>OZ023269.1:131720308-131989346 GCA_964006375.1 Tillus elongatus
GTTAAAGATCCCTACCCTCCTTACAGAAAGGCAGGGGTTCGGCAAAATTTCCAGGATAGTGAGGTGAAACTGCTTGCTGGCGTCGGTGATTGGCCATAGTCGCGGAAATAGGCCGACGTTAAAGAAACAAAAAAAAACACGCACAAAGGGTCTATTTGAAATGAATTTTCTGGAAATATTTTTGTAATATGAATTATAAAACACTGTTCTTGCGAAAATTTCTCTACAAAAGCCGTATTCGTTTTAGGTCCATTGCCTGAATGTTGCCAATTTTGACATTTCAAATCGCGACTTTGACATTTTGAGGAAAACCCCATTTTTTTAAATGCCTATATGCACTTGCAAAAGGAAGGTAAAAATACATCTTTGATCAGTGATCAACATACATTTTTGAGCTTAACAGTGAAAATCAAAAGAAAAACAATTTTTTATACAATTACAAATAAAGAAATAGGTATTTATTTAGTTAAGCTTACGCTGCGCCATGCACAACAGACTGCTCTTAGCCGCAGCGTAGCACGATTTCGAGTATACGTGTAAATACTGGGATTCCAATTATAACCAACATTTCCGAGATCGGGCAAAATGTTAAATTTCCGAAAAATCCCGGTCATTCTCGGCCACCTGGCAACCTAGCGGTCATGTATTAAAAAAAGTTCTGCTTAAAACACAACCTTGCAAAACATCAGTTGCTAATTCTTTTAGTGGTTTGTGAATGTGTGGGAGTGCCCCATCTTGCGTTAAAATCATGTTTTCAATTACTTCGTACTCGTGACATGATCTCTGAACATTTTAAAGTATTTTTTTTCTTCAGATTTGGCAGTTTTATGTACTGACCTCATTTAGAGATAACATTTCGGATTCAAGTTTTTAGTGAATTTGCTTAGAAAAAATTAACCAATGGGGAGATCCTGACTTTTGAATTTTGAAAAAAATATTTTTTTCGAATGAGGGCGAACTAGGACCACTAGAACCCATATCCGGGGTCAGTTTCTATTGTTATATGTGTGTGTGTACATATATATATATATATATATATATATATATATATATATATATATATATATATATATATATATATATATATATATATATATATATATATATATATATATATATATATATATATATATATATATCACACCGATAACTCAAAAAATAATGGGCCGATTTTGATACAATTTGGCATGTACCTTCCTTTTGTAAGTGGCTTGGATAAATAAGTTCGTTAGCCAGGAAAATCGAACCGGGTTTTCTGGGAAAGTTTTGTGCTTTCTTTTTAGTTATTTCTTAACATATGCCTATTTCCTATTTTATATTATACATACATTTAAAACATTATGTAGGTAACGAAATTCTTGTTTAATATTTTAGTCATCCTAATGGGTTTTTTAATGTTCTGTGTTTATGATTAAACCAAATTCTTTTTTTTTTTTTTGGTATAAAACCTGACAGTATTTTACTGAATTAACAATGATTCATTCATTAATTTTATTGATTGATTGCTGACAGAATATTATAAATCGTAAAGCTGCTAAATTATTTTGTTAAAAGTATTAATGCACCAGTTAAATATTTATAAACCACAAATATTTGCTTCAGGCAGGATTCTTCTATACAAAATAAAATAGGAACTATGGAATCTCATTCGATAGTCTTCACTTTTCATTCGAACAGGTCTTGTCGTGTTCTTCAGTTATTAAAAGACTGGGTAAGAAAATTGGAACCAAAATATACTTTTTTTTCTTAGTTTTGTTTTGGGTCGCTTGATTTTCCTGAAAAGAAAAATCGTTTAAATTCTAAACTGCCTAATAGAATAGTGGAAGATTACAAGCAAAAAAAGCGGATGCAGATTTTTGTAGTTTTAAAAAGAAACTCAAATTCTACCAGACTTTTCGATCAAGGTTATGTAACATTTGGAGAAATAACTGTTTTTTAGGGCTTGTGTGTGTGTGATGTTGGTATTTTGGCTGCAGTGTTTACACCATTCGCGCGTTTACGTTTTTGGGGCTTGGAAAACGTTAAATATAAGAGTTTTTCTTAAAATCATTATTAACATGTGTAGTAACCTTAAATTTTATGAGAGTTTACTTGTTTTTGGAAGTCATCTTGTAGGAGAGTAATTCCTGTGCTTAAAAAAACACAAAAAGAGTTGTTGAATGTATTTCGGAAATATATAGACATTTCTGTAACACAAGATAGGTTTAAATTTATATTATTTTAATATTATCCTGTTAAAAAATGATAAAATATTCGCATTTATTCTTTTAAAGCCTGCAAATTAAGCTGATTAGTCTGTTTGTTAATTAAGTAAATCACTTTATTTTTTATTTTTAAATTCCCAAGCCATACCAAAATGTTAGTTTACAATCACCGTAGAGGTTTGTATCTTTGTAAACAGCTCAGATACAGTCGTTAATCAGTCTATTCGAATTCTTCTAGGTAAAATTTTATGCGTTTATATGCCACATAGACAAAAAAATCTACAAGTTAAAAGTAGATTGGTTATCTAAACATTAAGATGTTGGCAGACTGTGAACTCAATAGCGTTGGTAGATGCCATTTTAGATTTAAACAAATTTATCAAACATTTTGGATTTGTAATTTTTAGAAGCGTTATTTTCAGTTAAAACTACATACGTCAGTTTTTCTAATAATCTTTAGAGCTGTATGTTATCACATTTATACCAATCTAAATGACGCATAAATTGTTAGTTTCGTCGTGTTGTTTGTGAATTTTTTTTATATTTCAAAAACACACCACGAGGGCTTACAGCCTAAATACTATCGTCCCATGGGTGTCGACGAGGAGGAAAGAGGCAACTTGTTAATTCTGGACTTGAAGGTTTGGAGGTTCGGAGGATCAAATTTTCTGGGTACCTTCTTTTTGCAAGTGGCTTGGATAAGTTCGTTAGCCAGGAAAATCGTCCCAGGTTTTCCCGGAAAATGTTGTTTTCTTTCGAAAAAAAAATTATATCCAGAAATAACAACGTATGCCGACTCTGCGGCGAGGGGGAGGAATCAGCCCAGCACATCTTGTGTGAGTGTATAGCTCTGGACCGCAAAAGACAACTGATCTACAGTCAGTCTAGACCGGAGACAGAGCAATATAAAACTTCACCCTACCAAACGCTGTGCAGACTAGTTAAAAGGCACAGTGGTTTTGGAATGGGTAGAGTAAGACCAAGGGTATGCACAATCAACCAAGGGTTGCGGTGCTATCGGGGCGGCAAGGCCGCGGACGAGCCCTGAGGGAACAAAAAAAAAGGCAACCAAATTTGGTACGCGGATTTATATCATTATAGGTAAATTACCTGCCAAATTTAGCTCTGTAAGTTGGAAGACAAAAAAGCTATAGGCACTTAAAGAAAAATAAATTGGGGTTTTCCTCAAAACATCAAAGTCGCGATTTAAAACGTCAAAATTTGCAACATTTAGGCAAAGAATCTGAAACTAATACGGGCTATGGAAAGAGAATGTTTTACAAACCCTGAAGTTTTAGCTTCAACCGTCATTATCCTTCATTTTACTAAAATATTTCCAGAAAATTCATTTCAAATAGACCCTTTCTCTGATGCCTCGGCAGTAGCTTTAGTTATAGAGATTATCGTTTAATGGTACATAATTTTTTGCGAATTTTCGTAAAAAATCGATAAAGGTCAATCTATCTGTTATACGAAAGAAAATGTATACATTAATTATAAAGAATCTTGAGCTACATCTTAAAAAATTATTTCTACAATCACAGGCTGGCCCATAAGTCGTTGGTGATACAAATTTTCTTTTTTTAAATCGAACACGCCTTATGTTATTGCATTTTTGCATTTTCCATCGAAATAGAATGCATTTTTGTCATAAAAGAAATCTGGGACGCAGCAAGTGCGTTATGGTAGCGAATTTTCATTAAATGCTTCGAATTTGAAAGCTGAATTGGCTATTAACATATAAGGCTTTTTTTGTTCCCTCAGGGCTCGTCCGCGGCCTTGCCGCCCCGATAGCACCGCAACCCCCTATAAGGCTTTTTTTTGTTCCCTCAGGGCTCGTCCGCGGCCTTGCCGCCCCGATAGCACCGCAACCCTTGGTTGATTGTGCATACCCCTAGTCTTACTCCACCCATTCCAAAATCACTGTGCCTTGAACTAGTCTGCACAGCGATTGGTAGGGTGAAGTTTTATATTGCTCTGTCTCCGGTCTAGAGTGACCGTAGATCAGTTGTCTTTTCCGGTCCAGAGCTATACACTCGCACAAGATGTGCTGGGCTGATTCCTCCCCCTCGCCGCAGAGTCTGCATGCGAGGTCCCCTTCGAACCGCCCCATTTTATGTAGGTGTTTCTTGACGGCCATGTGTCCCGTCAAGAGACCTGTTGTGTTTCTGAGCTGTCCTCTGCTAAGGTTTAGCAGCTCCACAGCTCTCTTTGAACTGGGTCCGTCAATTATTGACTTCCCATGTCTGAGCCCTGGACAGTCCGCCCAGTACACCTTGTGTTGGTTTCTGACCCAGGACTTAATGGCTCCCCTGGCAGTGCTCTTTGACACGCCCAGAGCCGGTTCTGGTCCCATAAATGGTTCTGCTGACCCCCTCTTTGCGAGACTGTCAGCTTCTTCATTGCCTTTGACCCCCGAGTGACCCGGCACCCAGATGAGGGTCACCTCATTCTGCCCAGCCAGGTCGCTCGTCTCGTCTCGGCACTCACTCACCAGCCAGGAATTTACCCGTGGGCTACTTAGTGCCTTAAGGGCTGCCTGGCTGTCTGTGGCTATGAGGATCCGCTTGTTGGTGTAGCCCCTCCTCTTGTTCTCCCGCACACAGTGCAGGATGGCGTACATCTCGGCCTGAAACACCGTTGCATGGGCTCCGAGGGAAATACTGTGACTTACCCTCGGTCCTTCCGAGTAAACACCTGCCCCCGTCCCACGCTCCCCGCCAGATCCGTCCGTGAACCAGACGAGCGCGTCCCGTGGTATGCCCGGTGTCTCCTCCCGCCATGCCCCGCGATCAGGGATTTCCACTGTGAAGTTGTTTTCCCTGCACATTCGCGGGCTCGCGAAGTCTGACCTCATTTCAAGCATGGGTTCCTTCACGATCTCCTGAATTTTGCAGTGGCCCCTGAAGCCTGGGTTGATCTTCAGTCTACCATTGCAGGCTAGTCTGTATAGTCCTAGCCTGGCCTCTCCCATAATAACGAAGTGTAGGGGGGGTAGATCCAGCAACACCTCCATGGCGGCTGTTGGGGTTGAAGACATGGCCCCTGTGATGCCTAGGCAAGCCATCCTTTGGATCTTGCCTAGTTTTTGTTTGGCACTGGATTGTGTCACCTTAGGCCACCAGACCAGTGCCGCATATGTTAACGATGGTCTGACCACCCTTGTGTACAGCCAGTGGGCCATACTAGGTCTTAGTCCCCACGTTTTTCCATATAGCCGCCTAGTGACGGCTAAGGTCATGACTGCCTTACGCAGTATTTTTCCAATGTGACCATTCCAGGTTAGCTTAGAGTCCAATACGACCCCAAGATATTTTACCTCCCTGGCCATTGGAACGCTCCTACCGTATAGAGTGAGAGTTCTGTGGCTTTCACACTTCCTCCTCCTCGTAAACGGCACGACGGTTGCTTTCTCGGGGCTCACCCCGAGCCCTTGATCAACCGTCCACCCTTCCACCACTTTCAGTGCAGTCTGCATACGCTCCCACACTGCCTGTGTGACCTTTCCTCGGACTATGATGACAATGTCGTCCGCATAGCCCTGTACCTCATACCCCCCTCCCGAGAGCCTCCCCAGCAGGCCGTCCACGACTAGACACCAGAGCAAGGGAGACAGAACGCTCCCCTGCGGACACCCCGCCGCGACCCCCGCCAGCAGAGTCCCTCCCGCGAGTGAGGTGAACACCGCCCTGTCCCTGAGCATGGAACCGATCCACCTGCAGCAGGTCTCCTCTATTCCACGCTCCCGGGCAGCTGCCAGAACCGATCCGAACGAGGTGTTGCTAAAGGCCCCCTCTATGTCTAGGAAGGCCCCCAGCGCCACCTCCTTGTTCTCCAGCGTATTCTCCAGTTTCAGCACCAGTTGGTGCAGTGCTGTTTCTGTTGAGAATCCTGCTCTGTATGCATATTGTCCGCAGTGTAGAGGATATGCTTCCAGTACACCGCCCCTAATGTGCCGGTCGAGCAGTTTTTCCACTGTTTTCAGCAAGAAGGACATGAGACTTATTGGCCTCAGGGACTTTGCCTGGTCTGTTGGACGCCCAGGTTTAGGAATAAATACAACCCTGGCCAGTCTCCATGCCCTCGGAATGTACCCCAGAGCCAGGCTGGCCCTCATAATGAGGGTAAGCACCGGCGCCAGTATATCTATCCCCTGTTGGAGCATGATGGGCATTATTCCATCAAATCCCGGCGATTTGTATGGCTTAAAGCTGTTAATGGCCCATCTGATTTTGCTCCAGGTAACCACCTCTTTAGCGACTGTCCAGTCTACTCTAGATGCCCGCCTATAAGGCGCCTCTATTTCTGAGTGTTCCCAGTCCGGAGGTGATTGGTTTATTATGTTACAGCCGGGGAAGTGCGTCTGGAGTAAAATTTCCATAGTTTCCTCCCCCGAGCTTGTAAAGCCTCCCGTGGGTGTTCTAAGGGAGCCTATGTTAGTCTGAGGGCCCTTAGACAGGATCTTGTGTAGTCGAGCACTCTCGGACGTGTTTTCCACTTCTTCGCAGTGCCTCCTCCACGACTCCTTCTTGGCGTCCCTCAGTCTTTTGTTATAGGTCGATAGGGCCTGTCTATATTCATCCCATGCTCCCGACCTTTTGGCCGCGTTAAACAGCTTACGAACCTGCGTCCTCCTTTGCCTGAGGTCCTCGTTCCACCATGGGACGTTCCTGGTGGACACCCTCATTTTCAGGGGGCAGTTGGCGTTATAGGCCGAGGTAATTGCGTCTCGCAATTGGACTGCTGCAATCTCGAGGTCTATTGAATCCCTTATGGCCCTCTCAACCCCCCGCAGTTCCACAGCTAGGTCTGCCCTGTAGGCTTCCCAGTCCGCCTTGCGGGGGTCCCGGTACCATACCGTTTCTCTTTCGACTTTGGCGATTTCAAACCGGATGTATCTGTGGTCTGAGCTACTCACTTCCCCAGACACAGCCCAGCTTTTAACAAAGTCACCCAGAAACTGGGTGGAAACTGTTAGGTCTAAAACTTCCTCACGCCGTGTTGTGACGAATGTCGGTTTATTACCTCTATTCAATATGTCTAAATTAAATTTCATAAAGAATTGTAAAAGTGCCTCACCCCTAGAGTTTGTGTCCGAGCTACCCCACAACTCATGGTGCGCATTCGCATCCATGCCGATGATGGTCTGCCATCCACCTGCTCTGCTACCCACCATCAGCTGCTCCAATTCGTTGGGTGGAGGAGGGTCCGTGCTGTCCCCTGGCAGATAGGCTGACGCAACAGTAATGTCCCTCAGCCCATCCGCTCCTCCACATCGGATTTTGATCGTTGCCAGGTCCCTGGAACAGAAATTCATTAGAGGGAGAAACTCTATCCCTTCCCTGACAAAAATGCAGGCCCTCGGATTCTCGCTGGACCTGCTGTAGATGAGCTTTCCATTAGCTCCGCCGAGTCCCTTGATCTCTCCTTTGTAGGAGTACGGTTCCTGGATGAGGGCCACATCCGTGTTCCTCAGAGCCATTAGTAGTCCGGCCGTGGCTGCCCTACTGTGTTGGAGGTTGACCTGAAGGAACCTAAGTCCCATTAACCCTTAATTGCTTCCCCAGTGGGCGGAAGCTAACCCTTCCCATGCCCCAGAATGCCTTGAAGGAGGTTCCTTCAAGGGCTCTGTAAGATGTCGGGTCGATCGAGAAGGCGAGCGTCTGTCCTTTCTCCTCTGCCTTCCTGCTTAGAACCGACCAGTGTTGCGTCCCCAGTTCAGGGTTCTGGATCTTAAGTCTGCTGATCACCGTCTCCTGCGGGACGGTGTCAGGGATCCGTACGAGGACCTTGCGTCTCTTTGGGAGTTCCTTGGGCTCGACGGCTGTCAAGTCCGCCCCCTCCCAAATCTGACCGAGGCCCCCGATCGTTTTCCGCAGCCAGTCCCGCGACTGCGGGCCGGCACAGGTTATCCAGAGGATGCCCCCCGTCAGGCGCGTCCGGTGGAACTGAGGCGGGCTCTCCCCTTCCTGAAGAGAGTCCACTGCAGCTACCACCGCAGCCTGGATCAGGTCCGCCTTCCCCTGGTCTAGCGTGACCTCAGGATGGCGTCTGTCAATCACCGCCATCCCGAGGCCCTCCGCAGCCTCCCTGTAAGAGCCAGTCTGCGCCGGTGTTCCGGCCTTAGTTCCTTTGGGAGGTCTGTCTGTAGTAGGCGTGCTAGAGCCAGAGCGCGGCGTCTTCCGACTCGCACTCTCCTCTTGCGCCTTTACAGGCACCCTGGCCCTTTTGGAACGTCTGTCTGTAGTGGGCGTGCTAGAGTTCGAGCGCGTCCTCTTCTGACCCGCACTCCCCTCTTGCGCCTTTACAGGTTTCTCGACCGTCCAGGTCCCGGCCGCCATTTTTTGCGCCCTCCGGAGCTTCTTTCTTTGCGCCCCGGAAAGACGCTTGGACTGCCGGGGCAGTCCCTCTACTCTAACAGTAGAGTCCTCACTGGTGGAGGGGCCCCCGGAGTCCGCGGAGCTCGCCGCCCTCCGGTGGGACCCAGCCTCCAGCTTGGGTGTCGGGGACAGGTCTCTGGCCGAAGCTACCCCCTGATCCCCCGTATCTACGCCGGTCGTGGGACCTCCAGAGTCCGCTGCCGCACCCTGGCTCGTCTCCGTTTCCGGGATAGACTCAAGGCTCAAGTCTGTAGCCGGAGCCACTCCTCGAGCCTCATTGGTTTTGGTTTTATATGTATTTATAATCTTCATGTTGTTCCCACGAGAATGGGGGAAATACTGTCCACACCATCAGAACCCCCTGTGTGGTGCAAGGCGGGTTACTCTGGAGGATTGCCTGGTACTCCAGAGGTTCCGTTCACGACACCATCGCCCTGGTGCCATCCATCCATAGGCACGGGTCACTTGACACCGTAGATTGGGGGAGTTTAGTTCGACCTCCTTGTCTAGATCCGTCATGTTTAGTTATTAGCAGGGTCACCTCGTGCAGGATGCGGATTTTTACCGCGCATGACGGTCTTGGGGAAAGCTTCATCGGGAGTTTATGTTGTTATTTCCACTTCCTCAGCTTGCCCCCTGGAGTCCTTTGGCCCGCGACTCCTTAACCCCCCTATAAGGCTTACCAAGAAACCGGTTTTTTCGGGAACACTTTAAGTTTACTTTAGGAATTTCTGTACATTTTCAAACAATAAAGTTATTTTGATGAAACATGGCACATTGTTTCTACTATATAGGTTATACTGGTAGCCAAATTTGATGCCTGCTTTCTTTAAAAAACACACATATTTGATATTAAAAACATTTTAATGAAAATTCATTACCATAACGCACTTGCTGCGTCAAGACTTTTCCTTGCTGCTTTAGTAATATAGATAAATATACGGAATTCACTCAGTTGGTACACATTGTGTTAATTGTTGGTTGTAGTTAAACTTTTTATACGTTTGTAACAGTGTTCATGTATATAGACATTGTATAATTTATATAATTTACTGTTAAGTGATTTCAGTTTTTTATCTACGTCATACACTGTTGAGACGTTTTTGGGAATCTGTGGGGGGTATTTTAATAAGGTGTGTAAAGAGAAAAAGGTTTGTAATGTCCAGGAAACAAATTTCATATGGGTAGAAGTTTTTCGGACGCGCTATATATTATTGACTATTTAACTAACAATTCGCTGCCGTAACGCATTTGCTGCGTCCATATTTTTTTTCCTAAGACATCAGAAAACATCTAATAAATATCTTATGTTTGAAATTAAGATGTGTATAGTGGTTTGGTAGGATAATATATTTATTCAGAACAAGACTGTAACATATATTTACAAATCTGACTTGTCACGACTGTCATTTGTTTGGGTGATGTTTCATTCATTAAAACTGAGCTTCCAACTTCGATATAGCACATTTGTTAAGTTTTGGAGCTGTGCCAAGGCTTGCAGTTTAACTTCCTTCCTTACAACTCAAATCAGACATTAACTTAAAGGAAAATGCAGATTGTTCACCAGTTAATAGCAGTTATAAAATATAATCAGTTAAAGATTTACTTAGTTTCAAAGTAGAGCAAAATTACATACTTTCGTAAATATTATAAGTAATAGTAATAGTAATAGTAATTTTTATTTGGCAAATGAATCATACAATGTATTATACATAGAAGCTTTGCTTGTGCATGTGATTAATACAATTTCAATATAAATGTCCAATAGGTAATAACGCCAAAATTATTTGAAACTGTCCCCTTAAAATTTTCTTAGGGAAATTAATTAGAAAGACACAGTTATGCTTTCCACCAATACTTCTGCCATATCCACATTATTCACTCTCTATTAGTGAATTTTTTTTTTAAATTCACTAATGAGGAGATCCCGACTTTTGAATGTTGAGAAAATTTCTTCAAATGAGCGCTATTTAGGCCCCCCAGAACACAGATCCGGGGTCAGTTTCAATTTTTATATGTTTATATATATATATATATATATATATATATATATATATATATATATATATATATATATATATATATATATATATATATATATATACATGTATATACCGATAATTCAAAAAATAATAAGACGATTTTGATTAAATTTAGTGAATACCTTCCTTTTGCAAATGACATGGATAAGTTCGTTAACCAGAAAAATCCGCCCAGGTTTTCCCGGAAAATTTTGTGTTTTCTTTCGAACAAAATTTATATCTCCGGAATTAACAAAGGAAGGGCAACCAAATTTATACGCGGGTTTACATCCTTATAGGTGAGAGACCTACTAAAATTTAGCTCTGTAGGTCGAAAGACAAAAACGTTATAGGCATTTAAAGAAAAATAAATTGCGGTTTTCCACAAAACGTAAAAGTTGCGATTTAAACGTAAAAATTGGCAACATTTAGGCAAAGAACTAATACGGGCTATGGAAATAAAATGTCTCAAGAAGAATGTTTTAAAACCCTGAAGTCTTAGTTTCAACCGTCATTGTCCTTCATTTTACTAAAATATTTCCAGAAAATTCATTTCAAATAGACCCTTTTTCTGATGCTTGGCAGTAGCCTTAGCTATAGAGTTTATCGTTTAATGGTATATAATTTTTGTAGAATTTTCGTAAAAAATCAATAAAGCTCAATATATCTGTTATTATACAAAATATGAAAAAAAATTGTATATATTAATTATAGAGTGTCTTCAGCTACATCTTAAAAATATATTTCTACAATCACAGATGGCCCAGTCGTTGGTGATACATTTTTTTTTAAATTAAACACGCCTTATGTTATTGCATTTTTGCATTTTCCATCGAAATATAATGTATGTTTGTAAGAAAACAAATACTGGAAGCAGTAAGTGCGTTATGGTAGCGAATTTTGATCAAATGCTTCATATTTGAATAGCTCAATTTGCTATTAACCAAAAGGTTGACCAAGAAACGAGTTTTTTCAGGAACAATTTAAGTTTACTTTCAGAAATTTTTGTACATTTTCACACAATAAAGTTATTTTGATGAAACATGGCACATTGTTTTTACTATATAGGTTATACTGATAACCGAATTTGATGCCTGCTTTCTTAAAAAACACACATTATCGCTATTAAAAAATATTTTTATGAAAATTCACTACCATAACGCACTTGCTGCGTCCAGGGTTTTTTTACATATATAAAACTTCTCCATTTATAATTTTGTTAGTCAAACAGTACAAATGTAATATTTGACAACAAATTTGGATATGTGCTTGGAGAACCCAAATCACCACAACACATCTTTTTAAAGACCTGACGATCGTTTCACCAACAAAGTTAGCGTCATCACAGGATGAAAAATTCTTAGTCCTTTCTACTAAAACACCACCTTTTATGCCGAGTCTTAGGTAAAGAACGATACCGAAAGGGAGACTATGAAATTTTTCTGTGTATTGTATTTTAATTGCCGGACGAGGTTTCTGAACTTCCTTCATCACTTTACCTGACAAGTTTCGGAATGTTTATCTGCTTCAAAGAGCGCAAACAAAAGACTTCAAACCAGTGGCAGGACTCGATATAAGGAACTTTTTTTTATGGCCCTAGAAATATAAATACTTTCGTACGCATCGAGCTTCGCTGGCTGTCTAATATTTTTGATTTTCTTTATCAAAGTGATGGTTATTATCCCAGATATGTTGTGCCACGCATGACTTGTCTACACTATCCTATCTCAAATGTGCCAGATGTTCACGAAATCTAGTCTCAATGGTTCTCTTAGTCTGCCCAACGTATTTAAGATTGCAATCTTTACAACCCATCTCATAGATACCGGAAATTTCGGTGGCTTTATCTTTATATTTCGTATTACCTAACAAATTTCTTGCATTATTTTTTTCGTAAAAGTTAACTGTAAATCGGCTTTCTTGAGAATACTCTCGTCTGCGATCCTCATCTATTTGGGCTAAAGAGACAGGCTTAGAATATTGTATCTTTGAGTGGAGGGTACTGTCGTCCGCGTAACTGTGAACTGGGTTGGATGTGCTAGAGAGGTCATTGATGTGGAGAAGAAACAAAGTAGGGGCTAAAGCTGAACTTTGAGAAACTCCTACATTAATTGGATACAGTTACAGTTTAGAGGAATGGCCATCCACGACAACAGAAATGCTCCGGTTGGAGAGGAAATTTTCTGTCCAGGTACAGAGTTTTGGTGGTAGGCCATAGGCCGGAAGTTTATTAAGCAGCGCTGCGTCCCAGACCTGGTCGAATGCTTTGGATATGTTTAGAGCGACAATCTGGGATTCACCGTGTAGTTCCATAGACTTGTTCCAAGAATGGATGACAAAGGAAAGGAGGTCGGCAGTCGATCTGCGCTGACGGAATCCATACTGCCTGTCGTGGATTAGACTGTGTTTTTCAAGAAATTTTAGTAATTCGGTGTTTATATACTTTTCCATCACTTTAGAGACGACTGAAAGGAGAGAAATAGGAAGCGCTATGGATCTTTTCTTGAGGACGGGTTGTACTCGAGTAGTTTTCCAGTTACTAGGGAATATGCCTCTATTGTAAGATATCGGAAACAGACGAGTCAGGACAGGAGCAAGTTCTGGTGCGCATTTTTTGAGAACAATTGCTGAGATCTCGTCAAGACCAGAGGCTTTCCTGGTATTAAGAGAAGAGGGCATATTTCGTACATTTTTAGTTTTGAAAATCATATCAGTTATTTTATGCGCGACATTGGGGACTGTTGGTGGTTGAACATTTGGAGGTGGGTTGAGAGTAGAATTGCCGGCGAACAACGAGGCAAATAGTTCAGCCTTGCCCAGGGCGGTAGAAACTATTTCATCCCCTGAGAGAAGAGGTTGGAACGTGCTCTTGCAGAAATTATTCCCAATAGATTTAGCAAGAGTCCAAAAGGGTTCGCCGCCGTTGGAGCTTAAGAGGACTTTGTTTTTGATGTGGTTATTAAGCGAGTTTTTTTCCTCAGAAAGAATACGGACATAGCGGTTTCTTGCGTCGTTAAATGCTTGACGGTTTTCATGACTGGGATTGTGCAGAAGAGTTTTGTGAGCTTTGACCTTTTCAAGTCTAGCCTTGTCACAGGATTTAGAGAACCAGGGCTTTTGAGTGGCTGAAGAGGTTTTCTGTGTACGTGGAATAAATAATTCCATGCCAGCTTAGATAATTTCGGTGACGTTTTGTGAGATATCAGAGATGTCAGGATGAGAGAAGCAGACAGATGCCAATGGAAATGAGGAAAACTGATCCCGCATTTCGTCTCAGTTTGCGGAGTTGTAGTGCCAAACGATACGTGAGAGTGATGACTGGGTGACCTCGGGTTGCATTGCGCAGGAAGCAGTGACCATGCCGTGGTCTGAGTGACCAAGGGGGGCGGTGACAGATATCTTATAGCATTCAGGTTTTGTAGTAAGAAGGCGATCCAAGGGATTTGAGCTGTGTGTTGGGATGCGAGGAAAGTAAGTAGGTTGCTGAACCATATTGGCTAAAGAATTGCTGACTGCAAAGGCCTCCGCTGCTCTCCCTTGTGGATCGGTTTTAGAAGATCCTAGCCATTCCTTATTATGGAAAATTGTAGTCACCAAGAATAGTGACCTCGGAGGAAGGATATTCAGAAATCAGATGGTCGGTTTTTTCAGTAAGGTAGTCAAAGAACTGGACAAAGTTGTTGTCAGAAAGTGACCGGTAAATGCAACAGATGAATTTAGTTGCAGCCCTGAGAGAGAGTTTTATCCATAGTATGTCGTTTCTTCCAGCTTCTAAATTTGGTAGTCTGGTGCAGCGTAGATTGCTACGGACGTATGCGCACACGCCTCCATGCAATCTAAAGGAAGTAAGACGCTCATACCCCGGGAAATTAAGGTGATTAGTGGCTGCTTTGGCACTGATTTGGGTTTCGGTGAGGAAGAGGAGTTGGGGCCTATTAGCCTGGAGGAAATGGTGGACGGAGTTTAGGTTAGAATTTAGGCCATATATATATTCGAAAAGGATATGTCGAATCTTGATGCTGGCGCCCCCTGTACCCCCTCTCCCGGAGATCCGAATGGAGGGATATGTTACCTCGGGAATCTTGTACAAGGAGGAGCCATCATCATTTTTGCTTTTTACTTATAAGGGAAACCGACTCATACACCAGAACCGGAAACGTCCGTTGGGACTTCTGATGTATGGGGTGGTACCTCCTCGGACGCGAAAAAATCCTTTACTATCACGTAAAGGAAAATTCCACTACCACCTGCTGAGTTTTGATCTCCAGATGTGACAGTCAGCTCAATCGGATCAGGTGTTCCGCAAGACAATTTTTTTTCGGAAAATGTTTATATCTCCCAAAATAGTGAAGTTATTCAGTTGATAGTTCATAAATATATTGCCTGCATACATGTTGAACTTTCAATATTATGTAATCACCTGCTGAAATGAAAATATTTAATTAGTGTATTTTTATTAATAATTGTTTTTATTTTCAGGTAAGGATGCCGATTATGATTTCAACAGAAAAACACCCATTTGACGTTTGTGGTAAGATTTTAAACAATTTATTTATTGTGCAGTAATTCCAAAAAGGAAAAAGTGTCAAAGAGTTAAATTGGTTTGTCTGTCCCAATTCAAGTCAAGTTCAAGTTTAGTTTTCAAAGTGAGATATTGAAGAGGTGACATTGGTAAGCTTGAAATGTTTGTCCCTTGTTTCGTCTTTCATGAATGTTCGTTATTTCCATTTGGATTTTTTTTTAATTTCATGCATAACATTAAATTTTGAAAATGTTATTTCATATCTTTGTGCAGTATGGAACAGAAATAATGTCTTCTGGGGACAGAGTTTTTGATCTTAACTGTGCATCTTTCTTAAATATTCTTTCCCAGCTTTATTTTATTGTGTGGTATGTTTTGGATTGGGTCTATTTTATTTTCTATTGATTTATCATTTGTTTTGCCTATGAATCTTTTTATTTATTTTCTTTATTTTATTTATTTGTTATTGTGTGCTTTGAAAGTGTCGGAATCATTGCAGTAGTTTTAGTAAATACATGGATTTTTTCTTGTTTAGTATCTTATTTAAGTAAAAATTTAAACATGAATTTTTTGAAGCATAATAGAGTGTAAATTTTTAAAAATCGTTTCTGGAACTACAAAAACGGTAAGTGAATAAGTATAAAGCGCATGGACGCAACTCAGTGGTTCAGTGGTAAGAACGTGTGCTTCTGAACCCAAGGGTTCGACTCCCAGTAGAGGGTCATTTCACTTTTTCAGTACATACTGTAAAATTAACATCAAGGTTGTGGTATGGTGTTTGAGCAAGTTGAATGTCTGCACGTTCCACCCTTCGGAGGCATGAAATTGACGTACGATGTTATGTAACATATATACTAGCATGGTAGGGTCTTTATAGCCTTCTGTAATTAAAATTGTTCTTAGATAGTGAAAGGTTTACTTAATAAACAATTTTAAAAATGGATAGTCACTGACACCACTTTGTGATTTATATACGAGGTGGTGTCCCAAGAGAACCGTACTGATGTTGTGTTTTTTTCATTGGCCGTTTTGAACCTCCCTTTCTTTCACCCTACTATTCAACCGACCTTGTCCCCTGCTACTATTTTTATTTACCCGAATGAAAAGAGACATGAAAGGAAAGCGTTTTATCGACGTTTCTGAGGCGAAGAAAAAAAACGGCGGAAGCGCTATCGCCTGTGTGGGTGGAAATTTTTATAAACTATATTATAAAGTCCCATTTTCATTGAAGTCAACTTGACTGGATATATTTATTGAGCACCATATACCCTATGATCGACAGGATATTAGAGGAAAATGACAATCTCCTTGAGCACGAATGTTTTTTTCAACAAGATGGTGCTCCTCTGCATTATCATCTGCGAGTGAAGGAATACTTAAATTAGACATTTCCTGCCACATGCATCGGTCGGAGGGGTCATTGAGTGACTACCTCTAGCAAAAATTATGACCAGCTATGTATCGACTATACAAAAACTATTGGCCCTAATCAATTTTCGCTATAAAAAAAATTGGCTGCGCATATAAAAATCTAACCTATTTTGAGTAATCTGTAACAAAATGTTGCTTGCATGTGGTATTCTTTCGTTGTTATATTTTGCGATAGAACATCAAGTAGAATTCGATTAAGTAGGGTCTTCTGTTTCCCAGATTAATTAGTATTGTTTTTATACCGTTAGTTCTCACTGAGTCACTCACTTTAAGTTTGTAATTAGTAATTATGTACCATTTAACCTTAGTTAGCTGGGAATCCGTTTCCGATATTTAACTTTGATAATTACCAGACCAGTTTTCTGTCTACAAACAGACACAGATTTCCACTTTTCTGTCAGTCGCGACGCCAATGTTTAACGAGAAATTGCTACAAAATGTTAACAGGAAATACATTTTAAATGGGGTAATTTTAACGAATTCATTACATTTTAAACAAAATTTCGTAATCCCAACCCTAGAAAACCCGATATTAATTTTAAGCCGAATCAAACCATAAATAGCAAAGGTCGTCCGCCAATTAAATTTTTATTATACAGCTGTTTAAAGTTATGTCGGCACTGTTGCCACCTTTGTTATTATTAGAGCTACATGATCAGTTAAATTTGCAAACTTGTGTATTTTTTGCGTAGATTACGATGATCTAAACTAAAAAAGAATCGATCCAGGATGATGACATTAGAATTTTGTCACTGTGTGTAGAGTTTGGGCTGTCCATGGATATTTGGATATTACCTCACCTAATAAGTACACTTGAAGAACACCCAAATCACCACAACACATATTTCAGAGAGAAATTCTTTAGAATTTTTCTTCCTCTGTAGATGTTGACATGGTCAACGAAACGATCGTAAGGTCTCTGAAATATGTGTTCTGGTGATTTGGGTGTTCTCCAAGTATACTTATTAGTGCTCATCACAGGTTCCAGTTTTCACATATTGAATTACGTCACCTTTTATCTATGTCGAACCTGCAGAGCCAGTTTATATATATATATATATATATATATATATATATATATATATATATATATATATATATATATATATATATATATATATATATATATATATATATATATATATATATATATATACACACCCAAATGTTGGAATTCACTGTTTCATCTTTTTTTTCTTGGTGAATTTAGGTTTTTCAAGGTCAATGAAGGACCCCGGTTTGTATTTTGAAGATTTTACATTTCTGTTACAGTAAGTCCTCGCATAAGGTCGTCTCATTTAACTTTGTTTCATTATAGCTTCGCAGTTTGTTGTAGGCAAATGTATCGTTTAACTTTGAAACTGATTTGGTTAAACGTTGTATTTCTAAATAAAAAAAAGTCAACCCAAAAAACAATCGATCCAGGATAATGACAGTTAGAATTTTGTCACTGTGTGTAGAGTTAGGGCAGTCCATGGATATTTGGATATTACGTCAGCTTTTATCTATGTCGAACTTGCAGAGCCAGTTTATATATATATATATATATATATATATATATATATATATATATATATATATATATATATATATATATATATATATATATAATCCAAAAGGTTTGATTGAAATTGATAATAAACTTGAAAAATCCTTGTACGGGCTTAAGCAAGCACCCAAATGTTGGAATTCACTGTTTCATCTTTTTTTCTTGGTGAATTTAGGTTTTTCAAGGTCAATGAAGGACCCCGGTTTGTATTTTAAAGATTTTACATTTTTGTTACAGTAAGTCCTCGCATAAGGTCGTCTCATTTAACGTTGTTTCATTATAGCGTCGCAGTTTGTTGTAGGCAAATGTTTCGTTTAACTTTGAAACTGATTCGGTTGAACGTTGTATTTCTAAAAAAAAGTCTAAAATACCTAGTAGGTAAAAAAGGAGTACATAATATAACGTGGACTGTAGGCATATTTTTTTTTTGTTCCCTCAGGGCTCGTCCGCGGCCTTGCCGCCCCGATAGCACCGCAACCCACTGTAGGCATATACATAATACGTATGAAAATGAGTACTGTTTTTTTTTTTTTTCTTAACCCTTTTCCAGTCACAGATATGTACATATGTATGTACAATATATTCATACCCAATGATTCGTTTTACGTCGTTTCATTTAACGTCGCGATTGTTACATCCTAACTAGGATGTTAAGGAGGGATTTACTGCAGTGGGGGCTCGTAAGATGACGCAGGTGAAGCGCTGCTTCACCTATATTTTTCGGTTAAGCTAAACTTTTTTATTCAAAATCCACCATAATTTTAATTTTTTTCATTCTCTCAAATTAATTGGCTACAACCACATAAAAATGTCTTGTTACGTCGCGCCGAAGTTGTAATGTATTTTTATAGTAATTTATGGTACGATAGAATTTGCAAGCCTGCCTCTGATCACCGAATTGAATGTATACATGCATCAACGCGCAGCTCTTACGTATTGCGGACCACAGACTACTGTAGAGCATCAAGCAACTGCGGACTCACTGATCCAGATTCGTTCGTATACAGATGCTGCGTCTGCTTCGGGACACTTGCATGAGACGGTTGCCATGGCAACGACACGCGCACTGGTGTTTATTAGTGCCACCAAAGTGATGCAGTGTTCGGAGCCTGCTTCAAAGCTTAGTTTCCGTGGTTTGTTTAGATTGAGTCGGATCGTCAGAGGCGTGTTTCAATTTTTACTATGGTGTCGTTAAATAATCTGGTATGTGTCACATTTACAGACTTTGAAAAGCCGGATTTTTCATGTTTCTTTTTGGTAAGTGATATTGATTTGTTTATTATCACCTCTAAAAGAATAATTTCAAATAATAAAATATTAGATATAAAATTTCAAGTTACAAATAAAGAGAAGGGCCTTGAATTTAAAAAAATATATGCTTGTAGCCCGTCCATATATAAACAGATTTTCATTATATTACCATATGCGTGCGTGTACAGTGTCCTCTCATCGAATATTCCTGGCCATTATTCCGAAAATTATTCCACGTGAAGGTTCATATTTTTGTACAGATGGATTTTTAATTTAAATACTGAAGTGACCTTAAAAATTAAAAAAAATAATCGTTTGCGGCTCAGCGGGGATCTTAGTCTTCCTGGACCCCCCCTTTGGTGCCGCGCTAATTCTGATTCACCCACTCCCAAAGTCGCGAGCCGCCACTGACCTCCTGTACATTATGTAGATAACTTTAATCATATTTTTAGACATTTTGATAACATTTTGAAGATAAAAATTCACTTCGATAACGCACTTGCTGAGTCAAGACTTTTTTACTTTTTAAGAAGAGAAAAGTGAAGAAAGATATTTTGTTTCTTATTCTGTATTTTACAATGAAATATATTACTAATTAATATGATCATAGTGGTTTGTATATATTATTCAGCCTTGCATAAACCCCAATACGATTTGGTAAATGTGTAGATCTTAGAGATTATGTTGAATAAGTAAAGAAAAACTTTTTTTTTTAATTTTTGCGATTTCTATTGTAGATTAAGTACTTTTCAGTACCTCCTTGTATGCATGCCAATTTCAAAGTTGATTGAATATGTGACATTAGGTGAAAATTTAGTTAATTAGTAGTTGAGCTAATAAAAAAGCTGCAATTAATCTTTCTAACGAAATTAAAGACAAATTATTAACTAATTAAATTGTGGAACTTATCTCGTGTAAACATTTGTTCCTATTCTTCTCCTTCTGTAATACATACTCTACTTTTTGTTGTCTAATGTATTATTCAAGTTTTCTCACGATAAAAGAATCATTTATTGTGAGCGAAAACCTTCTTTATTCTGTGAAAATTTAAGACGTTAAAACTTATGTTGTACAATACTTTATTGTACTCTTATTTTTGGTATGACGTTGTTGAATAATAATGTTTAGCAAATATGGATGAAAATGTGTTTACATAGAACATCTGTCTTGGACGTATATTTCCCACAAAAATATATTAACTTTCTGCTTAAATTTAGCCAGCATTATAATATTATTTATTCCAGGTACACAGAAAACCTCTTCAGCCACTCAAAAGCCTTGGTTCTCTAAATCTTGTGACAAGGCCAAAGGTCAAAGCTCACAAAACACTTCTACACAATCCCAGTCAAGAAAACCGTCAAGCATTTAACGACGCAAGAAACGGCTATGTCCGCATTCTTTCTGATGCAAAAAACTCGTTTAATAACCACATCAAAACAAAGTCCTCTTAAGCTCTAAGGGCAGCAAACCCTTCTGGACTCTTGCTAAATCTATTGGGAATAATTTCTGCAAGAGCACGTTCCCACCTCTTGTCTCAGGGGATGAAATTATTTCTACCGCCCTGGTCAGGGCTGAACTTTTTGCCTCGTTGTTCGCTGGAAATTCTACTCTCAACCCACCTCCAAATGTTCAACCACCAACAGTCTCCAATGTCGCGCATAAAATGACGGACATCATTTTCAAAACTAAAAAGGTACGAAAGATGCTCTCTTCTTTTAATACCAGGAACGCCTCTGGCCTTGACGAGATCCCAGCAATTGTTCTCAAAAAATGCGCACCAGAACTTGCTCCTGTCCTGACTCGTCTGTTTCAGACATCCTACAATACAGGCATATTCCCTAGTAACTGGAAAACTGCTCGAGTGCACCCCGTCCCCAAGAAAGGATCCAAAGCGCTTCCTAACAACTACAGGCCTATTTCTCTCCTTTCGGTCATCTCTAAAGT
Organism: Tillus elongatus; assembly: GCA_964006375.1. Taxonomy (NCBI): domain Eukaryota; kingdom Metazoa; phylum Arthropoda; class Insecta; order Coleoptera; family Cleridae; genus Tillus; species Tillus elongatus. The sequence goes on from OZ023269.1 coordinate 131,741,611, forward strand.
GATGGAAAAGTATATAAACACCGAATTACTAAAATTTCTTGAAAAACACAGTCTAATCCACGACAGGCAGTATGGATTCCGGCAGCGCAGATAAACTGCCGACCTCCTTTCCTTTGTTACCCATTCTTGGAACAAGTCTATGGAACTACACGGTGAATCCCAGATTGTCGCTCTAGACATATCCAAAGCCTTCGACCAGGTCTGGCACGCAGCGCTGCTTAATAAACTACCGGCCTATGGCCTACCACCAAAACTATGTACCTGGACAGCAAACTTCCTCTCCAACCGGAGCATTTCTGTTGTTGTGGATGGCCATTCCTCTAAACTATATCCAATCAATCCAGGAGTTCCTCAAGGTTCAGCTTTAGCCCCTACTTTGTTTCTTCTCCACATCAATGACCTCCTCTCTAGCACATCCAACCCAGTTCACAGTTACGCGGACGACAGCACCCTCCACTCAAATATACAATATTCTAAGCCTGTCTCTTTGGCCCAACTAGACGAGGATCGTAGACACATGGAGGGTTCTGTCTCCGTAGATCTCCAAAAAATATTAGACTGGGGAATTAGAAATCTTGTACAATTCAACCCCATCAAATCTCAGTCTTGCTTTCTTTCTCATAAAAGATACACCAGCCCTAGAACCATCACAATGAACAACCAAGTTATTCAAAGTAATGAGTCCTTTTCACTTGTTGGCATTTCTGTGGATCGAAATCTCAATTGGCACCAACATGTCACATCAATTGCAGAAGCGGCTGCTAAGAAATTAGGTTTCCTCTTCCGGGCTCGCAAATACTTTTCACCAGCTAATCTCTATACTTTATATACTTCACAAATAAGACCAAACCTCGAATACTGCTCCCACATCTGCTGCTGGTGCTGCTGTCGCCTCTGCACTCGCTATCCTGGACTCAATTCAGAAGAGAGCTATACGACTCACTGGTGACCCTACCCTCGCCCAAAGGCTGCCATCTCTTGCCCACCGACGTGCTGTTGATGACATATCTCTCTTTTATAGATATCTGCACGGGCAGTGCTCAGAGGAGCTTTCTTCCATAGCTCCTCCACCTGCTGCCCCCAACAGATCTACCAGGGGAACAAAGCGCATGCACCCTTTTACTGTCCAGGTCACCAGACATAGAACATCTTGTTATGCCCGTTCTTTTGCCCCGAGGTCTTCCAACTTGTGGAATTCCTTGCCGGCACATGTTTTTCCTTCTCCTCCGAACCTCCAAACTTTCAAGTCCACAATTAACAAGTTGCCTCTTTCCTCCTTGTCGACACCCACGGTACGATAGTATTTAGGCTGTAAGCCCTCGTGGTGTGTTGTTGAAATAAAATAAAAATAATAATCCAAATTTATAGAACAACCATTTAATAAATTGGTTAAGTGGAAGGTTTGAATTACAATTACATTAATAATTTCTTATTTCAATAAGTGTCATTCTGATACATAGGTATAGCAGCTTTTTAATAAACAAACTTTAAAAATAAACCGACTTAAAAATGGGCACTAAAAAGCGAAAAATAACTGGATTACAAGTTTAATTCAAAAGACGAAAATTAATTTAAACGAGATATTATTATATGCGCTACCTACTTATCTATTTGAAGTCGGTGCCAAGCCAATTAGATAGTAAGTAGACAGGCTAGGTCCACTCCCGCCACATCGCAAGTTTACCCGCCTCCGCGACGGAATGCGTGAGCGTGGGTTAGTCTTTGATCAATAACAACATTGTGAAATGTACGGCAGGGTCGCCATCTCGGTGCGGAATCAGGTAGTATGTTATCACGACAGCTGCAAATAACGCAAAATGTTAATAAAATAGAGACTGTGTACAACCAACCAGCAATTTTGTAAATTGTCAACCCTGGCCTATTTCTTTCCTAATATAGGGACAATGTATGTAAGGCTAGATGTATTCTCGCCATAATTAGAAGCGCAGACCGGTTTCGCTCTTATTAGAGCTCGTCAGTACGGTATACTAATTACAGCGAGAACACACCTATAAAGTAAAACGGCTATGGTAGCCAGCCTCCTAGAACATTTTGGTGAGAATACATCTAGCCTTACCTAGATTGTCCATATACTAGAGAAGAAATGCGCCAGGGCTGACAATTTACAAAATTATTAGTTGGTTGTACACAATCTCTATTTTATAACATTTTGTGTTTTTCATGAAATTGTTGTTAAGTATCGTCGAAAACGTTTTTGTGGAAAAGTATATTTTGGTAGGTGGGTAAATAACTTGAAATGGTTCTTTGGCCAGGAAAATGGGACCAGTTTTTTTTTAATTTATTTTTATTAGCGAATTTTATTGTACACAATGTTCTTTCAATAGCGAATTTTCCTATAAATGAATTTAATGTATTTTCTTTGAAGAAACATTTGTTGAGAATTTTTGTATGAAAAATTATTCAATTGATGAAACATTTTTTAAACGAAATTCGTCGAAAATAAGGCTTTAATGGATTTTCGTGCAGACAAATTATTTTATTTTCAATTTTAATTGCAGATTAGTTATATAATTTGAATTTTATGTATTCTTTCAGCAAAATTTTGTGCATAAAATATAGCAAAATTTGATGCCTGCTTTCATTAAAAAAAGACATATTTGCCTTAAAAAACATTTTTATGAAAATTCATTACTATAACGCACTTGCTGCGTCCAGACTTTTTATTTTTCAACTCATTTCGAATTTTTGTGAATATCGTAATGCACCTGCTGCCCCGGGACTTTTACGATATTAACGATTCTACCAAGGAAATTGTCCCATCTTCCGTTTTGTGGAGCTTCATTATTTTTAATGATAAACTTTTCTCTATCAATCTCTACGAGAAGGCAGTTCTAAAACTTGTAACCGGTTTTTCTTGGAGGAAGTTATAAAAGTATATTTTTAGTGAGAGCGTTATCTGCTGTTTCTGCAGTTATTAATGATCCACAAATAATGCTTATTTAGTGTATTGATCGAAAAAGTTACATCGTTAGACTTCGAACTATTTAATGAGGCTTCATTATAGTGCGCGAAAATACGGGAAGTGTAAGGGAATAACCTAGGTATCGATTTTTTATGATAAAAATTAATAGATGCAATGGCTTGTCTGTTTTTATCGAATTTTTATTTTAAAAAAATATTGGAGAAATTCACTGTGGAGATCTCCTTCCAACACTAAGTGAGTGGTGTTGGAAGGCTGGATACCATAGCCGTATTACTTTATAGGTGTATTTTCGCAGCAATTAGTATACCATACTGACGAGCTCTAATTAGAGCGAAACCGGTCTACGGTTCTAATTGTTGTGAGAATGCATCTAGCCTTACATATGGCAATTTTTTGAATAATTTTGAATGTTGAAATTTGAGACACTGAATTAAGACGTTAGAAAATATTATTGTAAGATAATATGATGTAAAAATAAACTTAGATAATATTTAAATACATATATTACGTAGAATACATATCAGCTTTAACATAATAATTAACAAGAAAACTACTTAGAAAATTTATTATCGCCTAAATTAATATTTAAATTTACGCATGCATTTAGTGAATGCGAGGCTTTGCTCCTTTTTTTTTGCAAGGCTTTGCACTTTTCTTCCAGATTGGCAGCGCCTTTTTCCACTCGCTAAAGTTTTCCTTCTCGCGATAGACGTTGGCTGGACGCTTATCTTTTTGCCTTTCCTTTGGGTTTTTCTAAACTGTTTCTGTGTGCTACATTGTTGGTATTTAAACATTTGAAAAAGTCCACTTATTAAATTTGAAGATGATGTTATTTTTTATTATATGATGTAGTGCATGAATTTATTGCTGCTGAGAAACCATGAGGGTCGTCCTTTAACCCTTCCATTACATTATGATCAAATTTTTTAATAAATGTTGACCAATTTTCTTGCGCAGTTGATATAATTTCCTCCGTATTGGATCCATTTTCCTCTGGATTTTCACTGGCTATTTCAAGAGGCTTATTGTCTTCTTTATTATTTGTGTGTATCATATTTTCGCTTTGACGTGTTGGGTGATTTTCTTTTGAAATGTTTGAAAGTTGTAATGGCAAAAAAAATTTTTTTTGAGGTTTAGATCCAGTAGCAATTTCATACAATAATAGTTTCTTTTCGTGGGTAAGGTAGTTACATACAGTTTCAAATCCATAATGGCTAATAATAAAAGATTGATGTTTACATATTTTGCCAACATAACAACTACGGGATCTGTAGTTGTTATGTTGGAGATAAAAATATGTAAACATCAAAATATGTAAACATATGCATATCAACAAGGTACTCTTCAGATCTACTATTGGTTTTTAGGGTAAACTGCAAATGATTTAGTTGCTGTACCTGTTTTGGATTTACATCGGCGTGTGCAGGGTAAAACCTTTTAATACTGGCACTGTTTATCCTATTGAAAATCAAGTCTAATATTCTTTGCTTGTAATAGCTTTCAAAGTCACTGATCACAAAATCAGTAAGTTGTGGTAAATTGTAAGCTTTGGTACGTTCAAGAGGAACGTCTTTAAATAATCTAAACATTACTTCAATAAAGTTGTTTGTATCCGACCCACGAGTAAGTTGCCCTTTTCTAAAGAACAGACACCAAAATTGCAAATCGGAATCAATTTTGACGTTTATATATTTTGCGTAATTTGAAAATTTGCATTCTGTTTTGAACGTTTCTAAACTTAAATCCAGTTCTAATTGAGTTTTTGAATAAATAATGTTTCTAAATAACCGGTAATGTTCTTGGCGTGATTCCTTTGGAACACAATTTTTTGCACTGTTTAACCATTTCCAAACAGCCTTCAATACATGAAATATACGAAGGAGCATAGTTGAAGAGGGCCAGTACTTCTGAAGATTTTTTCTCTCGGTCATATCATCATCGGTAATTATAAGTTTGGTATTTAATTTGACTGGACTAACTTCAATCATATTTTGAATGGGTAAGTCAAACACTTATTCTTTTTGACTCGTAGCAATAATGCATCCTAATGGTATACCTCCAGCAACGGAATGTGTAGCAACGAAGTAAATCTTATGATTTTGAACATCACAGTTGCTGCTGGCGTCCACAAATAAAATTTCTGACGATTGACAAATTTTCTCGCTAGCTCTCTTCATTAGTGAGGTACAAAACGATACTGCGTAATGATCTTCGATTTAGCTAATCTTGAAGGAAACCCCTGTCGCTTTACTGAGATTTTTCTCCAATTTCTCTAACATATTTACTCCTGATCTCTCTCTCCGTAGGTAGTTTTAAAATGTCGCCTCCATAAATTCTCGAAATCGGATTTGTTGGGACAATAATAACGATCTGTTGACAAACTGTCATACTTTTCACAAAATATCTCCATATTCTTGACACAAAAGCTATGGTAAGCTGAAGATGCAGAATGCCCCCTTTCAAAATATTTTATGATATCAATTTTAGTGTCTTCGCTTATAGGTCTCTTAATTAATGCCGCAGCGCTCCCAGTAGTGTGGTTATGTGTCAACGTAAACTCAATCACACAGGGCCATTCGCTCGCAAGATTGTCAGGACATTTGGCACGAGATCTTCTTTTTGGAACATGACAAATTGTTATAATCATTTTAGCTGGGCACTCTTTGTTTTTAGATGGATGGGGCCGCTTTCTGGGTTAATTCAACTTATGTACGATGGTTTTCAAATGGCAATGGTATTCTCTCCTAAAACATGTTTTCTTGCCTTATCAACCGGTGTTCTTACGGTTCTTGTTATGGACCACATGATCTTGCTTAACTCAGATAATTCGGTAACCCATTTCTGAAATAAATTTTAAAATGAATAGAATAATATTTTAAGTGATATTATTTATGTAATAATATTCTGGTGAGCCACCTTCGTTCCATTTGAAAAAAATGAGTTATGTCCATGAATATTATAGGTATTGTATTATAGGTATACTGTAAAAAAATTTATATTAATATTTAAAGAAATTGATTATTTTATTATTGTATCAAGTGTCAAGATTAGGAATGAATCAAATTTGAGCCAATTACTTTATTCAGTTGAATTATTTTAAATGGCACGAAAAGTAGGGTTATGGTATTCGTTTATTTTAAATTGCTTACATTTATTTCCTCCTCAGGCTTCAAGTTTGTTCTTATAATATGATCGTCATTATTGAATGATAATAATCATAATTATCTGTTGTTGTTGTTTTGTTTCTTTAACGTCGGCCTATTTCCGCGACCATGGCCAATCACCGACGCCAGTGAGCAGTTTCACCTCGCTATCCTGGAAATTTTGCTGAACCCCTGCCTTTCTGTAAGGAGGGTAGGGATCTTTAACGTGCCCAACATCGCATGGACACGGGACCGACGGCTGTACGCCCCCTCCGAAGGGCGGAACGTGCAGATATTCAACTAACTCAAATACAATGCCAGAACCTCGGTTGATGTTAATGTTACAGTTTGTACTGAAAAGTGAAAGGAGTACCCTAGGATCGAACCCAGTACCCTTCGGTTCAGAGGCACACGTTTTTATCCCTGAACCACCGAGGCTCTATAATTATCTGGATGCATATTATTACTCATATTTCGCATAGGTATAACAACATCAACTATAACACCAAGAAAAACACAAAAATTAAACTATTTTCAGTTTTCACTGACACGAGGTGCAAGATCACGCATGGCTGCATGTCTTAACAGACGACTGATATTGCACACATCTGTGCAGGTGTGCAGTATCGCTCGTTAGATAATATACGTAGTTTCGGCTTGAATCGGTTCACTTCGATGTGCAGTAAGTTACGTCCGATACGAATATGCATCCGGGGTCAGTTACAATGTATATATATATATATATATATATATATATATATATATATATATATATATATATATATATATATATATATATATATATATATATATATATATATATATATAACCGATAACTCAAAAAGTAATTCATCGATTTGGATAAAACTCGGCAAGTACCTTTCTTTTATTATTAGCTTGGATGAGTTTGTTAACCAGATAAATCGGACAAGTTTTTCTGGTAAAATTTCGAGTTTTCTTTAAAAAAAAATTATCTCCGAAAGTTATAAAGTTGTTTAAAGAAATTTTGTACATTTGTTCCCTTAGGAAAGACCTTACTACATACAAAAATTCAACTTTCTAAGTTTATAGAAAATTTAAATATACAAATTTGAAGCATTTAATGAAAATTCACTATCATAACGCACTTGCTGCGTCCCAAACTTTTTTGTATTTTAGAAAGATTGAAGATTATATATGTTTTGTAAGAACATCACAGAGATTTGAGATTTAATGATATAATGAGAATCAAGTTGTTTTAAGAGTAAGCTGTTTAGTTAATCGGTACTAGCGAAGCAATTTCTGAAGAGCAGTGCTGATAAGAAAAAGTCAGTAAGAAATTATCAGTTTATTGATTCCGCTGATGATGGTAACTTTGTTAGCGAAACGATGATAAGGTCTGAAAACTATATTGTAATGAATTGGGTTCTCAAAATTGTACTTATAAGGAATTATTCTTTGTAAGTCAGTAAAGCTGTCTCTGATTGGTAACCCAAAATTATATACTACAGTATGGCATAAGACCTCACCTAAATCAGCGGGTATGTCAAAACACATTGATCAGTTTTCTTATTTTATTTCCATCGTTCCCAGAAAAAATGTGATTTGGTTTCATTTAAAATATATTTTACGTGAATTATTTGAAAGACTTGCTATTTTTTGTATAGTGAATACACTTGACTATATTCAGAACTTTCCAAGCTAAACTGTTTTCTGTTTTACAAAGCAACCTAATCAGATTCGTTTCAAGTTATGCGAGAACCTGTTAAATAAAGGAAACAAAGCAAGAGATTTGGTGGGTGTTGGTACAAAGTGTGGGTCATTTTTGCGGATTGAGAGATAACGTTTCAACGATTTTCAACAGCAGCCAGGGCTAGTGGGTATATTCATATTACAAAGAAGCTTGTATTATGTATGTGTTGTTTGTTTCAATTTGTTCCGACTTTCCAGTTGTTAGGGTGTAATTTAGTTATTTACAGTTCCACAAACTTAAAGTTCTGTGTCGTTATTTGCTTTTATCATTTACTACCTCTTAATCTAGTGTGCTTTGTACGCTTTAATTTTCTTATGGGTGCATAATATCTTTAAAATGTTACAGTCTATAACTATGGTTGCCAACTTTTTGTGAAGAAAATAACGTAACTTATCTTTTAAAACAGAAAAAAGAAAAGTATTTGCAAGAAAAAAGTATTTTTTAAATTTAAATTTTATTGTCTTAAATACATAAAAAAATACTGGCAATTAAGCTATTACTGGCCATTTTTGTTCATCTAAACTACCCCACCCTCCACCCTTAGCTCGACCTTAACGACAGAAGTGATTGAAAAATCATCCTCTGCCGGTGAGTCTCGAACTGAGAACATCCAGTCGGTTTCCCAACTCGGCCACGGGGCCTCTCCTTGAATACATACTTTTTTGTCACTAAGTGAAGATTGGAACCTGTGATGAGTACTGACAAGCACACTTAGAGAACCCAAATCAATTTTAGATTAAAAAATGATCCCTGCAACGCGAAAACCTTTAAATAGGAAGTAGGGGCTTGTGATATATCATTTGAAAGATCTGTTCATTCTCTATTTAAATGGTATTCAAATGCAGGTGTTTCTTGACAGCCATGTGTCCCGTCAAGAGACCTGTTATATTTCTGAGCTGTCCTCTGCTAAGATTTAACAGCTCCACAGCTTTCTTTGAACTTGGTTCGTCAATTATTGACTTCCCATGTCTGAGCCCTGGATAGTCTGCCCAGTACACCTTGTGTTGGTTTCTGACCCAGCACCTAATGGTTCCCCTGGCAGTGCTCTTTGTCACGCCCAGAGCCGGTTCTGGACCGATAAATGGTTCTGCTGACCCTCTCTTCGCGAGACTGTCAGCTTCTTCATTGCCTTTGACCCCGAGTGACCCGGCACCCAGATGAGGGTCACCTCATTCTGCCCAGCCAGGTCGCTCGTCTCGTCTCGACATTCACTTACCAGCCTGGAATTTACCCGTGAGCTACTTAGGGTCGTAAGGATTGCCTGGCTGTGGCTATGAGGATCCGCTTGTTGGTGTAGCACCTCCTCTTGTTCTCCCGCACACAATGCAGGATGGCGTACATTTCGGCCTGAAAGACCGTTGCCTTCGAGGGAAATACTATGACTTACTCTCGGTCTTTCCGAATAAACACCTGCCCACGCTCCCCGCCGGATCCGTCCGTGAACTAGACGAGCGTGTCTCGTGGTATGCCTGGCGTCTCCTCCCGCTATGCCTCGCGGTTGGGGATTTCCACTGTATAGTTGTTTTCCCTGCACATTCGCGGGCTCGCGAAGTCTGACCTCATTTCAAGCATGGGCTCCTCCACGATCTCCTGATTTTTGCAGTGGCCCCTGAATCCTGGGTTGATCTTCAGTCTACCATTGCAGACTAGTCTGTATAGTCCTAGCCTGGCCTCTCCCATAATAAGTAAGTGGGGGGGAGGTTTCAGATCCAACAACACCTCCATGGCGGCTGTTGGAGTTATCGGTGTGATACATACATACATATATATATATATATATATATATATATATATATATATATATATATATATATATATATATATATATATATATATATATATATATATATATATATATATATATATATATAAATTGAAACTGACCCTGGATGTGGGTTCTAGAGGCGCTGGTTCGCGCGCACTTGAAGATATTTTTCAAAAGTCGAGATCTCCCCAGTAGTGAATTTTTGTTAAAGAAAATTCACTAAAATGACTGCGCTTGTATGGCCGACGTGTTTTGTCGTTTATTGTTCAATTTAATTTGAAAGTGTTACTCGTTCGTTAGTTTTTTACTGTAAATATTTTTATAAGAGATCCTAACATTACAAGTCTTGTGAAGGATGTAACTTAAATTATATCCTTTTTGTATTAATGTATGAAAATATGGACTGATCTTAATGCTTGTATCATAAATCATTAGTTTTTTCACCTGGTATTAAATGTATACCTCCAGCACGTGCCTAAGATAGAGGCAAAGGTAAAGACAGAAGACAGATAGTGACCAGACCAGACTCTCCTTAGTTATTAATCTTTAAAGACTTTATGTTTTTTAATGTAGGCTAGGGCATGAAACGGTGACAGGATGCTAGGGTAAAGCGCCAGGCCCCTCTACATAGCAGATGCCCCTAGAGATAAACACACACTTGCCATGTGCCGTGTGATAGGTATCGTTCTAAACCTAAACTACAAGGTGAAAAAACATCAACAAACATATCCAAGTCTAAGGAGCTACCAATAATATGAACCAGAACCAGCACAGGAACTAGAAAATTGCTAATACGTGTCAGAACTCAAGTGTCTGGGACACACTTCTGCATCTAATGCATATCTCTGCACTAAGGGCATACTTTACAGAAATAGTTGTTTCTCTCTCTCTCTCTCTCTCTCTCTTACACGTAAGGTTTTACGGTGGAGATCTAAAACGTGTTTTACACCATTAATTATTTTTCTTTATGTACATAAGTGTATCACTTGTAGCAACGGCTTTAAGGGGCTAAGTTTTACCACACAAGATTTTTTTAAGTAGCTACATGTTCTATTAAGTGACGATTCAAAAAGAGGCTTCCTGTCATGCCTCTTGTGAATATATAAAAGTCTGGACGCAGCAAGTGCGTTATGGTAGTGAATTTTCATAGAAATGATCTGGCACAAAATATTTTATTATAACTTTTTTTCCTGTAACATAGAAATCTTAATTTTGGTGTATAGTTTACTTTTTATATCGTAAACCTACCTACCAAATTTGGTTATCATAGATTTTTTATTTTTTAAGATAAAATTTTTTTTCAAATGAAAACTCAAAATTTTTCCAGAAAACCTCGTCCGATTTTTTTGATTAACGAACTTGTCAAAGCCATTTACAAAAGGAAGGTACATGCCAAATGTTATCAAAATCGGCCCATTATTCTTTGAGATAAAAAATTTTTTCGAATGAAAACTCAAAATTTTCCCGGAAAACCTCGTCAGATTTTTCTGACTAACAAACTTGTCAAAGCCATTTACAAAAGGAAGGTACACGTCAAATTTTACCAAAATTGGCTTATTACTTTTTGAGCTAGGAATTTTTTTCGAATTAAAACTCAAAAATTTCCGGAAAAACTTCCTCCGATTTTCCTGACTAACAAACTTATCCAAGCCATTTACAAAAGGAAGGTACGTGCCAAATTTTATTTAAATCGGCTTATTACTTTTTGAGATAGGAATTTTTTTCGAATGAAAACTAAAAAATTTCCCGGAAAATCTCGTCCCATTTTCCTGACTAACGAACTTATCCAAGCCACTTACAAAAGGAAGGTACATGCCAAATTTTAGCAAAATCGGCCCATTATTTTTTGAGTTATCGGTGTGATACATACATACATATATATATATATATATATATATATATATATATATATATATATATATATATATATATATATATATATATATATATATATATATATATATATATATAAACATATAAAAATTGAAACTGACACCGGATATGGGTTCTAGGGGTCCTAGTTCGCGCTCATTTGCAAAATTTTTTTCAAAATTCAAAAGTCGGTATCTCCCCATTAATGAATTTTTTCTACGAAAATTCACTAAAACGTAAATTTCATACTATAAGCACAGCATAATTCTTATTTATGTTGTGCTATAAGTATATTCTTTTATAAAAACGATGAGAGTTGCTGGGGCACAACTTTATCTTTAAGGATTTTTTGAATTTATTTTTCCCGCAACATAAATCACTTGGTGCATCCACAATTTTTTCTTTTATTTCTATTTACTTCCATATGTTCGAAGGTTAGTGGAATAAGAACCTCGGTGGTTCAGGGGTAAGAACGTGTGCCTCTGAACCGAAGGGTACTGGGTTCGATCCCAGCGTACTCCTTTCACTTTGTGAGTACAAACTGTAACTTTAACATTAACCGAGGTTCTGGCATTGTATTTGAGCAAGTTGAATGTCTGCGCGTTCCGTCCTTCGGAGGGGGCGTAAAGCCGTCGGTCCCGTGTCCATGCGATGTTGGGCACGTTAAAGATCCCTACCCTCCTTACAGAAAGGCAGGGGTTCGGCAAAATTTCCAGGATAGTGAGGTGTAACTGCTCCCTGGCGTCGGTGATTGGCCATAGTCGCGGAAATAGGCCGAAGTTAAAGAAAAACAAAACACGCACACACAAGGTTAGTGGAATAACTTTTTTTTACTTTTTCAGTTTTTGATTTTCAATTTTAATATCAGATTATAATTTTCAATTTATGTATTTCATCAGAGATTTTCGTCAAATTTTTTTGTGTTTTTGTAGAAAAAAATATTTTAACGAGTTTTCCAAATTTTTTTAAAGCGTTGTTGTTTCCTCCACCCTTGTACCTCCGCAGGGCTGCATTGCGAGGTGGTTTTCTCTTCCCTTAGCTTTTTAATTGGGTGAACCGGGCGCTTTTCGGGGGAAAAGCGGAAGGAGGTGTGGCGCTTCCGTTTTCTTAAAAAAAATCTAAAACATGTTTTGAGCTTTTCCTACCACTGGACTTCTGCGGATGTGTATTCTGATGTGATTTTCGCTTCCCCCAGGTTTTATTTGGGTGAACCGTGGGTCCTTTGGTGGCCAACTAGGGGGGTGGCGCGATGTCTGTTTTTTCATTTGTTTTTTCTGGAATTAAACTTATAACCACTCCTGAATGCATCAACCGCGAGAGAAATGTTGTAGTTTCAACCCCCAGGAAAGTCCAATCAAGCTGTTTTTTTTCCGAATGTATATTTTGTTTTAATATTCTTCCTCGCCCAGCACCCTCACACGATCCAGTAACTTTCTCGGGGGTTGAAACCACAACGTTCATCTTGTGATTTATGCATACAGAGCTGCTTCTAAGCATTTTTACGAACAACATTTTCTAAGGGCTAACCGTGCGATAATCTGCAAATTTACTTCAAAAAATGTTTGCCGGGTAAATTTGCAGTTTATCTTCAGGAAGGTCTTTAGAAATTTTTTCGGAATCGTTAATCCACGACAGGTAGTATGGATTCCGTCAGCGCAGATCAACTGCCGACCTCCTTTCCTTTGTCACCCATTCTTGGAACAAGTCTAGAACTACACTGTGAATCCCAGATTGTCGCTCTAGACATATCCAAAGCATTAGACCAGATCTGGCACGCAGCGCTGCTTAATAACTTCCGGCCTATGACCTATCACCAAAACTTTGTACCTGGACAGCAAATTTCCTCTCCAACCGGAGCATGTCTATTTTCGTGGATAGCCATTCCTCTAAACTGTATCCAATTAATGCAGGAGTTCCTCAAGGTTCAGCAGCTTAAGCCCCTACTTTGTTTCTTCTTCACATCAATGACCTCATATCTAGTACATCCAACCCAGTTCACAGTTACGCGGACGACAGCACCCTCCACTCAAATATACAATATTCTAAGCCTGTCTCTTTAGCCCAATTAGATGAGGATCGCAGACTCATGGAGAGTTCTGTCTTCGTGGATCTCCACAAAAAAAATCGACTGGGGAAGTAGAAATCGTGTACAATTCAACCCCTCCAAATCTCATAAGAGATACACCAGCCCTAGACCCATCACAATGAACAACCAAGTTATTCAAAGTAATGAGTCCTTTTCACTTGTTGGCATTTTTGTGAATCGAAATCTCAATTGGCACCAACATGTCACATCAATTGCAGAAGCGGCTGCTAAGAAATTAGGTTTCCTCTTCCGGGCTTGCAAATACTTTTCACCAGCTAATCTCTATACCTTATATACTTCTCGCTATACGTCTCATTGGTGACCCTACTCTCACCCAAAGGCTGCCATCCCTTGCCCACCGACGTGCCATTGGTGACCTCTCTCTCTCTCTCTCTCTCTCTCTTTTTTTTTATAGATATCTGCGCGGGAACTGCTCAGAGGAGCTTTCTTCTATAGTTCCTCCACCTGCTGTCCCCAACAGATCTACCAGGGGAACAGAGCGAATGCACCCTTTTACTATCCAGGTCACCAGACATAGAACATCTTGTTATGCCCGCTCTTTTGTCCCGAGTACTTCCAAGTTGTGGAATTCCTTGCCAGCATATCTTTTTCCTTCTCCTCCGAACCTCCAAACCTTCAAGTTCAGAATTAACAAGTTGCCTCTTTCCTCCTTGTCGACACCCACGGCACGATAGTATTTAGGCTGTCAGCCCCCGTGGAGTGTTCTTGAAATTAAAAAAAAAACCCGGCCAGGACCCCTGTTCACTCCTCGTCCCGTAACTTCCTTGGGGGGTGTGAACAAGAACTTTTTCTTGTGGTTTGTGCATCCAGTGGGGGTCTTAGGCATGTTTGTGAAAAAAAATGTTTGAAAATCGTTCGGGAGGTAATCCGCAAATTTACCAATAAATTTCTAACTTACCGCACCGGGCCAGCGAAAAGTTTAAATGTAAATAACTCAGCAAAGACAAAGAAGCAGAGGTAAAAATAGTGTTAACGTGCATGTGATATGATTTATCTAAACTGTCCGGTAAATTTCAGTCCACGGAGGGTTTTTAGTTTTTAAAACATTGTTTTAAGAAACATAGTTTTTTTCTACGTATATTCGTAAAAATGTCTTGTGACAAATCGTAAAAAAACATTTTAATCTAAATTTTTTAGAAAAAGCTTTTTTGGCGTATTTTCGAAAGTATTTTTTCGCTATGAAAATTCGCTACCATAACTCACTTGTTGCGCCCAGACTTTTTTGATAATAAAATCAAACATAACATCAATATCCGTTGAATATTATTTTAACCTTGATACTTTTAACGTATAGGTTATTATATTTTTGAGTAAATGATGAAAGTATTTTATATAAACTTTCTGGACCATCTGTGGTTTATTTCTGGACCATCTGTGGTTTATTTCTGGACCAATAATTATTCAAAATACCGTGTGTGTTGTTCGTATATCGCATATAAGAGATTTAGTGAATTGTAAATTCACCTTGAGGCACATGATGTTCATATCAAAAGTGCCAGCTGTTCCTTGCTTCACAATCCTGTATTTTTTCTTTATAGTTTCATCTGTACAGAGCAGAGCGACTACCTGTGATTTGGGCTGGTTGTTGTGCTTGGAACCATTCCTCTATATCTTATATCTTGTTTCCTTTCTGAACAGTCGAGATCTAGAGGTTGAGTTTAGTCAGTCAGTTCAGTGCGTCAGCTGCTCTCGTTTGAGAAGTTGAAATCTTTCAAATCTGTTACTCAATTGTTTGCAGTTTTGTCACTTTTCATGAACGGTGTTTGTTATTGTTATACTTAACTGTTGAAAGGAGAATGCTTATTTGTATATCTGGATTTTTGGTGGGAAGGTCAGTATCGTTTTATTAGCAATACATTTTCTTTTTTTTTATCATGAAATAATTATTAAAAAATAAGTATATTTTAAGGTTTTACTATTAAAAATGCATGACAGCTGCTTAAAAAAATTTAACAATATCCTATTGATTCTACCTATATTTGATTAAAATCCATTTTAATTTTTCACAAAACTAACTAGAGTTTTACATATGTTCATTTGACAGTATGACCGGTTTCGCTACACGTAACTTTATCAGAGATAGACTCAAGTCTAGTAAATATTCATAAAATATCTCATAGTATATTCTGTTAAACGAAAAAATTTAACATACAGTCAATACCTAATATAATTATTTTATCCAAAGGTGATATTTCGTAAACTGAAAAATGATCCGTCAAAATGTTATATATTTGAAAAAACTAAAAACTTTAGGGGAACTGTTGTCGTAAATTTAAATACATAGTGTAGACTATACATAAGCCCACTTGGAGAACCCAAATCACCACAACACTTAAAAAAACCTGACTATCGTTTCATCAGAGGATGTTCTCATTTGTTTCACTAACATCCGTTAATGTATTAACTCAAGTATCAGCTAAAACTATTCCATTATTTTTATTATTGTTTGGCATTAATCTACTATTTTTTATGGTCATTTATTTATATTTTTATTATGAACTTTATTATCGTTTTATATATCAATATTTAACGGCCTTCTATTTTCTTTTTCTTTTTTTTTTTTCTAAATTGTTTAATCGTAATTTTTATTTTAACGTGCCCTGAGAACTGATACTGTTAGAGTAAATAAATGTTATGTATTAACATTTCCCAAAAACTCATGCTACGAAGTTAGGTGCTACTATCACCAGAGTGGTATTGCTTTTCAAAGTACCTGCAAACTTTATTTATTAGGCATACCTATATTAAAAATCAATATAATCTAATATTATGGTACATATGTGAAGATATTTTGTAAATGAAGGTGGGGAGTAAATCCTGGAATGCTAAAGCTACAGCCAAATTGAAAGCAATAGTTCCAATGTATTTTGAGGTTTGATTGAAGTTAGACTTTCTAAATTGTGTCTAATACAAGTACAAGCAAAATTTTTTGAATTTTTTTTACGTCGTGAGCTTATGTAGAGTAAAAGTTTTTTTATTGGAGAGATAGACGCATTATTCTAAATCTACAGACCCGTGAAAATTATTTACAATGCTTGTCAAACATGTCAAGGTAGTGCTAATGTCTTTTTTTTAATTGAAAAATGAACACAATGTTGTTATGTTTAATATTTGCTATACATGCTCTTGGTTTTAATAAGTGATTCAATATGCCTTTTCATGCTTTCTTTTTGACAAAAGTTCTTAATTTTCTCATCTTAATTCCAGATATTTATCACGGTTAATATCAGATACACTTTTGTTGTGTTGATTTTCTCCTCTTAACAAGGGCGCAGATATTCTCAATGGGGTTCATATCTGGGCTATTTCCATGCCACGGTAGAGTTTTTACTCTTGTTTTCTTCTAAAAAAACTTGGTTGTAGATTTTACTTTAAGACTCGGTGCACCATCGTGCATGAAAATGGAGACATCATTTTGGAATCAGTCATTCGGTTGACGGGGCATCTCCAACACTTTTCTGTAAATGAACCTGGTCCATCATTCCGTCTACAATGTTGACCTGTTCCTTGAGCGGACATAACAATCCAGACTATGATTTGGGTAGAGTTTTTTAACAGTTTGTGGGATACATTGAGGAGAAAATACCTCATTGGAGCTCCTCCTAACATGCTGGCTGCTTTCTTCCGGAAAATGTTGATTCATCAGAAAAACATACCTGGAGAATAAAAATATCATTCAGCATACACGATCTTCAATTTCGCCCATTTTATATGACAATCACAGGGTGGGTGGCCCATAAGTCGTTGGTGATACCTTTTTTTTTTTCAACAACACACCACGAGGGCTTAAAGCCAAAATACTATCGTATCGTGGGTGTCGACAAGGAGGAAAGAGGCAACTAGTTAATTCTGGACTTGAAAGTTTGGAGGTTCGGAAGAAGGAAAAACATGTGCCAGCAAGGAGTTCCACAACTTGGAAGTCCTCTGGACAAAATAGCGGGCATAACAAGATGTTCTATGTCTGGTGACCTGGACAGTAAAAGGGTGCATTCGCTCTGTTCCCCTGGTAGATCTGTTGGGGGCAGCAGGTGGAGGAACTATGGAAGAAAGCTCCTCTAAGCAGTGCCCGTGCAGATATCTATAAAAGAGAGAGAGAGAGAGAGAGAGAGAGAGAGAGAGGTCAGAAACGGCACGTCAGTGAGCAAGGTATGGCAGCTTTTGGGTGAGGGTAGGGTCACCGATGAGACGTATAGCTCTCTTCTGAATGAAGTCCAAGATAGCGAGTGTAGAAGCGGCAGCGGCACCCCAGATGTGGGAGCAGTATTCGAGGTTTAGCCTTATTTGTGAAGTATATAAGGATATAGAGATTAGCTGGTGAAAAGTATTTGCGAGTCCGGAAAAGGAAAACTAATTTCTTAGCAGCCGCTTCTGAAATTGATGTGACATGTTGGTGCCAGTTGAGATTTCGATCCACAGAAATGCCAACAAGTGAAAAGGACTCATTACTTTGAATAACTTGGTTGTTCATTGTGATAGGTCTAGGGCTGGTGTATCTCTTATCAGATACAAAGCAAGAACGATTTTTTTTTTCGAACATCCCCTATTATATTGCATTTTTTATCGAAAGATGATGCATATTTGTAATAAAAAAAACTAGACGCAGTAAGTGAGTTTTGGTAGCGAATTTTTATTAAATGTTTCAAAATTCAATAACTCAACTTGTTATTAACCTAAGGTTCGTTGGCTACAAAACCAGTTTTCTCGGAAACATTTTAAGTTTCATTTTCGGAAAATGTTTGTACATTTTCAAACAATAAGTTATTTTGGTAAACTATGGTACATTGTTTCTACTATATAGGTTATACCGGTGACCAAATTGATGCCTGCTTGCATTAAAGAGACATTTTTGTTATTAAAAACATTTTATGAAAATTTACCTCCATAACGCACTTGCTACGTCCAGACTTTTTTCTGTCTGAGGATGCTGTTAAGTAGCGAAACCGGTTACACAAAAGAAAACGAACATTTGTGAAGCCAGAGAAATAGTCTCCACGTCTGTATTTAGTATAGAACGGTTTCACTAACTAAGGACAACATTTATTGGATTTTTTTAATGACTATTGATGAATTATATATATATATATATATATATATATATATATATATATATATATATATATATATATATATATATATATATATATATATATATATGTGTGGAAATATTTTAGAAAACTCTTTTGCATGGGCAATTTCTGTGTTACCCTCGTATATTAAATCAGTGTGCTTGATATTTTGCAACCCATTATTGGCAAGCCAAGCTCTTTTGATTTATATTTATTTTATTAAAGCTACAAAAGTTAATATACAAGTAAATTAAGGAAAGTAAATAGAGAAATGTGGTTAAGGTCTGTAATAAATATTCATTTTATTGTTGAGTTTACAACCACTGAAATTACGATCTTCAATTATTTGTTCCTTCTATTTTTGTTTCCTTTTAGACGTCCTATTGTTGTCTCAACGGTACGATGAACCAAATGTGTTCTGTTTGTATTTCCTTTCTTTAATTTATTTTATGTCCTGGCTGATTACAAAACCTTTCTCGAACATTGTTTTAATGTTAGTAATTTTTTAAATGGAAAAATTAAAAGGATCCAACGATTTAATGCTACGAAAATCATAATTACACATCAAATTTAATGTTGTTTTCGTGACTTTCACTCATCAGAAAATACGTATCACTATAGCTAAATTATAAAACTTTGTAGACAACAAAAGAGTGGTAATTATTACGTCCAACCTAAAAAATATTAAAAGACAATAAGCTTTAAATATTTCTTTATACAGGGGACAGTCCAAATAGGCAATATTATTCTTTTGGGCCATTATTTGAATAAAAATATACCTTATTTACAAATACCTAAAGCACACATTTGTATTCAAGCCGGAAAAAATGTGCGAATGGTCTGAAGACCGCAGCCATGAAAGAAGACAACACACACACAACACAACACACACACAACACACATTTGTATTCATTCTAGAGGTATTACATTTTTGCTATACAGTTATACTATACAGTACTTAATTTTCGTGATTACACTCTAAGAGCAATCACGAGGTGTCACAAAAATATGGTCTCCTTTTTTTTTTAATAGAAACAAACGTGTATTCTCAATAATTGATACATTATTTTAAAGTTTGAACTCTCCTCTATTAGGTACACTTGGAGAACCTAAATCACAACACATTTCAAAAAACCTGACGATCGTTTCACTAACCAAGTTCTCTTATCATCTTAAGTTATTCATCACAAATAATTATCGTCAGGTTTTTTAAAATGTGTTGTGGTGATTTGGGTTCTCCAAGTGTACTTATAAGTGCTCATCACAGGTTCTAATCTTCACTTAGTAAGTGACATTCCACTATTTTTCTACATAATTGCCATTTCGATCGATGCATTTTTATAGGCGCTGTGGCAGTTTCTGTATGCGCATGTCATACCAGCTTCCTGCCATGTCGTTAAGGAAGCGTTGGACCTCATCTTTCAACTCGTCATCGTCATTGAAGTGCCTTCCGGCCAAATGTTCGTTCAACTTGGGAAACAACTGGTAGTCACGGCGTGCCAAGTCCGGACTATAGCGTGGTTGGTTGATGATGTTCCATCTAAACTGTTGCAAGAGATGGACGGTTTTATGGTGACGTATTATGGTAGAGAGAGCTTACGCCCTTGTTCAACATTCTCTTATCTGAATCGTCCGTAGAGTTTTTTGAGTATCTTGCAGTATCTGTCAGCGTTTATTTTGGCCTCCAGGAACCATGAAGTCGACCAACAATACCCCTTTTCTGTCCCAAAACACAGTTTACATGACTTTGTCGTCAAACTGTGTTTGTTTGAATTTTCGGGGCTTGGGCGCCAGAATAGAATATTTCATCCTGTGACGACGCTAACTTTGTTAGCGAAACGATCCTCAAATAGATTTCCAGAACAAAATATTTTATCCTCTGATGGCGGTAACTTTTTTAGTGAAACGATCGTCAGGTCTTTGAAAATGTCTTGTGGTGAACTAGGTTTCTCAAAGTTTACCTATTAGTTTACATTGCAATTTAGAGCAGATATGGATTAAAAAACTGAACAAGTCACTTTATCGATAAAAGGAAATATTGGGTTCATGAGGAGTTTAAATGCGGGTTATACGGTGACCACTTTATTACAAAAGTAAAAATTAGGAAAAGCAACGATTTGCAACATAAAGACGATTCTATCCTATGACACCACATTCAGTTCTCAAATCAATAAACATAAAACTTTGAAAGTAAGTGCATATTCCTTTAATCCTGGTTTCTATAGTAAAGATATAGAATATAGTGATAAAGAGGTGATTGACTATGTACATATATGTGTTTAATTTTTTAACACAAAGTTAAATAATTGTAGGTGTGCCAGTATAACGGGAAATTTTTCGTGAAAAGGATCAACTCTTTTGTGGTCATACACACAACTTGGTAATTTCAAAGACAGTTCCGGCTGGCTCGCGGATGGCTCGAAAAATTTTGAAATAGGTACCGAATTCGACAACTGTCCATTACAAGCGAAAAATTATTAAGTGATGGGGCAGCTGCTGAGCCATTTACAAACTCGCTTCGAGGAAATGGAGTGCTTTCCTACAATGCAGACAAGAGCGAACTTTCTGGAAATTACTTCCTCGAAGATCATTTGCTCACCAAGCTAAAGATTTGCTCCAGGAAAAAATAGAGCAAGTAGCGAGTTACATTATGTATGCCTTTCTCTAACGCTTCTGAGACACATAAAATCAGATTGTTAGTGCTGGGCAAATCGCAAAACCACGGTGGCTTTGGAAGTGAACCGCCGCTGATGATATACCAAAGACAACAAAACCTGTGTTACCAAAAAATTTTTGGATTGGTTTTATGCGAATTTTGTTCCGGCAGTTTAGAAAATAATGCAGTTGAATTTAGAGGCCAAGGCACTTGAAATTTTAGGCCACGTTCCAGGACACCCAAAGGACTGATGTTTAGATGATAAGAAACTTGTTGTAATGTTTTTGCCGCCAAATGTAAACTCCTTAGTGCAACCTATGGACCAGAATTTGATTCAAGCGGTAAGTTGCATTAGGGAACTTGTTTTTTAAAACGGATTTATGCTTCTGAAAATGCGGATGTTTCTGTAGAAAGTGAATCTCAAAAATGTTGTAATCGGATTAACTAAACATGAGAAAATGTGAGGCCAAAATTTATTCAAAAGTCTTATAATACACTTCTAACCCAACTTGGTGATGGTTCGCAATGGAAAGAGAAAAAGAATAAAGGGAAACAAATAACTGACGAACTACATTTCTGGAGATGTAACAAAACAAGAAGTTATTATGTGCACCGTCGACAAGAAAAACTATGGGGATTCATAGACGATATAGGTTTTTTGAGCATGTACTAAATAATCGAGCTCCGGCGAAGAAATACAAGTAATGTCATAGCGTTAAAAGCATACAAACGCAATGAGAAGTGTCGAAACGTGTTTGAAGTGGGCGGAGGAAAATGCTGAATCCGAAAATCACATTCTAATTTTACCCGAAATGAAAAAACCGAGCTCAAAATGCAATAGAAGCAAACATTAAACGGAGCAAAATCACACAATTTTACAGTTTCTTGAATTAACATTATCATGTATCTAGCAAAATATGATATGAAGTACAGTTGTTAGTTTCTGATTTGAAAGTAAAGAAATGTTTATCATGGGAATTTTGGAATTGGTAGATAATTACGAAAATGGATATTTTCTGTCTCATTTCGTTAATCCCAACAATTCGAAAATCCCTATGAACCAGTGCAATAATAGTTTGGATTAAGGAGGTACTTTGTAATAGGCAGAAATATTAATAAAGCTATTTAAATAAAAATTTGCTATGACTTTGTATTTATAGCACATCATGCAGTAAAGATGAAGTTTCTGGTTTAGTGGAAAATTGAGTATATAATTTAGAAACAAATGTAAAAATTCGCTATTATTTTGGATCTGCTCAGTCAGACCTTTTTTTTTGAGTTGTGCTTATATTGCATTCTTGCTAGATTTTAGTGAGTTTTCTTTAAAAAAAATCACTAATGAGGAGATCCCGACTTCTGAATTTTGTAAAAATGTCGTCAAATGAGCGCGAACTAGAACCCATATCCAGGATCAGTTCCAATTTTCATATGTTTATGTTTTATATATATATATATATATATATATATATATATATATATATATATATATATATATATATATATATATACATGTATTTATCACACCGATAACTCAAAAAATAATTGGGCGATTTTGATCACATTTTCTGAGTCCCTTCCTTTTGCAAGTGGCTTGGATAAGTTCGTTAGCCAGGGAAATTTTGTTTTCTTTCGGAAAAAAAATATATCTCCGGAAATAACAAAGTAAGACAGTCAAATTTGGTACGCGTGTTTGTATTATAAAGAGTGAACCATTTACCAGAATTTAAGTCTCTACGTTTAAAGACAAAAAAGTTATGGGTATTTAAAAAAAAGGTATTCCTCAAAGTCGCGATTTGAAACGTCAAAATTGGCAACATTTGGGCAAAGAACCTGAAACAAATACTGATTATGTAAAGAAAATGTCGTAAGAAGAGTATTTTGCAAACCCTTAAGTTTCAGTTTCAACCATCATTGTCCTTCATTTTACTAAAATATTCACAGAAAATTCATTTCAAATAGACCCCTTTTCTTATGCTTTGGCGGTAGTTTCAGTTAAGTTTATGGTTTGACGGTCCATAATTTTTAGCTAATTTTCGTAGAAAAAAGTCGTTATTGAGGAGACCGCGACATTTGAATTTTAAAAATATTTCTTCCAATGAACGCAAACTAGGCCCCCTAGAACCCACATATGGGTTTACATTCAATTTTTATCCGTTTACATTACAGGCTGACGCATTTCTACGGTAAAGCTCAATATAATTGTTCTTATACAAGATACGAGAAAAAATTGTATACGTTAATTATAGGGTGTCTTAAGCTGCATCTTATAAAATTATGTTGACAATCACAGGCTGGCCCATAAGTCGTTGGTGATCCCTATACTTTTTTTCGAACATCCTTATATTATAGCATTTTTGCATTTTTTATCGAAAGATGATGCATGTTTGTAAAAAAATCGAGACGCAGTAAGTGCGTTTTGGTCCGAATGTTCATAAAATGCCTGAAATTTCAATAACTAAATTTGCTATTAACCTAATGTTTGTTAGCTACAAAACCAGTTTTCTCGAAAACATATAAAGTTTGTTTTCGGAAATTGTTTGTACATTTTCAAACAATAAGTTATTTTGATAATGTATGGTACATTGTTTCTACTATATAGATTTTACTGGTAACCAAATTGATGTCTGCTTTCGTTAAAGAGGCATATTTGCTATTAAAAACATTTTTATGAAAATTGACTTCCATAACGCACTTGCTGCGTCCAGACTTTCCTGTTTTCTAGATATGAATGTCTATGTAATTTGTCATATTTTACGCTATTCAACTTGCGTAAGCGAGCAAACTTTATTGCATAATATTGTTATCTAAGTTTGAAAAGCACCTGTTCTCAATCAAAATAACCTGGAAATTTTAATAAGCCGGGAAAATAATTTCCGTCAACATCAACGTAATTTCAGGATAAGTTCGAAAGATAACATGATGAAAATACCCGTTCCGGTCCGTCTAGCAACAACTTTCTGGTAACCAATTTTATTTTGTCTCCGTTTTCAATCCATTCAATTTATTTTCAATTTAAAGAGAAATGTGTTATTGCCAAGTAGAAATATTTCATAAAGCGTTCTAAATAAGACTTGATTTTTTTCCGGTTTCGTATATTGAATTGAAAAAGTCAAAGGTCATAACAAAATTATTAATGTTCAAGATATAGGTCATCTCAAAACATAGAAACCTTTTTCATGTTTCAGTTTTAGACTTGTCACTGATACTCTCTACATTATTAACTGTGAAAAGTCAACCCTACTGTCACTGTGTTCTATAAATATTTTATTACACCGTATTCGGATTATGGTAACAAGTTTTCAACCCTTGCTTTGCATTTCACTAGCTCTGTCAAGTCAATTTAACCCCAGAAACTATTTCGAACATGGAGCAAATTTTACTGACAAACTCTTGATATTAAAATAAGACAAGGGGACTTTTGAAAGCGGATGACATCCTGCCTCTATAAAACACAGTGGCTCAAAATATCTGCAACAGAACAGATAACTAAAGCAAAACAAAAGTTCCAACGCAAGTGGATTACGGTAACGAAATTAAAAAAACGATCCAATTAAAAAAAAGTTTGGACGCAGCAAGTACGTTATGGAAGTGAATTTTCATAAAAATGTTTTTAAAAGCAAATATGTCTCTTTAATGCAAACAGACATCAATTTGGTCACCGGTATAACCTATATAGTAGAAACAATGTAGCATATTTTATCAAAATAATTTATTATTTGAGAAAGTACAAAAATTTTCCGAAAATAAACTTAAAACGTTTCCGAGAAAACTTGTTTCCTAGCTGACGAACCTTAGGTTAATAGCAAATTGCGTTATTGAATTTTGAAGCGTTTATTGAAAATTCGCTACCAAAACGCACTTACTGCGTCGCGATTTTTTTCACAACCATGCATCATATTTCGATAAAAAATGCAAAAATGCAATAAGGAATGTTAAAAAAAATTATAGATATCACCAACGACTTATGGGCCAGCCTGTGATTGTCAAAATAATTTTATAAGATGCAGCTAAAGACACCCTATAAGCAACGTATACAATTTTTTCTCGTATCTTGCATAATAACAATTATATTGAACTTTACCGTAGAAATGTGTCACCATGTATAAATGTAAACAGAAAGTAAACCCGGATATGGATTCTAGGGGAGCTAGTTTGCGCTCATTTGAAGAAATCTTTTTAGAATTCAAAAGCGGCGGTCTCCTCATTAACAAGTTTTTTTCTACGAAAATAAGTAAAAATTATAGATTGTTAAACCACAAACTTAACTAAAACTACTTCCAAAACATCAGAGAAAGTGTCTATTTGCAATGAATTTTCTGGAAATATGTTATTAAAATGAAGGGCAATGATGGTTGAAGCTGAAACTGAAGGGTTTGCAGAACACTCTTTACATAATCCGTCTTTCTTCCAGGTTCTTTGGCTAAATGTTGCCAATTTTGACGTTTCAAATCGCGACTTTTTACGTTTTGCGGAAAACCCCAACATTTTTTTTCTTTAAACGTATCTAACTTTTTGTCTTTAAACTCACAGACCTAAATTTTGGTAGATGGTTCACCTTTATATATACATATATATATATATATATATATATATATATATATATATATATATATATATATATATATATCTTATATATCTTATATATCTTATATATCTTTTGGAATGTTGCACTACACTGTAATCACTTTTAAATAGACACTTTATTTGTTTGCTGTACTCTTTGTGATTCTTTATTGGTTTACGTGGACTGACTGCAGTTTCGAACCGTCCCGGTTCATCATCAGCACGCTACTCAGTAGGGAGTAGACTGATGATGATGAACCGGGACGGTTCGAAACCACGTAAACCAATAAAGAATCACAAAGAGTACAGCAAACAAATAAATTGAAACTGACCCTGGATATGAGTTCTAGGGCCTAGTTCGCGCTTATTTGAAGAAATTTTTTCTAAATTCAAAAGTCGGGATCTCCTCGTTAGTTCATTTTTTTAAAGAAAATTCACTAAAACAAGCACTTGTGCAGCCACGGGAAAAATCTGTATTAAATATGGAACGGTTTCACTAAGTTAGGGCAAGAACAAACAACCAGATATGCTATTCAAATTGAATTAAGTCTTAAAACTTTCATCCGCTCTATCAAATTATTTTTTATACAAAAACTCGCTAAAAATTCATCGGAATAACAACAATCTGATTAGATAACGGTAAAGTAAAATGAGACTAAAAAAATTGATAAAAAGTAAAGTCACTAACTAGGATTAGAACTCGTCATGTACGAGTCGATTATATGATCTACAGGGACTTAGCGCACTAAGCTACGCTCGACTGTATGTACTAGCAGGTATATCCCATAATACATTGTAATTGCTCAACGTTTTACAATTTACAATGGATTTTTTTCTCATATTTAAACGAAATCAAGAAAAATAACGACTTAGACACATGTCTAGGTGCTTGTTAGCCATTTCTTGTATTATTTTTCACTCATATTTGTACTCAATCAATTTTGACGTTTTAACTTTCTTGAATCAGATGGAATTAATTAACAATTAATTTACTCCTAACTTCTAAGAAGCGACTAATTGGAGTCAAACACTGGCGGGGTCTGGTCCAGATGAGCCTGGAGGGAGGCGGATATCTCTGGAGAGTCGGGAGCGCGGTTCTAGATGATACCGCCCTGGGCGAGCGCTGGCGGGTGTCGTCTGTCCAGACGACCGGAAGGGGATGAGATCTCTGATGAGTGGTATACACCTGGAGTTTTGAGGTCGCTACTGTGTGCTTCGAAACGGATGGACGGTCTCGCTTGGGTGATGCGGAACCCAATGGGATGTCGCCTTGAGTGTAGCACTAGTGGGTGTCGGATTTAGACGAACTCGGAGGAGAGCTGAGATATCTCTATGGGTGGATTACAACTGGAGATTGGATGCTGCTCGAGATCGGGACTTCATGATACCGCCTCGAATCAAACACTTCGGATGCCTGGTGCAGACAAACTCTGAGAGAGGTTATCTCTCTTTGAGCTTCGAAATAGGCAAGCGACTTCACTCAGATGGCAGTACACCTGTCCAGCAAAATTTCATCCTTAAGAAAAGATCGACTCCCGCAAGGAGCTGGAATTGATGGCTCAAATTAAAGTAATCAGACGTGAGCCACAATAGACCTAAGGTCACGGTGGAGGAACTGGAATAGCCCACTCGCAATGAATCTAATCTAATCTCCATTTTTCTCAAGTCTCCTATTGTTCTAAATGCTAGTATTGCTTCTCTGGGTCCTGGTCCAGGTCTAAATCCGAACTGGTCTTCATCCAGGCTATTCTTAAATTTTTCTCTGATTCTGTTTTTTTTTATTATGACTAGCAGAATGTTTGTCACATGATTCTGTGAATTTTCGCCCATTCACACTTTTTGTTATTAGAGAAACGAAAATTATGAAAAAGTTGAGATTTATATATATATATATATATATATATATATATATATATATATATATATATATATATATATATATATTAATGGTTGTATATATGAAGATTTTAAGAAACTTGGGGGTACAACCGAATTATGAACAAAATTATGAAGTGAGAGTCAACAGATCTATTTGGCAGTTAAGTTTATATTCATTATATGTATCAAAATTGTGTTCTTTTGCAAGCACAGGCGGTAAGCTTATTTGTAAAGCACGATGTATAATCATTCTATATACATAAAAATTAAATGTTGTTCGTTGGTAAGCACATCACTTGAGAACGGCTGGACCGATTTGGCTAATTTTATATGTAAAGTGTTCGTTATAGTCTAAATAGGGTTTCTAGGGAAAAAAAATTAAATCTCGCCCGGAGGATTGCTCTTTTCTCCGATTTATTTTGATACGTGCGCAAATGTAGTTTGGCAGCTTTGCTCTTTTCTCTGATTTATTTTGATACGTGCGCAAATGTAGTTTGACAGCTGATTGTCAAATTGTCGATCAAGCCAATCGGTTCCATGGTGACGAAAAATTATTTAAATTGTCTATTTTCAGTTGGATTGTGATTCAAAATTATGTTTATTGAAATTTGGACAGGACAACGTCTTGCCGGGTCAGCTAGTAAGAAATAAATATACTCACTTTCTCAACAGTTCCCATCATAGAACAAGAAAAAAAAAAGGTATTATATTTTGACTATTATGGTATATTTTACAGTGTGTTGATTTTCCTGATATATTTTGAATCCCTCTCGTATATTTTTAATCTTCCTTGTAAACTTTTTTCACATGGAAATATCAAACGTGAGATAAAAAGTCATAACCGCAAATATAGTAAACAAAATTAGACTTGCAATTGTAAGTTTCTAGTTTCTATTTCAACTTTTATGGTTGTTTCAACTGTGTTTGAATTCAATTAATAAACATTTATAGTCTTATTAAGATAACATGCGCGTTGCAAAAATAAAAAGTAGTGTTTATATCGTGAATGTTGAGTCCATATACGATAAGGATTTTCTGCAAGGAAATTAATGTTTGTTTATGGCTCTGTACAGTGATTAGTGTTGGCTCAACTTGTGGTGTGTTCGAAGTGTTGTTATAACCAAAATGTATTGTTTGTTTTCCTGGTAATGTTCTAGACTTAAGTATGTACGAATCTAATTTAATTTCTCCAGTAATTATATATCAAATTGCGTAACACAAGATTTTTAAAAAATACCAATACACGTAGTGTTAATGTCATTTCAAGTCTATTGTTTATAAAATAACACACAGTTCCACCCTGTAGTAAACGCCTGGTTGACTACTTGACTCTGGGTTCGATTTCCAGTGGTTGTAGCTTTTTTTTATCCGAGTGTGTTTAGTGAGATCCCCTCCCCCGCGCACAAGTTGCCCCTTTACTTCTGGACGGGCATATTTCAAAACGGTTGTATTTTATCTACATCCTTACAATGGACATTTCAGTGGCGTACATATTAACGGTCAGGAGGGATTTAATCACGTGAAATTAATTCTAAACATATAATTGTCCAATATTAGCATCACTACAATGATTTCCAAATATTTACCTACAGATTTCTTGTTTAAAAATGTTTTTTTTTTTAATTTCAACAACACACCACGAGGGCTTACAGCCTAAATACTATCGTACCGTGGGTGTTGACAAGGAGGAAAGAGGAAGCTTGTTAATTCTGGACTTAAAGGTTTGGAGGTTCGGAGGAGAAGGAAAAACATGTGCCGGCAAGGAATTCCACAACTTGGAAGTCCTCTGGACAAAAGAGCGGGCATAACAAGATGTTCTAAGTCTGGTGACCTGGACAGTAAAAGGGTGCATTCGCTCTGTTCCCCTGGTAGATCTGTTGAGGGCAGCAGGTGGGGGAACTATGGAGGAAAGCTCATCTGAGCAGTGCCCGTGAAGATATCTATAAAAGAGAGAGAGGTCACCAACGGCACGTCGGTGGGCAAGGGATGGCAGCCTTTGGGTGAGGGTAGGGTCACCGATGAGACGTATAGCTCTCTTCTGAATGGAGTCCAGGATAGCGAGTGTAGAAGCGGCAGCAACACCCCAGATGTGGGAGCAGTATTCGAAGTTTGGTCTCATTTGTGAAGTATATAAGGTATAGAGATTAGCTGGTGAAAAGTATTTGCGAGCCCGGAATAGGAAACCTAATTTCTTAGCAGCCGCTTCTGCAATTGATGTGACATGTTGGTGCCAATTGAGATTTCGATTCACAGAAATGCCAACAAGAGAAAAGGACTCATTACTTTGAATAACTTGGTTGTTCATTGTGACGGGTCTAGGGCTGGTGTATCTCTTGTGAGAAAGAAAGCAAGACTTAGTTTTGGTGGGGTTGATGATATATTGATTGTCTGGTAATTATTTTTGTTTATAAATCTTATAATAAGCTCTTATTAGTGCCAAAATAAAGTTCGTTAAATTAATAAGTGAAGATTGGAACCTGTGGTGAGCACTGAGAAGTACAATTTGGATAATCCAATTTATCACAAATAAGTTTTTAGACCTGACTATCATTTCGCCAACAAAGTTAGCGTCTTCAGAGGGATGAATAAAGTAAGCGAATGAAAACTAGAACTACTATTTATATATTAGTTGCCAAGCAGTTGCGAACAGCGTCCTCTACGAAGGTATACAGACAACCGACCCCCACTGTGGAGTCTTAAATCCCTGTAATTAAAATTGCATTACCTGCTCTTGTAAAACCATGTGCCGTTATCAAATATTTCTTCTAAGAAGGACACACTCATTATTAAGATAACAGTTCCAACAATGGACTGTACAGAACCAAACCTACTCTATTCATCCAAACATTTTTGTTCAAACTTCTAACGATATATATATATATATATATATATATATATATATATATATATATATATATATATATATATATATATATATATATATATATATACTTTCGTAAGCATCTAACTGTCGCGACTGCTTAACATTTTTGATAAACTTTAGATTTTCTTTATCTACATGATGATTATTATCCCAAAAATAAGCGCCTCCGTGGCCGTGCGGGAAAGTCGATTCAGACTTTCCAATACGGACTCGGGGGACGGCGGTTCGAGACTCACCGGCGGCGGATGATTTTTCAAATCACTGTCGTCGTTGAGATCGAGCTCAAGGTGGAGGGTAGGTTAGTTTAGATGACCAAAAAGGGTCAGCAATTGCCTAATTGCCAGTAAGCATCTTACCTTTTTTTTTTATTATCCCAAATATGCTGAGCAATACATGATTTATCAATAGTGCGATGTCTCAGTTGCGCTAAATGTACTTTAAATAGTTTCAATAGTTCTTTTAGTTTGCCCAACATATTTAAGTTCATAATCCTTACAACCTTTTCATAGATTCCCGACACTACTGTGGTTTTATCTTTGTCCTGTAGGTTACCTAGCAAATTTTTTAATATATGAGGGCGGGTCAATAAATCCGTGACTTTTTAAATGAAACACAGCTTTTTTGACAAAAATTCATTTTATTTCCCAACATAGTCTCCTTTGACCTCTATACACTTCGTCCAACGTTTCTCCAATTTTTTTATCCCTTCCAAAAAATAATATTTGTCGAGGTCCTCAAAATAGGTATTTGTTTGTGACATTATTTCATCATTGGAGTCAAATCTCTTTCCGCCAAGCCACTTCTTTAAGTTTGGAAACAAGAAATAGTCACTTAGAGCTAAATCCGGAGAATAGGGCGGATGAGGGAGCAATTCGTAGCCCAATTTATGCAATTTCGCCTTGTAGACTTCACATGTGTGTACCGTTGCATTGGCTTGGTGGAAAATAACTTTTTCTTGGCCAGATGCGGTCTTTTTTTGTTCAAATCGTCATTTAATCGGTCCAATAAGTTGGTATAATATTCTCCATTGATTGTTCTTTCCTTTTGAAGGTAATCAATGTGGATTATACCGCGTGCATCCCAAAAAACGGTCGCCATGACTTTATTGGCTGACAAACCCACCTTGGCCTTCTTCGGCGCCGATTCGCACGGAGGAACCCACTGTTTTGACTGCTGCTTGGTCTCTGGTATGTTGTGGTGAATCCATGTTGCGTCCACGGTTACGAGACGGCGCAAAAACTCGTCCCTACTGCGGTTGAACAACGCGAAACACTCCTTCGAAGTTGTCACACAATTCGTTTGTGGTTGATTGTGAGCAAACGCGGCACCCATCTTGCGGATAGCTTTATCATACCCAAGTGAGCATGCAAAATCGAAACCACTGAGCCATGTGATATGCCTATGGCTTTCACAATCTCCCGCACTTTGAATCTCCGATCGGTCAACACCATATTGTGAATTTTTTCGATTGTTTCGCGTGTAGCGTCCTCAACTGGGTGTCCAGAACGTCCGGCGTCATTTGTGCTTGTACGGCCGCAACGAAGTTCAGTCAACCACTTTTTAGCATGGAAATTGATTATGCAGAGTCCTCATAGTGTTTATCAAGCTTAGCCTTGGTTTGAGTGATGGTTTTTCCGCAAAAAAATGTTTGATGAGCACACGAAATTCACTTTTTTCCATTTTTGTTATAACTCGAGTGGTTGTTTGCTTTCAATGGCTATCTAACACAAACTAAATGACGCAGTTTGTTAAAAATTTGACAGGAGTCAACTGACAGATACTTGTTGACAGGAGTCAACTGACAGATACTTGTTGACATGAGTCAACTGACAGATACTTGTTGACAGGAGTCAACTGACAGATACTTGTCGACAGGAGCAGTGTTGCTCTTCCTGTGAAGACGCGGAAAATTCAAAATATCACGTGCTAATTGACTCGGCCTAGTATTTTTTTTTTTTTTTAGAAAATGTTGTAAGATGGCTTTCTTAAAAATGCTATTAAAGCCTCGTAATTCGCGGTTCAAATGGTAAACACACAACGGTGTTGTCTGTTTTATCTCTTCTGAAAGTCGTAGATTCTGTTAACATTTTCTTTGTTTTATGTTTATTGGCTAATTTTTTCACGAAGCAGACAGAATAACCATTATACTTAGCTACATTCTTAATATATTCAAGTTATATGTTGTATCTTTCTTTATTTAAGGAAAAATGTATTAATCTATGAACCAAAAAATTCAAACTAGCTGTTTTTGGCGGAAAACTATGGTGTAAGTCAATCGAAATGTAACTCACAGTGGTTGTTTCGTTTCTGCGGATGTCAAATTCTAATGCGTTCCTATTTTTTAAGGCTGATACATCAAGAAAAGGTAATTTGTTATCAATTTCCCTTTCATGGGTAAATTTAATCGAGTCTGGTTTACTGTTTAATTTGGCAATAAAATCATCTACTTGGCAGACATTTGTATTTAATAGTGCAATAACATCGTCCACATAGGAAAATAGTCATTTTTATTTGCTAGCTCTGTTTCAAACCTACTCATGAAAAGGTCTGCAATGAAAGGAGAAAAGGGGGTTGCCCATTTCTGTGCCATAGGTAGTTCAAAAAATTCATTGTTAAATTGAAAAATATTGTGATTCGAACACATATTTGTTAAATTTATATATTCTTTGCACAGCTCTTCATGTATGTTCTTCATTTTCAACAAATAGTCTGAATACGTTACCGTTTCTTTTCAAATTTCATAAATAAAAACAAGAAAAATTGAAGGTGTCAATTTTTTTTATTGTGCACGAGCTTTAATTTAGTTTTCGTTGTACAACGTTCTTAAAGTCAACGTTCATGATTCTCCTTACTCATCAGATTGAAGACAATGCATCAGACTTAGCGTATCCAATTAAAACTTCCTGACGCGTTTTTGTTTTCCCCTGACGTAGACGGTTTTATATCCGATCCGCTGTCATCTTAATTTACATATCATCCTCTTTTCTTTTAGATAATCTATTCAAGATTATATCTGCTTATTACATTCGGAACGATGGAAACAATAGCCCTATCATGTTTTTACGGTTATTTCTATGTGAATTTTGGATTCCTATTTATACAAATGTACTTTAAAATCCGTCATTTGAATTTAATGTTAAGAAGGGTGTCTGGATTAACGATAAATGATGTCAAATTTAAAATAAAACAAATAGCAAGCATTTTCTTTACATAGTGATTATGAAAAACTACGGGATCAGCAATTAACTTTTGTCAGAATCGTACTGGGTGCCGGGTCACTCGGGGGTCAAAGGCAATGAAGAAGCTGACAGTCTCGCGAAGAGAGGGCCAGCAGAACCATTTATGGGACCAGAACCGTGACAAATAGCACTGCCAGGGGAGCCATTAAGTCCTGGGTCAGAAACCAACACAAGGTGTACTGAGCAGACTGTCCAGGGCTCAGACATGGGAAGTCAATAATTGATGAACCCAGTTCAAAGAGAGCTGCGGAGCTGCTAAATCTTAGCAGTGGACAGCTCAGAAACATAACAGGTCTCTTGACGGGACACATGGCCGTCAAGAAACACTTGACGGCAGACTCTGCGGCGAGGGGGAGGAATCAGCTCAGCACATCTTGTGCGAGTGTAAAGCTCTGGACCGCAAAAGACAACTGATTTACGGTCAGTCTAGACCGGAGACAGAGCAATATAAAACTTCACCCTACCAATCGCTGTGCAGGCTAGTTCAAGGCACAGTGATTTTGGAATGGGTGGAGTAAGACTAAGGGTCTGCACAATCAACCAAAGGTTGCAGTGTTATCGGGGCGGCAGGCCGCGGACGAGCCCTGAGCGGAAAAAAAGATTCGTATTCTTACATAGGCAACTTAGTTATCTTTGGAATTGTGCCTTTCGAAAATCTAGAGATCAGGCAGTTTTTTAAACATAATTTTCAAAACCTGTAATCGTTTCTAGCATCCACCGTTTCCCAATAAACTTCCATCGTTAGATAAATCTTGTCATTCTCATTTTTCTTTATCTCTAATCGGTATTTCATCAACATCGCGCCTTAGACATTGCTTCGTTCATTTATGTGTTCGTGATCATACACCGGAAAATGCAACATTGTTTGAGTATTTTTTTATTCGGAGATGTGTCTAAAAACAAATCAGCATTGCTATATAAAATCTTTAATGAAGTGTATGTTCTCTAGAGCAATTCTTCATCAACCACAGCTCCCAGACCCGTGTTATCTATTTTTAACTGATTATTACCAATGCAAATTTTTAGATTATATCACGCCTACCTTTATAATAAAAAATAACGTCTTTACACTTTTTTTTCTGTCTAAGATATGTCTAGATTAAATAAAGTCGCAGTGCGCCATTTAACACATTTTGGTAGTTGCTCAAGTACTGAGCATGAAAGCTATGATGCATTTGTAAATCACATACGCATGCTTATTAATAAAATTAGAATCTAGAATACCCGCAGTGTACATTGTAAATAATAAAGGCCCCAAAACAGATCCCTGGGGTACACCCGTAGGTCAAAAAACACAAGCCCGCCTTTACTCTCTTAGACAGATCAGCTAAATGTAAGTGCATAAAGTGTACAGCAGTTTGTCCAAAGGAAACAATAAATAATAGATAATGGTTAACTGTATCAAACGCCCTAGAGTAATCCAATCGCTGTCATTAGATGCCTTAAATATATCATTATAAACTAAAGCCAAAACAAGACATATATCGTGTCCATTACGAAAACCTAAATCTCCTATAAGGCGAAAAGCTCGTTTTTGAATGGGATCTAAACGGTACAAGGTTGTCTCCGTGGTAGCACCTCAGACATGAGAACAAAAGTCCAACTGTTGGAGTATGTGTACTTCATACAGCGTCCGAAGCTGCTGTGTGAAAGGAAAAAAAGTCGGGACGCAGCAGTGCGTTTTGGTAGTGAATTTTCATTTAAATGTTTGTAATGGCTAATATGTCTTTTTTAATGAAAGCAGGCATCAAATTTGGCTAAATATTTTTTACACAAAATTTTGCCAAAAGAATACATAAAATTCAAATTATATACCCAATCTGTAATAAGAATTGAAAATAAAATAATTTGTTTGCACGCAAATCGTTATTTTCTATGAATTTCGTTTAAAAAATGTTCCATAATTGAATAATTTTCAACAAATGTTTCTATTAAAAGAACGTTTTGTACAAGAAAATTAGCTAATAGAAATAAATTAAATAAATTAAAAAGTATTCAAAATCTGATCTAAATACAGAACTGGATACTTTTTCTGTGGCTTCACAGAAAAAATTATTTTGCTTGTAGATGCTGTAAAAATGAATCCACTTGTAGAGAAGAAAACAACCTCTTCTGATGTCACAAATCTCTACGTCTATGTTAACTGTGGCACGGTCTTACCAACTAAGGGCAACAACAGCTGCTATTAAACTTGAATTAAAAGTCTCAAAAGTGCTTAACTTCCATTTTTAACAAAAAGTCGCTAAAAATATTGGAATTACACAATCTGATCAGGTAACGTTAAAATTGAATCAAAGACGAAAAAATTTTTAAAAAAAGTTGAAAGAGAAATTCAGTCAACGTGAGATTTGAACCCGCGCCCCTTCGCTCATCAGCCATGCATCTAATGATTACACCACTGTAAGCCTTGTATCACACTCTGCAATGAAAGGTAGATAACCGATAATGGTCTTAAGTTATTTATTTGTAATATGTAAGATCTTTAGAATCAGATTGTAGAGAAGAAAACAACCTCTTCTGATGTCACAAATCTCTACATCTATGTTAACTGTGGCACGGTTTTATCAATTAATGGAAACAACAGCTGCTATTAAACTTGAATTAAAAGTCTTAAAAGTGCTTATCTTTCGTTGATGATTTTTTCAACAAAAAGTCGCTAAAAATATGGGAAATTCATCAAATAACTTTAAATTGCATCAAAGACGAAAAAAAACTTTTAAAAAAGCTAAGAGAAAAATGCAGTCTACGGCGAGATTTGAACCATCGTTCCTTTACTTATCAGCAAGGCCTTTAACTGTTCCACCACACTAACACTTGAAAAATGTTGTGAAATAAAAGGTAGATAACACGCAATAGTATCCAGTTATTTATTTGTAATATGTAAGGTCTTTACAGGCATATTTTGCAACTATTTTAACAAATAAGAATAGCATAAATCTAAAACATTCTACTATAAAGTAATCTTCCTGGTACTAAACGTTGCCTGAAACATTTAATAGCTTTTGTTTAATACATACAATATTTTGGTATTGCGTCTTTTCTGACTTTTAGTGGCACTAAAATTTTGCTTTATCAAGTGCCTATATCTTTTTTTTTTCAACTTGGAGACCTAATTTTGGTGCAGAGTTAGGTTTTTACCATATAAACCAGCTTCCCAAATTAGGCTACCATAGCTTTGTGATTTCCGAATATATGATTTTTTGCCAGAAGAAAACCTAAAATTTTCCCGGAAAAACCGGTCCGATTTTCCTGAATGACAAAAAAAAAGAAGCAAACACATACAATATTTTGGTATTGCGTCTTCTCTGACTTTTAGTGGCACTAAAATGTTGCTTCATTCAGTGCCTATAACTTTCTTTCCTTTCAACATAGAGACCTAAAGACCTAAATTTTGGTGCAGAGTTTGGTTTTTACAATATAAACCAGCTTGCCAAATTTGGTTACCATAGCTTTGTTCTTTCCGTACATTAGAATTTTTTAGAAAAGAAAACCTAAAATTTTCCCGGAAAAACTGTTCCGATTTTCGGTAATGGACTTATCCAAGCCACTTGCAAAAAGAATTTACTCACCTAATTTTATCAAAATCGGCCCATTTTTTTCAAGAAAGTTCACTAACAGGGGACAATCGCTGCTGCTTTTGCAATCGTGGAAACACGTCACGGCCAGCAAAGATGCTCCGCAACATGTTATACCTTATGTAGTGTGAATTTTTTGGGCGGTGTTTTGCCAGCCATCTGCCTGTAGGCCAGTCTTCCTAGAGAAGAACAATTCTATGTGTTTAAAGCATTAAGCATAACCCAATTTGCAGTGCCCCAGCTAAGATTCTTATACATGTCATTATATAGGTAGTTGCATGTAGTAGGTCTTTTTTTTCCCCTCCCTCAGGGTTCGTCCGCGGCCTCGGCGCCCCGATAGCACAGCAATTCATGTAGTAGGTTAATAGAAATGTATTTTCTTATTCGCTCCCGCCTATTATTGATACATTTAGATAAGAACCGTTAAAAAAATAATTCCGAACAAAAAGTCGTAAATATGCCATAAAATAATTGAATTGTTAATTTTAAGCTACCTAA
Organism: Tillus elongatus; assembly: GCA_964006375.1. Classification (NCBI taxonomy): domain Eukaryota; kingdom Metazoa; phylum Arthropoda; class Insecta; order Coleoptera; family Cleridae; genus Tillus; species Tillus elongatus. The sequence continues at coordinate 131,779,533 of OZ023269.1, forward strand.
TACGTAACCTTATCATATAATGTAATTTTTTGTAACTATATTTAAAATACCGCATTGTACCAATTCGTGTTTCTTCACAGCTCTATATTATATTATTACCCAAATATACCAAGATCGTCATATTTTTTCTGTGACGCGTGTTACAAAATTCTCTTCCACACTCTAATTTAATTACAACCATATAGTTGAGTACTTATTGAACACTTGGATATATTTAACCATATATACCATATAATAAAACAAGGTGCGTGACGGGTGACGGATATTTTAGTTCCACCTGGAATTTTGTCTAACGTATTCAGAACAGTTGGGGTCATTGTCGCACGAATTTGTTATATTATTTTATTATACAAGGCTTGTTTCGTAATTATCTCAAAGTTTTAATCTTTAGTTTATATGCAGTGTGTTCCAAATCTAATACTCCACAAGCAATCTTGGCAATATAATACCTATGAGGAAAGTTTTAGCCTTATAGCGAATTTTTATTAAGAAAATTCGGTAAATTTGCAGATCAGCTCTCGAACGCTTTTCAAAAAATTGTTTCCAGAAATATTACTAGGACCCCCACCTGGATGCACAAACCACAAGAAACATTTCTTGTTCACACCCCCCAAGGAAGTTACGGGACTGGAAGTGAATAGGGGTGCTGGGCGGGGTAGGTAGTAAAAAGCAAAGAAAACTGCTTAAAAGCTGTCTATTTGAAGCGATATCCCCATTAAATCCTGCCTACCTCTCACAGAACCCATATTCGCCCCCAGGTCACGTAACTTCCTTGGGGGTATGAACAAGAAGTTTTTCTTGTGGTTTATGCAACGAGGGTGAAAGGAAAATGCCTACGACGAAGCCTACTTGTGGTAGGGTTGCGGGTGGCTGCTCCGTCTTGGCGATTTTCATTTCCCCCTCGCGTGCATACAACCACCCTCGTTGCATAAACCACAAGAAAAATTTCTTGTTCATACCGAAAATTCACTAATAGAAAGGCCACGAGAGTGAGACCGTAACCTTGCCTAATACTGACGTATTTCTGATGACGAATATTCTGCCATCTAATTCTCCTTTGTTTATCAAATATATTCATTCTTTTAACGGCAGCCATGTTGCATTTTTCGCTGGTCAAATGCAGTTGGAAAGAGCTATTCACTAAGTGAAGATTGGAACCTGTGATGAGCACTGATAAGTACACTTGGAGAACCCAAATTACCACCACACATTTTAAAAGACCTGACGATCGTTTCACTAACCAAGTTAGGTGACGCTAACTTGGTTAGTGAAACGATCGTCAGGTCTTTTAAAATGTGTGGTGGTGATTTGGGTTCTCCAAGTGTACTTATAAGAGCTCTTCAACAAGGCAAACATGTTAATAAAACGATTTATTTAAAAATATTTTAGCAAAAAAGAAGCATGTAAGGCTAGATGCATTCTCACCACAATTAGAACCGTAGACCGGTTTCGCTCTAATTAGAGCTCGTCAGTACGGCATACTAACTGCAGCGAAAATACACCTATAAAGTAATACGGCTATGGTAGCCAGCCTTCCAAAACTAAGTGAGATGTAAGACACGAAAGACGTGCCGCCATCTCGTTGCGGAACCAAGTAGTATGTTGTCACGGCAGCTTCAAATAACACAGAATGTGAAAAATAGAGACTGTATACAACCAACTAACAATTTAATAAATTGTCAGCAATATATTAAACAATTGACATGTATTATGGGATATACCTGCTAGTACATACATTTCGAGCGTAGCTCAGTGGACTAAGTCGCTGTACATCGGATAATCGACTCCTACATGACGAGTTCTAATCCTAGTTAGTGACTTTACTTTTTATCAATTTTTTTAGTCTCATTTCACTTTACCGTTATCTAATCAGATTGTTGTTATTCCGATGAGTTTTTTAGCAAGTTTTTTGTATAAAAAATAATTTGATAAAGAGAAGATGAAAGTTTTAAGACTTAATTCAATTTGAATAGCATATCTTGTTGTTTGTTCTTGCCCTAACTTTGTGAAACCGTTCCATATTTAATACAGTCGCAGATTTTTCCCGTGGCTTCACAAGTGCTTGTTTTAGTGAATTTTCTTTAAAAAATTCACTAACGAGGTGACCCCGACTTTTGAATTTAGAAAAAAAAATTCAAATGAGGGCGAACTAGGTCCCCTAGAATCCATATCCGGGTTTACTTTCGGTTTACGTATATACAGGATAACGCATTTCTACGGTAAAGCTCAATATAATTGTTATTATGCAAGACCCGTGGAAAAATTTTATACGTTACCTATAAGGGTGTCTTGAGCTGCATCTTATAAAATTATTTTGACAATCACGGGATGGCCCATAAGTCGTTGGTGATACCTACAATTATTTTTTTGAACATTCCTTTTTGCATTTTTGCATTTTTCATCGAAATATGATGCATGTTTATAAAAAAAATCGAGACGTTTTGGTAGCGACTTTTCATTAAACGCTTCAAAATTCAATAACGCAATTTGCTATTAACCTAAGGTTCGTCAGCTAGGAAACGAGTTTTCTCGGAAACGTTTTAAGTTTATTTTCGGAAAATGTTTGTACATTTTCAAATAAGTTATTTTGATAAAATATGTTACGTTGTTGCTTACTATATAGGTTATATATAGGTTACTATATAGGTTATACCGGTGACTAAATTGATGCCTACTTGCATTAAAGAGACATATTCGCTATTAAAAACATTTTTATGAAAATTCACTTCCATAACGCAATTGCTGCGTCCAGACTTTTATTATATAATATGTAATCCTTAAAATGTCTCGCCGATCACACAGAACTATTCAAAAGGCGATATACCTCGCATTGTCACCTCAGTTTCGCATTTCATTAGATATTTCATATAAAAATATATTTAAAACGATAAATTTGATACATTTTTTTGCGGTAATTTCTGTTCACATTTTCCATCATTTGCAAGTTTTGTCTGTAATGTTTTTGAACATGCTGACATTTGATTTGATTCTACAATTACCCATCTTCATATTCTGTTTTATTAATGTCAATCAAATAGACCATAATTATAGCACTAACCTGGTATTTCTGTCATCAAAATTATTATCATACTTGGATGGTTCTATGTGTGGATTACAATTGGTACAGAAACACATTAGCAAACCAACAATAGTAAAATAGAATGCATATTTGAACGCAAGGTTGATTTTGTTATTAGTCTGAATATCAATGGCAACATTAGACTTCTACTAGAAAAAAAACCTGCACAAACATATTAGATTTTAGAGATTCCTCACACGTGTACATATTACCCTTAACATAATCATATTTATAGTATTTTCTTTTCATTTTAAGACTGTTATAGTATATTAATTTTCTGTTTTTACATTGCAGTTTCCCACCAAAAATGGAGAGGTCCCAAATAGTCAATTCGTTGGGTTCTTCGGATCATATACAAGAACAGACTTATATCCAAGCTCCAAGTTTTGTCCAAGCTCAAAATTATAGCAACCCTTCTCCAAATCCAATATATCCCAGATCATCTCCGAATAGTTCTGGATATGTCACTGTGTCCCAACCTTTGCACAAGAAAGGTTCTCTCAGAAATGGGGATGTTCTAAAACGGTCCAGAGTACAAACCACGTAAGTCAATTTTTTATATTCTAAAATCATGTAGGAGAAAATTAATTTTATTTAGCTTAATTATATCAAGAAACCACAAATTTTCAATACTTCAAACATCAACTGTAAATCATGCGACGTAGTTTTACAAGTCTGATTATCGCCAAATTTTAAAATTGGGGTTATTTTTAAATCTGCAGAATGTGTTCAGTTGTGAATAGTAGACTTAATTTTGTAAATTATACACTGACCACTCCTAAAACTCAAAATTGTATACAATTGTGATTTATAATTCTCAAGTTATTCTGATAATAATTCGTTTTATTTTCTTGTGTATAAATTCAAATTTTCACTTAATTCTGGGCTTAAAACCAAAATTGTGTAAAATTTATTTATATATATATATATATATATATATATATATATATATATATATATATATATATATATATATATATATATGATCAAATTTATTGAGTATCTTCCTTTTAAGTTCGTTAACCAGGAAAATCAGCCCGTTTTTTCCGGAAAATGTGGCGTTTTCTTTCGGAACATTTTTACATCTGCGGAAATAACAAAGTAAGGGCAGCCAAATTTGGTACTAGTGTTTATATCATTAAATGTAAATTAAGTACCAAAATTTAGCTCTGTAAGTTAAAAGACAAAAAAAGTTATAGGGATTTAAAGAAAAAAAATGGGGTTTTGCGTAAAACGCCAAAGTCGCGATTTAAAAGTCAAACTTAGCAACATTTCGGCAAAGAACCTGAAACTAATACCGGTTATGTGAACAAAATGCCGCAAGAAGAATGTTTTACACACCCTGAAGTCTTAGTTTGAACCGTCATTCTCCTTCATTTTACTAAAACATTTTCAGACAATTCATTTCAAATAGACCCTTTCTCTAATACTTCGGCAGTAGTTTTAGCTATAGAGATTATCGTTTAATAGTATATAATTTTTGTCTAATTTTCGTAAAAAATCAGTAAAGTTCAATTGATCCGTTATTATACAAGATACGAAAAAAAATTCTATACATTAATTATAGGGTGTCTACAGCTACATATTAAAAAATATTTCTACAATCACAGGCTGAACCATAAGTCGTTGGTGATACAAATTTTCTTTTTTTAATCGAACACGCCTTATGTTATTGCATTTTTGCATTTTCCATCGAAATATAATGCGTTTTGTCATAAAAGAAATCTGGGACGCAGCAAGTGTGTTATGGTAGCGAATTTGGCCATTAACCTATAAGGTTGACCAAGAAACCGGTTTTTTCGGGAACACTTTAAGTTTACTTTTGGAAATTTTTGTACATTTACAAACAATAAAGTTATTTTGATGAAACATGGCACATTGTTTCTACTATATAGGTTATACTGATAATCAAATTTGAGGCCTGCTTTCTTTAAAAAAAACACATATTTGCTATTAAAAATATTTTTATAAACTCAAAATGTTACTTAATGACGGGCTTAAAAGCGAAACAAAGGATTCTTTCCAAACTCGGAATTTCTACAGAACCTTATTTTATATAGCTTTAAATCTAAAGTTGGATGAATTTGTATGTATTTTTAAGCTTAAAATTGTACATATTTTTAACTTTAGAATGTGTAATAGGTCTAATTAGTGTTTTTTTCGAGACAGAATCGGAATTTTACTCCACTTTTAAGTTTATATAAAAAATCTACAATTTTTGATTAAAATTGAGAGTTGTCTATAATTTTTACGAACTATTTAGGGTTCTCGGGATTTAATTTGTTATATTGAATTTGAAGTTCAATGTATTTAAATTATTTTTAAATTTAAAATAGAGACTAGTTATGAGTTTTACTTCACATTAAAAGTTATGTAAAGTTTTATATTTAAACTCTAAATAATGTTACTTTACAAACTGGGTCTTTCAATAATTTTTAATTTTTAATTTAAAACTCAAAACTGTATTTTTTCCTCGTTACAATTTAATAAAGCAGATATTATATTATATTGTATTATATTATATATTAAAAAAATATAGATATTAATTACTAACTTCATATCATGTAGAAAGTTAAATGAACTGTAAGTTTGTTTGCAAATCATTTTCAAAGCGAAAATGAGAAAAAAATGTCTCCAATGTTTACCGATTTAGAAAACGGTGTTGTTTCTGCATGGATTTTCTTAATGTAACGATTTGTTTGCTTTTATATCGTCAGTCCTCTGGAAAAGTACTGAAACCTATATTAATATTAATAGTAATGTATTAAAAGTCAATTACCTCAACAAATATGCATAAATTATAATTTACTGCTTTTCCTCAATTTAAATTAGTTTAATTAAACTTTTACTGGTGATTTCTTGACTTATATGAGTTAGTTTACCTTTCAAATTTAGCAAAAGCGATTATTTCTCATTCTGATAAAATAAAACACGCTTACGTTTGAAAGTTATCAATACACTGTTTTACAATGTAAGTTAAACAGAAATAATTTTCGTTGTTAGATATTCACAGTTACAAAGTCTTGGTGTATAACTGATTAGTTTGGCATCGTGAGGCAGTCTGCTTTGTTAATGGTGTATATGTTACATTTGTGTGTTAACTCCTCGATTTTTAATCTCAGTTTATGTTAATTTGATCGCATAAAAATTATGGAATATGTTGAAAATACTATAGGTACTTACTTGCCTAATTCTTTCTGCAATTTTTTTTAATTCCTAATCTTTGAAAACTCCCAGTTATCGATTTTGAGTAAAGTTAGATCATAAATGACAAAAGCATATTGGCACCATTTTTTTGAATTTATAAAATTTGTAATCTAAGACTCAAAAAATTTCGAATTTAATTTAAATCTGTATACATAATAAAGTTTATTAAAAACAGTGCTTAAATAGGTTCCTTTTTTAAAATAACAGGTCTCACTAAAATAAATTTGGCAGCTGTGTGAATAGCGTCACTAGTTACGTTTGAGTCACGTGTCATGTCATGCGCATGCGCGCACTAAATGAGATTATGCGCATGCGCGCATCAAAGTATCTTAAGTGCATTTTACCTTATTGTTGAAAATTGCCAAACTGAAAAACCGAAAGTTTCTACAATGGACTTTATCCAAATAATGCTTCTGTTGCAGATACGAACTCTCTCAAGATATACTGGATAAGCAAATCGAAGTATTGGAGCGCAAATATGGAGGTGTTAAAGCCCGCAATGCAGCCCTTACCATTCAGCGAGCCTTTAGAAGATATACATTACTCAAGAAGTTCGCAGCTATCACAGCTATGGCAAAAGCAGAGAAACGAATAAGTCGAAGACTTCCAGCCCCTACTGAAGACTGCAGACAAAACGTGGGGGAATCTGAGCAGCAATGTAACGAATATATGAGACCTTTTGAAAATCACGAGTGCGGCTCCCTGAGAGTCATGCCTGTAAGATCAATGTCCCTCCGCGAAAGAAGAAACATCGACAATATGCCGATTCCAAGAAGCCAGTCCGGTACTCCTACTACCTGTTGGGATAACTGTTCATCGTCTTCTTCGTCTTTGCAACACTACTATTCTCCTGCCGATAATAAGTCCGATTCGATCAGTACAATTGTAACAGCTAGCCCTAGTTCTTGTAGCACTCCAACAACATCGAGCAATGGTTATGGGCGTTCAAGGAATAGCTTGAGCAGTGCTAGAAAAGTTCCACCAGAAGTACCAAAGAGAACCTCAAGTATATCTTCCAGGTCATTGGATCCGCGCTACCACAAAAGCAATGGTTTGACAAAGACTACAGAGAACGGGTCGTTATCGAGTGTTCAAAGCTCAGGAAGTGATAGCAGTATCTCAGCAGATAGAGTAGCCTGTGAGTTTTCAGGATCTCCAATATGGAAACGGAAGGGTGCAAATGAATATGCTGAACCTGCTCTGGAAACCAGTTTGGGCAGCATATCAAATACCAGTACCTCAACTTACAACCTGGAAAGAAGTACAGAACAGCAACAACCACAGAGCTATAAAATATCAGAGACAATAAGAAAAAGGCAGTATAGAGTTGGACTAAATCTTTTTAACAAAAAACCAGAAAGGGGTATTGCCTATCTAATCAGAAGGGGTTTCTTGGAAGATTCTCCACAAGGGGTAGCTAGATTCCTTATTTCAAGGAAAGGGTTAAGTAAACAAATGATTGGAGAGTATTTGGGGAATTTGCAGAATCCGTTTTGCATGGCTGTGTTAGAATGTTTCGCTGGAGAACTTGATTTGTCTGGTATGCAAGTTGATGTCGCTTTGAGGAAGTTTCAGCAGCACTTTAGAATGCCTGGAGAAGCTCAGAAGATTGAAAGATTGATGGAAGTGTATTCTCAACGCTACTGCCAGTGCAATGTGGATGTTGTTGCTCGATTACGATCACCAGACACAGTGAGTAGTTTTTTCGTTGCATACACAACAATTTAGACATTCGATTCAATTTTGAATTACAGATTGTTTGTTCTGTATGTCATTTGATGTTTTTGTGTTGATTTATATGTGTCATTTTTCTTCTAGATATTTGTTCTGGCCTTTGCAATAATAATGTTGAATACTGATCTACATACCCCGAATATTAAACCAGAACGGAGAATGAAGATAGAAGATTTTATTAAAAATTTAAGAGGAATAGATGACTGCGGTGATATTGATAGTGATATATTGACTGGTATTTATGAAAGAGTTAAAGCAAACGAATTCAAACCTGGTTCTGATCATGTAACACAAGTGATGAAGGTTCAAGCGACTATAGTCGGTAAAAAGCCTAATATGGCTCTACCTCATAGAAGATTGGTTTGTTATTGTCGTCTCTATGAAATACCAGATATCTACAAAAAGGAGCGACCAGGAGTTCACCAAAGAGAAGTTTTCCTTTTTAATGATCTACTAGTTATCACTAAGATACTAAGTAAGAAGAAGTCTTCTGTAACATATACTTTCCGAAATAGTTTCCCTCTTTGTGGAATGGTTGTTACCTTATTTGAAGTTCCACGTAAGTACCATTTTAGTAAATAATCTAGCACATTTACCAGGCAGTGTTTCTTTTCTGAGAAAACATTATGTTGCTTGGATAAATTGCATGTGTTCCTCAGGAGTCTATATTAGTGTCTCTGTTATATATTATGTATACACTAGTTTCTCCTGCACTTTACACACCTATAGTTTGTTACTAACTGAAGAACCTGTGATGAGCACTGATAAATACACTTGGAGAGCCCAAATCACCACAACACTTTTTTAAATACCCGTTTTGTTTCACTAACAAAGTGAGGATCAGAGGATGAAGAGGTCTTTAAAAATTTGATGTGGTGATTTGGGTTCTCCATAAGTGTACTTAAGAGATTGTTACTTTTTTTCTTCCGTTTTCCAATTATTATATATGTTTTCGTATACTTTTTTAGATTATCCATATGGTATTCGTCTTAGTCAACGTGTAGATGGTAAAGTTTTAGTTACATTTAATGCTAGAAATGAACATGATCGTTGTAAGTTTGCTGAAGATTTGAAAGAATCTGTTAGTGAGATGGATGAAATGGAAAATTTAAGGATAGAAGCTGAATTAGAAAGGCAGAAGTCAAATAGAGGTACTAGAACAGGTTAGTTTGAATTTGTTTTTATTTAATTTAACAACATAATTTATTTTTAACTCTAATATAGTTTATTTTTTATTTTTAATGAATTTTCTTTAAAAACAATTCAATAATGAGGACATCCCGACTTATCAATTTTCAAGAAAATTTCTTCAAGTGAGCGCGAACTAGGCCCCCTAGAACCCATATCCAGGGTCAGTTTCAATTTTTATATATTTTTTTTTCAACTTATATTAAAAATCATGATTACAGCTTAAAAATAATTAAATTGTTTGAACTTAAATAGGTTTACAGGTCACTTTATTATTTAGAAAATGGTGTAAGGCTAGATAAAACATCTAGCCTTACATACTTTGTCCCTATATTAGGGTAGAAATGGGCCAGGGAAATTTACTAAATTGTTAGTTGGTTGTATACAGTCTCTGTTTTTTAACACTTTGTGTTATTTGGAGCTGCCGTGACAACATACTACTTGGTTCCACAACGAGATGGCGACACGTGTTTCCTGTCGTACCACTTACTTAGTGTTAGAAAATGGTGTTGTGAACATCACAGAGTCCCCCAAGGCTATACTTTAGTCGCCAAACTTTTTTTTTAAGATTCTAAATTTGTTCGTTTTTGTAATTGTATTTTCAAATTCCGTTTAAAATCGTAATCATAACTTTAACATAATTAATTTATTTTGACTTTAATGTGTTTCGTACTTGTATTTTCAAATTCTATTTTGACTCAATATTTTTACAGCCTACTTTACTGTTTAAAAAATAGTTTTGTTAATATCATCTATGATGGAATTCCCTTAGCTTATGTTTTTGTCCCTTTGAATTTTCTTGTATTTAAAATAATTTTGGACATTGTGAGATGTACGACAGGGTCGCCATCTCGTTGCGGAACCAAGTAGTTATGCTGTCACGACAACTCCAAATAACACAAAATGTTATAAAATAGAGACTGTGTACAACCAACAATTTTGTACATTGTCAGTCCTGGCCCATTTCTTTCCTAATATAGGGACAATGTATGTAAGGCTAGATGTATTCTCACCGTAATTACAACCGCAGACCCGTTTCGCTGTAATTAGAGCTCGTCAGTACGGTATAGTAATTACAGCGAGAACTCACCTATAAAATAATACGGCTATGGTAGCCAGCTCCCTAGGACATTGAGAGATATACGACGGTTGCGTTTGGTTTGCGTAATTGCTTCTTTTTTTAAAATTCTATTTATAGCATAAAAATAATTAGATTGTTTTGGTTAAATATGTTTACAGGCCACAATACTGTTTAAGAAATAGATAATGTTATTACTATAAGAAATGGTGTTGTTAACATCATCTATAATGGAGTTACCCAAGGCTTAATTCTAGTCCCTTAAAATTTCCTTATATTTTGATTGGTTCGTTTTCCTAATTGTTTTTTCTAATTCCATCTAAAATTACCAGGTACAAAAACTTTTACTACTTTGTACAAATATTATAAATATTAACATACGTTGTTTGGTAATTTGTGTTATTCAAAATTCTTTTTTTTTGGTCCCTTGTTATGTATGATTGTAAATTTTTAAAAAAATCGATGTTTGTTGAAATGTGTTGTCAAGTCCGTGGTGTAATGAGTTGTATAATAGTCTAAAGAAACAGCACGGTGCTAGGTTAAAAGACACCAAGAAAAAATACTCTGAAAATAAACTCTAAGGCTTCAAACCGAAATAAAGCTATGTGGGAAGCATTTAAAGAAAATGTCATCGTGGGAAGATGAACAGCAAGGCGGCAAATCTGAGTATCAGATCCTAATATGATTACTGACAGTCTCAATGCGCACTTTGTCGACTCTGTTAAGTATCTGACAAAAAACTGTGACATAAATTGTGCATTGAAAAATACCTCTAATCCCTAATCTATGTTTTTATATCCTGTCTCAGAGGACGATGTATTAGAGATCATAAAATTAGTTGCACTTAAAAATTCATCAGGAATAGATGAAATACCATGTAGTTTTCTTGGTAGGGTTGCTCATCTTGTGGTGGCTCCACTAACTTACCTGATAAATGTGTCTTTCGAAATCGGTTGTTTTCCTGAGCGTCTGAAGGCGGCCATTGTCGTCTGTCTTTTTAAGAAGGGAGATCCACGTATTTTGGACAACTATAGGGCGTTTGCGCTGCTTTCGGTTTTTTCTAAGATCTTTGAAAAGGCATTTCTGCTAAGATTCTGGTCCTTTTTTGGAGAGATACAATTTGCTGTCTCCATGCCAATGTGGGTTTCGTAGGCAGCTGTCAACTCAGGGTGCGGTGCTTAGCACTTATCTGACAGTCTGGGATTACATAAATAGTGGGTCTAAATCTGCCGGGCTGTTCTTCGATATTTCGAAAGTGTTTGATGCGGTCAACCATTACCTTTTATTGCAAAAATTGGAGCATTACGGCATAATAGGAAATGCATATTTATGGCTAAAAAGCTACCTGTCTGGGAGAAGTCAAGCTGTCAGGATACGACAGGCAGGTAAGAACTATATGTTTGGATTTTCAGCCGTGTCGAACGGCGTGCCGCAGGGCAGCATATTGGGCCCTGTTTTGTTTACAATTTTTCTTAACGATATCGTTTATGATCTTCAACAATACCATTTAACTTTGTACGCAGATGACACCACTGATGCAATCTCAGGGGAAAGTTTTAAAGAGCTTGGTGCTGTAGCTAATGTGCCCATGTCTTAGGTGTCAGCCTGGTGTTCGTGAAATAGTCTGGTTCTTAACATGCGGAAGACTGAAATGCTTATTTTTTCTTCGGCGGGTGTGCATCCGAATCTGAGCCTATATGTGAGATCTGATAACGGTTCAATAAGACAGGGCACGTCTGTAAAGTTTTTGGGACTCCATCTGGATTCTAACTTATCATGGGATGTCCATGTTTTACCATGTGATGGCCTCTCTTGCATCTAGGAATTACGCATTGCTACAGCTGAGGGATTCCTTGAGTACTCAGGCGTTGTTGACATGCTACTATGGTAGTCTCAACTGTCTCCTGGCATATGGTTTGCTGTGTTTGGGCGGCTGTGTGCATCTGGGGAGGGTTCTGTTGATGCAGAAGAGAATTGTCCGCACCATGTTTGGCCTACCGTCTTCCGCATCTTGTAGGCCATTATTTATACGGTATGGCATTTTAACAGTGACATGTCTATATAAGCTTGAGGCGCTTTGTTATGTCAGAAAAAATATTGCACTTTTTAGTACCTGCGGTAATATTACAGCCAAACAAGACAGGCTAAAAATTTGTATGTTCCCCTTATAGCATCGAACATATTAATCAGACACCTCTCAACACTGCAATACGCCTGAATAATCATTTACCTGACAGCGTCAAAAATTTGATCAACTTCAGGCAATTTAAGCTTACTTTAAAATCGTTTTTTTATGAGAGCATTTTTTTTATTCTGTGGATGAATATTTTAATTTTAAATTTCAGCATTGATAAGCTGTTTTTTGTGTTTTGACTATTTCCGATATCTTGTACAGGTCTGTGAAGCAGTTCTAATAAATAAATAAATAAAAGTAATAGAAAATGTAACTCTGTGAACATAAATGTAACTTAAATAATTAACTGATTTGTGGTATATATAATAAAACTTTTCTCAGGCACAGAAAATCGTGATAGTGGGGTTGCAGATGTGGAAGTTTGCCAGTGTCAATGCCCTTGTTCCCAAGGTCAAGCGATAGGTCCCTCAGAAGCTTGCCAAGAGGAAGTTCCCCATGAGGCTCAAATTAAACGTTCGGCCCTAAGCAATTCTTTATTGGATATTCATGAGCAATGTAAGTTAAATATATCAAAAAGAGTTTGGTCTGGTGGAAATTAAATAGAACAATATATACATTTTTATCAATTACAAAGTTTTAATATGTCTATAGATTGTAAAAAACATTTATTTACATGATGGATATAGTAGAGTTTTGTTTATTTGAAGGAATATGTAGTTTCATAGTTAGGGGTGGGGTGGGGGTGTTCAAAATCAAAAATAATTTTGAAAATTAATGTTAGTTCCACAATTGATTTTATAAACAAAGTTTGTTTAAAATTTTATCAGGCTTAAAAAGCAAAATCTCGCCTTTTATTTAAGTTTGTAAATTTGTTGCTGTTATTCTGCTGTGGTGGTTTTTGAATTTTTATTTTTATTTATTAGCGTTACATAATGTTTTGCATATTACATACATTATCACAAAATTTCCAGAAAAAGTTCAAAGTAATTCTCCTGTGGGTTTGCTCGATATTTTAAAAACTTCTTTTGTAGTCTAAAATTTACAATTTACAATAAAATATGATTGAATTATTATTTTTTTAAATCTTAAACGAAATGTGAGACATAAATTTATAGATTAGCACAGAAAAGGTTTGAAATATTTTCTCCAAAGTACTTTAATTAAAACATTTTTTCCAGGAAAATAAATGCATGCAGAACTGTGATCAACAGACATTAATAAAGGAAATTACTAACATGGTAAGGTTTCATACATTCACAAATAGCTAAAAAAAAAATCCAAGTGCATTAAAATTCATCATCAAAACATTTCATCTACTTTTCATTTTGTTTGCAAAAATGCATTGCTTTATTTAAATATTATTTCGGCATCTAATCTTAAGTAAATACACAAACTTTTCAAATTTCTTAGTTTGAACAACGATATACAGTGTAGTTCAAATCAGGTCATAGAATAAACTGCAATTCGATAGAAAATTATTTTTTAAGGAAATATTTGAACAAGTAAAATTTAATTTTAATTTTTTAATCAACAATTTCACTTTTACTCCCAGTTTTTTATTTTAAATTGGTAGCATTGACATATTTCACGGAATATCATAATATTCCACAAATTGGGTCTAAAATCTACAAGTTTCAATATTGAGAGTGATTAATTTGCACCAAATGCAGTGAATTGTGTTGCTCAAAGTGTACTTTGTCACCTTGTATATTAAAAACTATTGATTTTAGACCTAATTTTTGGGATATGCCCATAAAGTAAAGTCCGGTTTTTCTTAGTTAAATAGCACTGATGATACAGATCTAGTGACATATTCTTTTAATCCTTGATGGATACCAAACTTTGATCGATATCTCTATAAGATTTGTTTGTGATATTTTCTTTGGAGATTTTCCGTTCCAGAAGCTTCTAACAATCCTCGATAAGGTTTAAGTCTGGCAAATTGCCTGGTCAAGCCAAAACTTTGATTTTTTCATATCATAAGAATGATGTTACTGAGAGGTGGTCAGGTCCAGCAACACCTCCTCCTCCTGTTGGGATTGAAAACATGGCCCCTGTGATGCCCAGGCAAGCCATCCTTTGGATCTTGCCTAGTTTTTGTTTGGCACTGGATTGTGTCACCTTAGGCCACCAGACCAGTGCTGCGTATGTTAATGATGTGCTGACCACCCTTGTGTACAGCTAGTGAGCCATACTAGGTCTTAGTCCCCACGTTTTTCCATATAGCAGCCTAGTGACCGCTAGGGTCATAACTGCCTTTTGCAGTATTTTTTCAACGTGACTATTCCAGGTCAGCTTAGAGTCCAATACAACCCCAAGATATTTTACCTCCCTGGCCATTGGGATGTTTCCACCATATAGAGTGTGCGTTCTGTGGCTTTCCCACTTCCTCCTCCACGTAAACAGTATGACAGTTGCTTTCTCGGGGCTCACGCCGAGCCCTTGGCCAACTGTCCACCTTTCCACCACTTTCAGTGGTGGAGCGGACACCTTGACGTGACCCCCGCCAACAGAGTCCTCCTGCAAGTGAGGTGAACACCACCCTGTCCCTGAGCATGGAACCGATCCACCTGCAGCAGGTCTCCTCTATTCCATGCTCCCTGACAGCTGCCAGTACCGATCCGAATGAGGTGTTGTTTTAGAAGTCCCCCAGCGCCACCTCCCTGTTCTCCAGCGTATTCTCCAGTTTCAGCACCAGTTGGTGCAGTGCTGTTACTGTTGAGACTCCTGCTCTGTATGCATATTGTTCGCAGTGTAGAGGATATGCTTCCTGTACACCGCCCCTAATGTGCCGGTCGAACAGTTTTTCCACTGTTTTTAGCAAGAAGGACATGAGACTTATTGGCCTCAGGGACTTTGCCTGGTCTGTTGGACGCCCAGGTTTAGGAATAAATACAACCCTGGCCAGTCTCCATGCCCTCGGAATGTACCCCAGAGCCAGGCTGGCCCTCATAATGAGGGTAAGCGCCGGCGCCAGTATACCTATCCCCTGTTGGAGCATGATGGGCATTATGCCATCAAATCCCGGGGATTTGAATGGCTTGAAGCTGTTAATGGCCCATCTGATTTTGCTCCAAGTAACCACCTCTTCAGCGACTGTCCAGTCTACTCTAGATGCCCGTCTATAAGGCACCTCTGTTTCTGAGTGTTCCCAGTCGGTTTCATTCCCTGATTAAGCTTACTTTTTTACTCATATGATAGCCAAACAGCAACAAAATTTATTTTGACATAATAGTCTAGGTGGCGTTGGTGTTGTTCTTATGTGGAGGTATCAGCATATAGATTCTAATATTTATCATAAAAAATAGGCATTTATTTACACCTATCTCTGCTTACTATTTTTTTCGCACTTTATTTATATCACCCTAAAAGTTTGCACATTTTTTGAAAAAGTTTAATGCATAACTTTTATAATTATTTATTGTCACTCTCAGTCACTAATATTATGTGCTTTTGCAATTTTAAATTTGCTTATTTTTCTAGTTACATAAATATGTAAAGTGATTTTAATGGTTTGTTTAAAGCACAACAAACACTCGTTAAATAACCTGGCACTAGTTCAACATTTTGATTCAACCTCCGAAGTGTTTTTAATTTAAATTCAGGTAAAAATGAAAATTTTCATATTTTCAGTGGTATTTTGTTTCTTTTTAATGATTTTTATTATAATCCCGGACCTGTTGTGATAATTCCATCAAAACATATTAAGTATAGTGAGATGGTAAAATTATTTTATTTTGAATTTAATCTCGAAAATTATTAAAGCTTACAACACAAAACTAAAAATTATGTAATTTTTTTTTTAAACAGTACACCTTTGAGTGAATTTTCTTTTAAAAAAATTTAACCAACGAGGAGATCGCAACTGTTGAATTTTGACAAAGTTTGTTCAAATTTCAATTCAATTTAGGACCCTGGAACCCAAATCGGTGATTGGTTACACAAAACGTCAAAATCGCGTTTTAAAACGGCAAATTTGGCAACATTTAGGCAATGAACCTGAAACCAATACGGGTAATGTAAAGAAAATGCTGCAAGAAGAACGTTTTACAAACCCTGAAGTCTTAGCTTCAACCATTGTTGTCCTTCATTTTACTGAAATATTTCCAGAAAATTCATTTGAAATAGACCCTTTCTCTGATGCTTTGGCAGTAGTTTTAGCTATAGAGTTTATTTTTAATGGTATATTATTTTTGGCGGATTTTTGTAAAAAATCAATAAAGGTCAATCTATCCGTTATTATACAAGATACGAAAAAAGTTGTATACATTAATTGTAGGGTGTCTTGAGCTACATCTTAAAAAACTATTTTTACAATCACAGGCTGAGCTGGCCCATAAGTCGTTGGTATACAAATTTTAAATTTAAAAAAGAACAAATTTGTTATTAAAAATATTTTTATGAAAATTCACTACCATGACACACTTGCCGCGTCCAGATTTTTTATAGTTTTAGCTTAAAAACGGAGATTAGATTGAGATTAAATTTTTGGTGGAGTTTGTCTACTCAGCCTCTGCCACCCCGACCTTTAAATCTATCGTGGATAATACAGCCTTAATAAGGCTTCCTTTGTGTAGCCCTCAACCTTTGGTTCATCTGTTCTGAGTAACTGGGGCCTTGCAAAACAATTCGATATCTATTAGAAACCTAGACACGCCGTCCTTGGCAGTTCTACGGAGATTAGATTGAGATTAAATTTTTGGTGGAGTTTGTCTACTCAGCCTCTGCCACCCCGACCTTTAAATCTATCGTGGATAATACAGCCTTAATAAGGCTTCCTTTGTGTAGCCCTCAACCTTTGGTTAATCTGTTCTGAGTAACTGGGGCCTTGCAAAACAATTCGATATCTATTAGAAACCTAGACACGCCGTCCTTGGCAGTTCTACATAATTTTAAGATTAACTAAGATTATAAATAATTTTACCTCTGGCTCTACCACACCTATATGCGTTTTGGAAATTGAATTTCTCGAATTTATTGTGTACACTCACATTTTTTAAAAGAAAGGCGTAAGAATTAGCAACAAAAAAAAAAAATTATAAGGAAATGAGAGATTTTCATTCATAAAAGTCTGTTTGGTCAAGTATTTAACAGGAATCATGTCTGATAAAACTAATACAGTATATATCGTTTATAACCACATTTCCGACAAAATCTATCATTATAACCTTAGGTTGCTATTCCCAAACAGCATCTTAATACTCAAAAATACCTTTTATTGATGATGGAAAAGACTATGTTTGAAAGTAAATGAGTGCAAAAACCTGAAACAACATTGTAATATGTGTGTTTAACTTATTTTACAAATACACCATACTCTCAGTTATCCAGGCTAATGGGGGGATCAGCATAATTGAAAAACACAAATAACACGGACTTAATAAAACGTGTGTGTATATATATATATATATATATATATATATATATATATATATATATATATATATATATATATATATATATATATATATATATATATATATATATATCTATCTATACATACACAGACATACATACAAAATGTTCAACAGTTGTGTGTTTCTCAGGAAATTTTTATCTTGTTTCTTTCTGCTGTGCCGCCCATGCAATCTCGAATGAGATCACAGTCTAATCCACCACATGCAGTATGGATTCCGTCAGCGCATATTAACTGCCGACCTCCTTTCCTTTCTCACCCATTCTTGGAGCAAGTCTATGGAACTAAACGGTGAATCCCAGATTGTCGCTCTAGACATATCCAAAGCATTCGACCAGGTCTGGCACGCAGCGCTGCTTTATAAACTTCCGGCCTATGGCCTACCACCAAAACTCTGTACCTGAACAGCATTTTTTTCTCCAACCGGAGAATTTCTGTTGTCGTGGATGGCCATTCCTCTAAACTGTATCAAATTAATGCAGGAGTCCCTCAAGGCTCAGCTTTAGCCCCTACTTTGTTTCTTCTCCACATCAATGACCTCCTCTCTAGCACATCCAACCCAGTTCACAGTTACGCGGACGACAGCACCCTCCACTCAAATATACAATATTCTAAACCTGTCTCTTTAGCCCAATTAGATGAGGATCGCAGACTCATGGAGGGTTCTGTCTCTGTGGATCTCCAAAAAATATTAGACTGGGGAAGTAGAAATCTTGTACAATTCAACTCCACCAAATCTCAGTCTTGCTTTCTATCTCATAACAGATACACCAGCCCTAGACCCATTACAATGAACAACCAAGTTATTCAAAATAATGAGTCATTTTCACTTGTTGGCATTTCTGTGGATCGAAATCTCAATTGGGCCCAACATGTCACATCAATTGCAAAAGCGGCTGCTAGGAAATAAGGTTTCCTCTTCCGGGCTCGCAAATACTTTTTACCAGCTAGTCTCTATACCTTATATAATAAATAAGGCCAAACCTCGAATACTGCTCCCACATCTGAGGTGCCGCTGCCGCTTCTACACCCGCTATTCTGGACTCCATTCAGAAGAGAGCTATATGTCTCATCGGTGACCCTACCCTAAACCAAAGGCTGCCATCCCTTGCCCACCGATGTGCCGTTGGTGACCTCTCTCTCTCTCTCTCTTTTAGAGATATCTGCACGGGTACTGCTCGGAGGAGCTTTCTTCTATAGTTCCTCCACCTGCTGTCCCCAACAGATCTACCAGGGGAACAGAGCGAATACACCCTTTTACTGTCCAGGTCACCAGACATAGAACATCTTGTTATGCCCGCTCTTTTGTCCCGAGGACTTCCAAGTTGTGGAATTCCTTGCCAGCATATGTTTTTCCTTCTCCTCTGAACCTCCAAACCTTCAAGTCCAGAATTAACAAGTTGCCTCTTTCCTCCTTGTTTACACCCACGGTACGATAGTATTTAAGCTGTAAGCCCTCGTGGTGTGTTGTTGAAATGTTTTAAAAATATGTCGCAGTGGTTTTTCATAACTTTGTAATTCCCCAGCTAATTGAATAATTCTCCGGCGTTTTCTTACCATGCATCATTATAAAGGATAATTCAATGCAAATTCTCCTTTGCTATATTAATTTTGTTGTAATTACTCGCTTGTCATTATAAACAATAGACCTCACATATAAAACGTAATATTTCTGATCGGGACTCTGAAATTGGGTTATATGTCATTATATCAGATGTTTTTGTAAACGATATATACTGTATATAGTTAAACAAGTCAATAAGAAACAAATGCTAGTAACAGAGGCTGTATTTTTATGTGCAGGTCGTAAAAACACTATAATTGTAAATATATACACAATAATTGCACTTCTACTTGTATTGCCTGTATGAACATTTTAATTTCTGCTAAGCCAAACTCTTGTCTAAATGTGATTTGCTGTAGGTGCTATTGAGTCAGTGTAGTTGCAGGTGAGAAAGCCCAAAGAAGAGGCAGTGTTGGTTCTTTAGACAGCGGAATGTCAGTTTCTTTCCAATCAACTTCAGCCAGCACTTGCTCCAGATCCGATAAACTGGCCAATAAGGGAAAACCAGTGATGCAACACAATCACCAGTCCTTCCTTGGTGGTTTGTTTAAAAAACAACAAAATCCCAGTGTTCCCGTTAAATCAACGGAAGTTTAGAAATTGTGTAAATGCTAAGTGGTTTATTTCAAGGTCCAAACATATATAATCAATTATTTTTCAAATTTAACTTGTGCATGTTATAAATAACCAAATAAAGAAGAAATTCACCATTCGTAAGTGTTACCAAATATATTTAACTATGGCTGTCTTTAATTTTCGCCCAGTGCATATACTTTATGTCTTTAAAGTGTATTTATTTTTTGATGACATTTGCTTGTTGCAAAATCTGCTCACCTCAAGTGATAAAGTTTATTTAAAGTGGCTTTAATATTGCAATAGAATTTATTATAATGTTTGGCTGCAATTAAAGTTTCTACTTCTTGTTAAATTCATTATGGTTTCTGTATTTTATGATAATTTTAGTTATTGTTAGATATTTTCGTTTTTAACTCGAAAATGTAGTTCCTTATTTAAATTATTTTTACTGTTGCTTATCAGGCTTGTAGCTAGATAGAAATTTGCTTTATTTTTATTAGTTTTTTTAAACTGATTTTATTTACATCTTTCTGATATGAAAATTAGTAGTCCCCAATCATTTTTAATGTTTTGTTTTTTCTTTCAATACAAGGGTACGCAGGCGTAGAATGGTCACAAGATACAATATTTATAATTTAGTGTTTGAACTCGAAACTATATTAATTTCAGCTTTAAATAAGAAATAATACATAATTTGCAGGTTAAACTCGAAATTAAATATAATATCGTGTTTAAAGTCAAAACTATACACGCTATCAAAATTAAATTGTAAATTATTTATAATTTCTAGCTTAAACATGAAATTGTATTAATTTCTATATTATAACTAATATAGAGCTTAAACTGTTAATCGACCCTAAAAATCAAGCTTAAACGCGATTTAATTTTGAGTTTAAACACAAAATTATACCTAATTTCGAGTTTAAACACGAAATTACATTTATTTTGTGTTTAAAGCCGAAATTAATACAATTTCAAGCTTAAACATGAAATCATTTATAATTTCGAGTTTAAACACGAAATTACATTTATTTTGTGTTTAAAGCCGAAATTAATACAATTTCAAGCTTAAACATGAAATCATCTATAATTTCGAGTTTAAACACGAAATTACATTTATTTTATGTTTAAAGCCGAAATTAATACAATTTCAAGCTTAAACATAAAATCATCTATAATTTCGAGTTTAAACACGAAATTACATTTATTTTGTGTTTAAAGCTGAAATTAATACAATTTCAAGCTTAAACATGAAATCATTTATAATTTCGAGTTTAAACACGGAATTACATTATTTTGTGTTTAAAGCCGAACCTAATACAATTTCAAGCTTAAACATGAAATCATTTATAATTTCGAGTTTAAACACGAAATTACATTATTTTGTGTTTGAAGCCGAACCTAATACATTTCAAGCTTAAACATGAAATAATTTATAATTTCGAGTTTAAACATGAAATTACATTTATTTTGTGTTTAAGGCCGAACCTAATACAATTTCAAGCTTAAACATGAAATCATTTATAATTTCGAGTTTAAACACGAAATTACATTTATTTTGTGTTTAAAGCCGAACCTAATACAATTTCAAGCTTAAACATGAAATCATTTATAATTTCGAGTTTAAACACGAAATTACATTATTTTGTGTTTAAAGTCGAAATTAATACAATTTCAAGCTTAAACATGAAATCATTTATAATTTCGAGTTTAAACACGAAATTACATTATTTTGTGTTTAAAGCCGAACCTAATACAATTTCAAGCTTAAACATAAAATCATCTATAATTTCGTCTTTAAACAGGAAATTATATTTGGTTTCACGTTTAAACATGAAGTAGTGTATAGTTTTGACTTTAAAACAAACATGAAGTTATACCTAGTTTTGAGTTGAAACATAAAATTATGTATAATTTTGAGTTTTAAATCAAAATTTCTTACCATGACTGTTCTACACCTTCATACAAGGGTGTATGAAATTAGACCTGTGTCCTCTTCGATATTATAAATACAAATTTATGCCTACATCATTTTTATGAATAATATAATACTTTTTTTAATATTTAAGTATTTTCTTGCCAGACCTATTGTTTTCTTGAAGAAGTTTTAAATTACTTACTTTTTAATAACTGTCTGTAAAAATTAAAAGCAACATGAGGTCAAATCGACTATAAAAGGAATGAGAGGCAAATTTTGTAGGCACAACTGAACGGTTGCATACTTTGTTTGTTATTAGGTGTTTATTGGTATACGTTGTTCAAAGTTTAAAGTCCAGTTGCTCTTAACCTTTTTTTAGGTACACATTGAAGAGTCCTGCTAACCGCAATATATTTTTAGACCTCACAATCGATTTACTTCACCCTATGAGGAAACTAATTTGCTTAGGGAAACGATCAAGAGGTCTGAAAATATGTTGCCGCAAATTGGGTTCTCTAAAGTGCTGGTCAAAAGTCACTGCTTTACTTAACGGATACACAATCTCAGCTGTAAGTAAAAAATTAAGATGCTGTAGGTAAAAAATTACAATGCTGGTCAAGTAAAACCACCCTCACTTATATTTTATTATAGTTAGTTATTTAATTTGATTCTATTTATTGTTATATATTTTCTTATGATAGCAACTTGTTTTTATTCCCATTACACTGAGGTGTCATATTTTAATGCAAGTAAATAATTACTAAGTATAAAGTATTTATTCTAAGGCAAACTTAATGTTCCAGTGTTTAGTTTAAATGCAACTAATACCAGTTATTGAAACAGTTCATTTTTAAAAGGATTTTTATGTTAATTAGCAAGTTTAAAAATAAAGAGTTCAATATTTAAAGTTCAGACATTAAGATTGCCTTTTCTAAGGGTTTTCTGCCTGTGCAGATGTTGAATATTTTGTAATTTTAAGCTGTCTATAAAAATAATGTAAATAGATTTAAATTATTACCACAGGGCAAGAAAAAAGAGCAACCATGTTCTAGTCGGAGTTGTAAATATGCTAGAAGTCTCATACTAATGATATTAAATTAATTTAATTGTATGTATTAGGTGTTTTTTTAATAACTAATAAACAGTACATTCTCGTCTCATTGTTTTATTTTTATTTTAACATTAAATTACTATACTTAAGTTAATATTTAAGTTAAGTAAGTACAAAAACATTGTGAGATGTAGGAGAGGGTCATTATCTCGGTATGTAACCAAGTTGTCACGGCAGCTCTAATTAATCAAATGTTATAAATAGAGGCTTATGTACAAGCAACAAAGAATTTTGTAAATTCTCAACCCTGGCACTTTCTTCCCTAATACAGGGACAATATATGTAAAGCTGACAATTTACAAAATTGTTTGTTGCTTGTACATAGCCTCTATAACATTTTGTGTGTGTGGTTTTTTTTTCAACAATGGTATGTTGAAACTACGAGGGCTTACAGCCTAAATATTTATCGTACCGTGGGTGTCAACAAGGAGGAAAGAGGCAACGTGTTATTTCTGGGACTTGAAGGTTCGGAGGAGAAGGAAAAACATGTGCCGGCAAGGAGTTCCACAACTTAGAAGTCCTCGGTACAAAAGAGCGGGCATAACAAGATTTTCTATGTCTGGTGACTTGGACAGTAAAAGGGTGCATTCGCTCTGTTCCCCTGGTAGATCTGTTGGGGACAGCAGGTGTGGTAGAAAGCTCCTCCGAGCAGTGCCCATGCAGATATCTATAAAAGAGAGAGAGGTCACCAACGGCATGTTGGTGGGCAAGGGATGACAGCCTTTGGGTGAAGGTAGGGTCACCGATGAGACTTGGGCCTAGGGTTGAACACACTGAGACCTTAGAGACGATCTCGGGCGAGATTTGGGGAGTAGGCATATTGAGGCCCCGTAATCAAGCTACAACAACCCAACCCACCTTTGTAACTGGCTTGGATACATTCGTTAACCAGGAAAATCGGACCATGTTGTTTTTTTTTTTTCACGAAAAAATTTTATCTCAAAAAATAAAGCTATGGTAACCAAATTTAGTGGGTAGATTTACGATATAAAAAGTAAACTATTCACCAAAATTTAGATTTCTATGTTACAAGAAAAAAAGTTATAAAAAATATTTGGTGCCAGATCATTTCTATGAAAATTCACTACCATAACACACTTGCTGCATTCAGACTTTTTAAATTGCTTTTACTAGTTGATGTCATGTATTTTGACGTTTCGGTTTTTGTGGAACATCAACTTCATTTTTTGATATGGACGCCATATTGGATTTTTACACATGAGAATAGATCTTTTAATTCTCATGTCATTCAAGTATCATGTGTTGAGGTTCATCTTGGAAATCACTTGAATTTCGCATAAAACAACAAGTGTAACAAAATCACTTAAGCGATGAATGTTTGTCAATAATTGATAACTATTTGACAGAAGAAAAGTTTATTTAAAACACGTCGGACTTCGTTTTATGTGAACGTAACACGTTTTGTACATTAATATATAAAAATGGGGTTTTCTAATGAGGAAAAGAGAGATATGGTGAGTTTGTTATACAAATAACAGAAATTCTACAATATCTTCGATTTGCAGCCAACTTTTTTGACAAAAAATAATTTAAGAAATTTGTTATGTAATACGAAAGATAGTCACTAAAATGTTGTTTATCTAGAGAGAGCTTGTAAGGATTGGAATCTTAAATATATTGGGCAGACTAAGAGAAACATTTAGAATAGATTTCGTGAACATCTGGCACATCTGAGATATGGTAATTAGTAGTGTAAGCAAGTCATGCGTGGCACAACATATTTGGGATATTAACCACCACATTGATAAAGAAAATCTGAAACTTATCAAAAATGTTAGACAGCCAGCGAAGCTAGATGCATACGAATGTATTTATATTTCTAAGGCAATAAAAAACAAAAGTTCCTTAAACCGAGCCCCGGCTGATTTATAGTACTTTGTTTGCCCTTTGTCTCTGATAAAAATAAAATAAAATTCCGAAACTTGCTAGGTAAAGTTATAAAGGAAGTTCAAAAACCTCGTCCAGCAATAAAAATGCAATACACAGAAAATTTTCCTGCAATTTAATCTCCCTCTCGGTATCAGTCTCTACCTAAAACTCAGTATTTAAGCTGATGTTTATTAGTAAGCAGTTTAGAGATTTTATCCTGTGATGACGCTAACCTTGTTATTGAAACGATCAGTAGGTCTTTAAAAAAGATGTGTTGTGGTGATTTGGGTTCTCCAAGTGTACTTATACCTAAGAAAAATGTAAAATTAAAAAAACTGAAATTTATAAATCTGTACGTCCTGAGTTAATCATCAAGGACTTCCCCACTAAATCTGCTATAGGAGAGAAACAATTTCACATGATGCAAAGTTTTTCAGTGTATAGTATCTAACGGGGTAGATTTACGTGTCGTTTATTTTTCTTTATAATAAAGGATTATAAATTACTGTAAACTCTATTATTATTATTATTAAAATTTAAGTAATTATTGATTTAGGTACATTTTAAAATTAACAACGCTCAAGCGGCAGAACGTGTATTCAAAAACTACCCCTTGTTACCTTGAAAACCATACTTAAGTTTAACGACCTTCAAGGGATGTCTTGCCTGAATTTATTTGGAACCAATTCCCCCAAAATTTTACTATATATTCGGCCTTAGTATATACCTAGTGACGAAACATATCACAATCATTTTGTAATAAACTGTTAAAATAAACTCTAGTTCAGGGTTTTTATCCTAGGAATAAAACCCACCATCTAGTTTTAAAATTACCTTAACACAAAAATAAAATTTATACAGATAAACAATGTAGTGGCACAATAAAGTTTAAATAATCAATTAATCAATCGGTTTCCTGAATTAAACTCTCTACTTCATTAACTCAAATTCTAAGGTTCATTTATCCTAATTATAGGGATGGTTCTCCTAATCCAAAATAAAAACTAGATCTTATGCAGAACTGATATCTAGGAAAATTAAATTGTTTTCGCCCCCGGCATAATATTTCATAATATGTAATATTTAAATCCTTCATAGCTAAATATAGCACTCAAATTTATTTAACTTCTCCCCTTTAAGTTCCCAACTACCTTCATGGCTCCAAGCCCTATCTCGTCCTTCGCATTATGAAATTTCACAAATATTCCCCCATCTACTAAAATCCCTAATAAAAACAACATATAAATTTTAATATGATTCCAATTTACTCTAATTATATTCTAGCGCCATACGACTCAATCATCTATGGTAATTCTATCTTACAGCCCATGGTTCAAAAATATCTATACAAATTTTATATGAAAATTATTTCAGTACCCAAAACAGCTCGCCTTCACTATTAAAAAAAAATAACTTTAAAAATATATTGTCATGGAACATACTCACTGGGAATCTGGGAAATAAAGCCAGCCCTGTACCATGCTTTATCACTCGCCCACACCGGCCGTTCAACCACATTTGTCCGCGGGTAACCGTCCTTAAAAGAAACGCTAATTCACTCCCCCGAATATGCACTAAACTTCTAAATTTACTGATATAATTAAAATAAAAAAAACCTTGACATTATCGTCGCTGCGGGTACTGCTCAGCCCGAGGCAGATGAGTGACCACCATCTCAAGACAAGTATT
The DNA here is from genome assembly GCA_964006375.1 of Tillus elongatus. Taxonomy (NCBI): domain Eukaryota; kingdom Metazoa; phylum Arthropoda; class Insecta; order Coleoptera; family Cleridae; genus Tillus; species Tillus elongatus. The sequence continues at coordinate 131,806,117 of OZ023269.1, forward strand.
TTTCTACCGTTCCCATATCAAAATCCGAGTTTGCATTTTTGTCTCCATTGAAACCAGATGACCTCGTTGCAGAGGCCGTAGAACCCCAAACTTGCGAATCTAGCATTCCTCTATCCACTATATTTCAAGCGACCCGTTTTGAACTGCCACTTGTGCAGTTAATTGTTTATAATTTCAAGATGCCCAGAGCCTAGATAATTATGCATATTCTGATTATATTTACGAGCGCTTAAAATATTTGTTGTGGCGATTTTTCATAAACTTTTTGAAATCCAACCCAGTATTTTTAAATATTTACATCTCTGAACATTTATGTATGGAGAAATTTCATGGAAATAGATACGTAAAACAGGCAAGCATCCTGCTTATAAGTATGACGTCTTATATTTTGGTAAAGGTTGTATGAAAGAAAAAAACAATCTAGAATATAAAAAGTGTATTACATCAATAATAAACTGTAGAAAAAATACCAATTCTTAAAATATATGTACAAAGCGCAAATGGCAAGTATATTGATTATGAATGGATAGAACTAAATCTACATCTAGATTAAAAGGCAGTGAAAGCTACCTATGTACAAATCACTAATTACACACTTTATAGTATTGAAGTCTATCTTCAATGACCCTTGTATGTCGGTTCATTTGGGCGATTAAATCTTGAAGAATTCTCTCAAGATCAAACAAGGTTTCATCCTGAGAATCCTTAGTTAATTTGTCAATTTCTTGTTCTGTGTGAGTAACTTTAGAAACCAACTGTACCGCTCGTGTCAACAAAGTATCTACTCTCTCTTTGGTTGTTCTAACTCTATAAATATTTTCATTCAAGTCAGTTTTTGCTTTTTCGTATGTATCTCTCAAGTTATTGAACTCTTTGTATGTGACTTCTGCATTCTTTACTGTGTTTACAGATTCACTTATTAAACTATTAGCCCTGTTGCCATTTGCTGTAACATTTCCTTGCAGATTCTGTAACTCTTCTTGCAACTTCTGTATGTGTACATGAGTACGATTAGTTTTATGCTGAGCTGTCTTTGTTTCGTTACCAATCTAAAAAATAATAAATTAAATCAAAACTTGTAAAAGCGGAGGATAGGAAAAGTTACCTGATATAAAAGACTGTTAACTTTTTCAACATCACCAAGAGCTTTGTTTATAGCATCTTCAGCTTCTTTCTGGGCATCAGTCGTTGCTTCTAGAGCTTTATTGACGACTTCCGCATTGTTAAGTAGATCTGTTGCGTTATTTCTAAAATACATTTTTTGTATTACAAATAGCTTACAACATTTTAGGGATTTGGTTACCTTAAGTTTTCTGCATCCTGTTTAAGCTTATTTACCCTCCTTAAATCGTCCCTGGTTGCTTCAATGATAGGCTCAGTATTTGTCAATAAGTTAACAGTTTTCTTTATCTTCTGGGCTAAATCTGCTATTTCAGTATCATTGGCATTAATTTTCTTTGCTAGCACCTACAAGAATTTGAATTAAAATAAGTAAAACATTATTTTTAAAATAATCAAAATAGATACGAAGGAGGTAATCCAAAACAAAATAATTTTCCAGAGAGATAAATGAGAGATAAAAAATGAATTTCCATGTCTTGCCAAATAACCTGGTGTAATGTACAATGAATACGAACACTTCAAAAACAAGTGATTTCATTTTAATGTCAAAACTGACATTAAGAGCATTTGAAATTTCCTTGGAAGTGAACACCTGTCAACAACATTCAAAAATCAATAAAATTTTCTATGTAAGTACTTTACATCGGTGGGTATTCACCGTCAAGTATTTATAGGTTGTGCTAGTTTTCAGTCAGTTGGTTCTCAGAAAATGTAATCTTTAAAAAAAAAAGAATTTTAAGACAGTTTTAATATTTTAATACAACACACTAAACATTATTATACAAATCACAAATAAAACGCAAAAATTATAGAGGTCAAGATTTGATCCCTGTAGGACACCTAATTTAATAAAAACGAGGCTATATTTTACAATAATACTTACCCCAAATATTTCAATAGTGATATAAATATAAACAGTAACAATAATAATAGTAATATATTTCAATAAAATACCTCTTCAGCTAGCTTTTTGATGTCCTCAGGTTTAGTGTTATTTTGTGCAGTAAATTCCTGCATCTCAAACAAGAGACTGGTGTAATTTGTAAGTGTAGCGTTTGATTTTTCCAAAGCCTGTTTAGCCCTCTCGTATGTTTCATGTGCCTTTTTTCGTGTTTCGTCGGTATTTACTTGAGAGACCTAAAGAAGATAAAATAAATTTCACTATAATATTTATTTGCCACACATGGTGTGACAGTTAAATGCTACAAATAGATAAAATACATCAGTGCTGACAGTTTCACCAATTTAACACCATTATCCACTAAATAAACTTGAAATTTGTATTTACACTTACAGATCTCATAAATTCATTAGCACTGGCCTCTTTATTTCTTATTCCATTTTCAGAATTATTAACCAGATTGAGAGCTGTTTCAGCAAGTTGTTTGGCTCCATCTTCACAAGATATTGAGTTACCACAATACCCACAACCGACACCTCCGCAAATGGGATCACAAGGGTCACCTCTACCATCACAAACTAACTCGTTTAAGTCTGGTATAGTATTTTCAAGCTTCTGGAGTTTATCTTTGATATGCTGCAGTTCTTCTCCGTTTCTTATAAGCTGATTGTTAAAGCTTTCCTTTGACCCATTCAAGAAGTTTTCAGTTGCAGCACATTGACGTTCTGCATAGTTTATTGTAACCTAGAAAAGACATAAAATGTGTTAGTACAAGTTGAAAAATAATTAAAATAACTATGGACCCATTACAGATTCTTGGAGCATTCCATATAATAGTTCGCAACTAGCTTTTTCGCATAGTTGTGAACATCATCAGTCAATAGGTGTTAACGAATGTTGCAATGCTAATCACCTAGCATATTTATTATTTATATTTACATTAATAACTTTTTCCATAATTTTAGACCAAACGGGATATGGAAACCGAGTGATAAGTACCCACGGACTTGTATCCATTTTTAGGGGCAGGTACGCAGGTTTATTTCCAAGATCTTCTTAAAGGACATCAAGAATAGGTGATAGTTTAGGAAAACAAATTTTAAGAGTTATTACTGAAATTCCATAATTGTTAAAATATCTGTAGAAAATATTACGAATCTCTAGAATCTACACTTATATCATCATAACCGACAGTGACAATTCCCAAACACTTTTTCACAGACACCATTTATGAATTAGCTTATTAAAGAAATAATTATTAATTAAAGACTTCTTTACCTGTGTATGATTAGCTTTCATGGCAGCTTGATCTGCTTTTTCTTTGGCTTGCAATATTAACGTCAAAGCTCCTTGGACATTAGCTTCCTGTAGCTGTGTCCCATTGTTCTTCAAGTCTCTCGTTCTATTTACCAATTGGTCAATCCTCCCTTTCAAATTGATTAGCTTCAACTCGGTCAGTAGCATATTTTCTTTAGTATTTGCCAGTGTTTCATCCAGATTTTTAAGTGCTTCATTTTCTGTCTTGTTTAGTTTGTTACGCAGATCATTTAAGCTATCTTCTAGTGTGTCAACGTCTATATCACCAGTGTTGTTCAACAAACGCATTATTTCATCAAGTTGAGATTGCATTTCATCGAATTCTTTAGTATAAGCACCAGTTGCTCCTACCTTCTTAATTTCACTGGCTCTCTTTATAATATCCAATGTCAGATCTAAAAAGATAATCAAAACAATATTAAACTTAAACCAATTAGAATATCTCACTTCAATTTTCATAACCACCCAAAGACTAGAGATTTTTTACTAATTGAAATATTCTTAAACAGAAATTAGCGGGTAAAGTAGTTTACAGTTCAAGATAACTGCAACTTTGATTTTTTATAAAATAATTTATGAAGCTTATGTCTTGAAGAATTAAAGCTATTTATACACAAAATACTTAACTAAACAAAGATTTATTTTTAAAAAGCTGAAGGCTGTTTCTGAAAACAGAGAACATTCTAGGGTTTTGATGCTTCAAGAATGACGATTTTATTAAGCTTGTAATGGGCAATTTGACAGTAGAGGTAGGCCATGTTCATAAAAGTATAATATATAGAGTTTTACTTACTTTTAGCTTCTTGTAGTAGAATATCCCAATTATCAAAACATTCTCCACAAGGTACACAGTTGGGAGCAAAACCTAAATAACCTCTGGCACATCTATCGCAACTATAGCCTCCCATACCTGGTAAGCAAATACAAGCTCCTGTCCTCATATCACACTGTAGGTTCAATGAACCTCTTAAGTCACATTTGCAAGCTATAAAATAAAAAAAATAATAATATGACTAGTATTCTACATCGTATTGGGTAGCTTAATTAACATTATATTTATTTTTATTTCTCTTTTGGAAGACAACTTACCTTTGCATTCGTACTTTGGATCTCCCCAAAATCCTGCCATACATTCATTACACTTCCTCCCTCCAAAGGTTGGTTTGCAAAGACAGTCTCCTTGATACTATAAAAAAAGCAATTATGTAATAATAATAATATTTATTTTGGCCTAAATAAAGATAAATATATAAATCCTAGAAAATAATCCTTACTTAAAATATATTAAAGAAGTGTAAGCAAGGTGCTTACCGGTTTAAGTATCGAGTTATGAATTTTCTCTATAAATAAATGTTCAGAACAGTATGTAACAGAATTATTTGGTTGGATCTCAAAAAGTTTATGGAAAATCGCCACCAACAAATATTTTAAACGCTCGTAAATATAATCAGAATATGCATAATTATTTAGGCTGGGCATGTTGAAATTATAAACAATCAACCGCTCAAGTTGCAGTTCAAACCGGGTCACTTGAAACATAGTGGATAGAGGAATGCTAGATTCGCAAGTTTGAGGTTCTACGGCCTCTGCAACGAGGTCATTTGGTTTCAACAGAGATAAAAATGCAAACACTGACTTTGATATGAAAACCGTAGAAAAAATACGTGTCTGGAGTCAGTGGTCACGCAGCCGGCCTCAGGCTGGCAGTACCCGCAGAGGCGGTAATGTCAAGGGTTTCTTTTAGATAAAATCTGAGAGTTGAGTGTAATTCACGGGGGAGTGAATTAAGGTTTTTTAAAGGGTGGTTACCCGCGGACAAGGATGGGTGAACGGCCTGTGTGAACGATGGTAAAGGAAGATACAGGGCTGGTTTTTATTCCCACTTTACGCGGTGAATACGTTCCATATCTTAATATTGTTTAAAGTGATTCTTATTTGAATGCTAGCTGTCTTGAGTACTGAAATAATTTTCATATAAAATTTGTATAGATATTTTTGAGCCATGGGCTGTAAGATAGAATTACTATAGATGGTTGAGTCGTAGGGCACTAGAATATAATTAGAGTGAATTGGAAGTAGATTGAAATTTAGATGTGTTTTGAGTGATATCAGTAGATGGGGAATTTTTGTGTAATGTATAATACGAAGGACAAGATAGGGCTTGGAGCCATAAGGTTTTAGTTGGGAAAGTAAAGGGGAGGTTAGATAAAATTGAGAGCTATAATTAAGCTAAGAAAGATGTTAATTATTAAACTTATGGAATAATTTTCATATAAAATTGGTATAGATATTTTTGAGCCATGGGCTGTAACAAAGAATCAGATTAAACTGGAAGCAAATTGAAATTTAGATGTGTTTTGAGGGATTTCAGTAGATGGGGAATTTTTGTGAAATTCATAACATGAAGGACGAGGTAGGGCTTGGAGCCATAAGGGTAGTTGGAAATTTAAAGGGGAGGAAGTTAAATAAGTTTGAATCCTAAAATTAGCTAAGAAGGATATAAATATTACATATTATGAAATATTATGCCGGGGCGAAACAATTTAATTTTCCCGGATATCAGTTCTGCATAAGATCTAGTTTTATTTTGGGTTAGGGAAACCTCCCCTATAATGAGGATAAATGAACCTTAGAATTTGAGTTAATGGAGTAAAGAGTTTTAGTTTAATTTTAAATTAAGGAAACCGATGGATTAATTGATTATTTAAAATTTATTGTGTCGTTAAAATGTTTATCTGTATAAATTTGATTTTTTGTATGAAAGTAATTTTAAAACTAGATGCTGGGTTTTATTCTTAGCATAAGAAAACCCTAAACTAGAGTTTATCTTAACAGTTTCTTATAAAATGTTTGTGACGTGTTTTGTCACTAGGTATACACTAAGGCTGCATATATAGTAAAATTTTGGGGAAAATTGATCTCAAATGCTCGGTCATAGTGTTCCAAATAAATTCAGGCAAGACCTCCCTTGAAGGTCGTTAAACTTAAATATTGTTTTCAAGGTAAGATGGGGTAATTTTTGAATACACGTTCTGCCGCTCGAGCGTTGTCAATTTAAAAATGCACCTAAATAAATAATTACTTAAATTTTAATAATAATAATTAGAGGTTACAGTCATTTTACAATCTTTGTATTAAAGAAAAGCAAATAGCTCGTAAACCCACCCCTTTAGAGAAGACAATGAAAAACCAATCACTTTAATTTTTTTTTCCAAATAAAATATGTGAACAAACTTACTTCGTGACACTGCGGACTCAGGGAACCAACAGGATCACAGTCACAAGGTTCACACCCTGTACCACTAGCTATTTTCCAATGATTTGCAGAACACTGGTCGCATTTTAAACCTTCTACGTTAGGCAGACAAGGACATTGTCCAGCATTGGGGTCACAAGGACCCGCTGTAGCGTTTGTTCCCAAAGCATGACATCTACATTCTGTAAAACACAAAGATAAGATAATACGATATAACTTTTCAATAAACAGTCTACAAAATATTTTGGTCTAAAACACAAATCTTATTTTACAAATACTGATTAACCGTCAATACATGATTAAAATTAATTAATGGATTTTCATTCAGTCAGTTTTAAAACACAAGAAAACTTGAAAGTTTGTTATTAGTTAAAAACCTTCAATATAAATTAATAATTTGATGAAGACTTCACCAGCATTTGTGTAGCTGATGAAAAACATGTCTCGTATCATTTAATAAAAGTTTTACATAATCTTACCTTCACATGGTAGATCTTCGGCATATCGAAAGTAATCGTGTTTGCAAATCTCACAGTGTTCCCCAGTGGTATTATATAAGCATTGCAAACATGTGCCTGTATGTGGATCACAATTGCCTGGTTTCAAAAGATCTATTTTATTACTACATTCACAACGTCTACACTCTCCATTCGGAACTTCTGGATTTCCATAATAGTTGTCAGAACAAACGTCACACCTGGATCCTGAATACAATATGCAAACATTTAAAATTAGTTAAGGTTAAAATACAGGGTTCCCACTAAAAACAGCATATCAATTTCCCTGACTTTTCCTTGATTTCCCTGAGATGCCAAAATCTATTTCCCTGACTTTGATCTTCTACAATTTACCCCCAACATGTGTAACACACTACTACAGAATACAGTAGGTCTTTGCATCATGCCGGGGAACACATTTCCCCATTTCAAATACAAAGGGACTAATGGACCCAAAATTTAAAAAAAAACATTATTGTGGCTTTGTTGGCAAGCACATTGTTTCAATTATTTATCATAAAAAGATAACAAATAATTTTTCCCTGACAGGGACAAAAATGCACTGCCTTTTAGTAATTTTCTCAATTTTTCACTGATTTCCCTGACAAAAAGTTTTGTTCTACAAATTCTCTGACTTTTCCCGGTTTTCCAGACGAGTGGGAACCCCGAGATAAGATAACAGCATTCATGGTTGATTTTCATGACCCTGAATACATGGGACAGGTCAGTAGTATACACATAATAAATATTAATAATTATTATAAATATTATATAAATAAATACATAAAAGCAAAATAAATACACCGAATAAACATTATGTACATATAGAACATGGTAAAAGATAAATTGTTATGGAAAATGGTAAATAGTGTCTTGAATTAAAAAAAAAAGTACATATACATCTTTTTTTTTAATTCAAGACGCAAAATTAGTGGAATAATGTAAATCATCTTAAATAAAATAGTTTCACTAAAAATCTTTAATTTTTAGTTTTAAGGTGTTTTGCACCAGTTTATCAAAGAATGTCTTACTTAGTTATCTTCAATTTTTTTAGCGGAAGGTAAGGGCAAGCTTTTTGGATTATACTTATTTCCCTAATTGGTGTAGGGTGTAGGGAAGTGAACAAATTGACAAATTTTTTGTTTTATAAAATACAGAGAAATAAAAAAAATGTCTATGTATGTTTTATGACACACATAGAGAAATAAAAAAAATGTCTATGTGTACACTTCGATACAGTCACCATGGTTAAAATATTTCTCTATGAAGTGAGGATAGTCAATGAATTTAAGAGAGAATTCATAGAGTTCCATTACTTCTATGAGCAAAGATAGTTTTGTTGGTGAGTTCACCAGGCGTCAGCACTGTTATGTCAAAAAATGTTGACAAATGTCAACAGTAATGCAGCTGCTGGCAGCGCTGGAGCCTGGTGAATTTGCCTATTGAGTGACATGTTTCACCGCACTGTTTTAGTGCAGAAACCCCTTCTGTCCCTCTCGACCTGTCCATGCAGTTTCCAAAATAGGTAAGATGCGAGTGAATAAATGGGCTTTTGCACATAACTTACTGCGGCGAGACACCCCTATTGACCGAGGAAGTGTAGAGCATGGTTGCTGGGTTACCGGGGTTGGCAAAACTGGCCAGTTGTGGTCTACTTGCCTGGCGTTAGCCTCCCCACCACTGCTACTACTACTACTACTACTACTATTAAATGTATTAACCAGTACTGACCTGAATATCCTTCCTTACACTCGCAAATAACATCTTTGGTATATGGATCCAAGGAACAAGAATCGGCATGTGAATGGTTTGTGCCTTGAATGCCTGGACATGGACATGGTCTGCATGCAATATCAACGTTCAGTCTTGGATCTCCATAGTAAGAATCGATACATCTCTCACAGTTATGTCCTTGTGTATTATCTTTACAGTCTTTGCAAGCGCCAATATATTTGTCACATTCATAAGCATGTCCGTTACATTCACATCTCTGACAGTTCGGGAAATTCCAAAATCCAATTTGACATTCGTCACACTGTCTACCATAAGTGTTTGCTCTACATTTACACTGGCCAGTTGTGACATTGCAGAAATTGTCTAAGGCTCCAATGCTGTTACAGTCACACGCTGAAATAAGAATATATGAATTAATACCAATTCATTTTTCAGGAAACATATGTTTCTACATACAAAAATTAACAATGGGTACAGTTATATTTTGTCAAAAAAAAAGTAATAAGTAAATAGTTATGAGTATTTAAGAGTTATAATAAATATAGCACTAAAATTATGATATATGAAAGCGTTGATTATGTTTTGATAAAATGTTTACTTATCATATTTTCAATATACCCTTACCAGAAAACATTAAATTATAACATGTGGGACTAGTATTTTTGGAAGCAAAAATAAATATTGTGTGCCACAAGAGTCTATTCTTGGACCAATACTATTTTCAGTTTAAATAAATAGATGAATTCAAATTGTATAATTTTTTCAGAGATACCTAAGATAAAGAACAATATTTTTTTGTAACCTATATAATAATACGGATCTAAGGATTCATCTATAGGAATGTTCTCATCGAGGGTTTGTTTTATTCATTCTAAAAGGCACTTTTCCATGTCGGGAGACTCGGAAAGTCGACTCCTCTTAATATTTCCGTGTCGCTCAAAGCACTGAGACTTTATAGAATCTTTTGATTTTATAATCTTATAAAAGGTAGATTCTGGTAAACCAAACTCACTCTATTTCGTTTCGCGATTTTCCGCGCTCAAATGCATTCACAATTTTAAATTTATCACTTAAAGACAACACTTTGATTTTTCGTTTTAACATTATGAGTATGTGCCGAACCTTCCTTCCCAATTGATAGTTATAAACTATAGTAGATTAGATTAGATTTATTGTGAGTGGGCTATTCCAGTCCCCCCACTGCGACCTTAGGTCTATTGTGGGTCACGTCTAATTATTTAAATTTCACCCATCAATTCCAGCTCCCTGCGGAAGTCGATCTTTTCTTGAGGATGAAAGTTTGTTTGGCAGGTGTACTGTCATCTGAGTGAAGTCGCTTGTCCGTTTCAAAGCTCAAAGAAAGATAACTTCTCTCCGAGCTCGTCTGGACCCGACATCTGTCAGTGTTTGCCTCGAGGCAGTATCATGAAGTCCTGCTCTCGAGCAGCATCCAATCTCCATTTGTAATCCACTCCTAGAGATATCATCAGCCAAGCGAGGCCGTCCGTCCATTTCGAAGCACACAGTGGGGGCCTCAAACTCCGGGTGTATACCACTCATCAGAGATTTCTGGAGGATCAACAATCCTCCGGGGCAGGAATATACCTCGTCAGCCTGAGGGTTCGCGAGAGTTATGCCCTGAGCGCATATACCACGGTATTCGAGATGGAGGTGTACGCTATCCTGTCTAGCCAAACGACAGGATGTGAGGATGAGCCCCGAGAAATGTGTATACATTTGCTCGGATAGCCAGGCGGTCCTCCGAACAGTCAGCTTGGCGAGAATTAGGTCAACACTGGTTCAGGAGTGCGCTGACGCCCTTAAAGGACTAGCCAGGACAAAGGGGGGTCAACTTGTGTGGGTTACGGGACACTGTGGCGTAGCGGGGAATGAGGTGGCGAATGATCTCGCAAGACTTGGTTCCCGGCGGCCGTTCTGTGGCCTGGAGCCTGCGATAAGCATAAGTAGGAAGACAGTCTCTGTCGCCTTAGACAGGTGGACTGAAGACGCCATGGAGAGGCACTGCGAGTTGGCCGGTGGCTGTAGGCAGGCAAGGGACTTCGTGGAGTGGCTGGACAGAGACAAGACTGTCTGGCTACTCAGTAGGAGTCGACCGGCGCTTCGCTGCATCAGGTCACTGTGCTTTTAGAAGACACCTCACATTGATAGGTGTCATCGAGAGGGATCTCATTTGCCAGGAATGTGGCGAGAATGAAAAGACGTCTTACCACTACCTGTGTGTGAATGTGGGGCTTCTGGAAGTCTTCAAATAGAATTGTTCGGTTCGAGGACTCTGCAGAGGAACCAGGTAAGTACCGTCCAATGGAAGACCATCATGACCTTCATTTCGAGGTCGAGGCGGTTTGGAGACGGAACCGAGGAAGTATAGAGCATGATTGCTGGGTTGCCGGGGTTGGCAAAAAGGGCCCATTGTGGCCTACTTGCTTGGCGTTAGCCTCCCCACCACTGCTACTACCACTACTACCTGCAAATACTGCCTAGCTAATACCAAACAACAAAAACCATTTACAATTGAGCTTAGTTGATGTAGAAATCTAAAAAAGTTTTGAATATTTGAACTTGATTTAATGTTGACCCATCTTTACATCTAGCATTAGAACAGGAAGGCATTTTCACCCAATCAGTCTGCAAATCTTGTCAAGCCTTAAAGAATGGGGATTCTTCTACATACCAAATAGTCTATGTTACAATATATATATATATATATATATATATATATATATATATATATATATATATATATATATAAATTTTGTATTTAAGAAAATGGTATATGAACATTGAAGAATTTGGGTGAGTTTGATGTTCGTTTTTAAATTTTTAAGAAGTTAGCTTGTGAGCATTAGACATAATATTTTAGAGGTTTGAAATTCGAGACAACATATTTTCTTAGGTTGGTGCATAGTTAGGTTCAAAAAACACATGGGTTTTGCACACCTCTAATCTTAATAGGTTATTGTCTTTAGTCGCAACCTAGTGCATTAAAATCTTTTCTTGTTGTCGACCTAGCTTAACTTATTCTAATTACATAAAAATTGTCACAAAAATCTAAGCATAATAAAATAGATATGTATATTTTTACCTTTACACCCTCCAGGACCTAATCCATATGTACCAGGAGCACATCGGTCACATCTCCTACCAACCACATTCGGTAAACATTGGCAATGACCAGTATCTGTTTCACATATTCTACTCACTGAACCTCTTAAATCACATTCACATGCTGTAATATAAAAATAAACAAATACAAACGAATAATATTGAAGAAAATTTAAAAAAATTACATAAAAATTATACTTTTATTCAAAATGAATTAATACAATAAAATTCATAATTTGCAAGTCTGAAAACGTATTAAAAACTAAATGTATGCTCAGATTAAATTTGGACCACTTAATAAGTACACTTGGAGAGCCCGAATCACCACAGCATATTTTTTTAAAAACCTGACTATCGTTTCACCAGCAAAGTTAGCATCATGAGAAAATGAAAAATTCTAAACGTTTGATGACTTCAACAGAAGTAATATTCTGTGCAGGTTCTCGCCCTTAGATGCTTGAGGGTGGTTCAAACAAACAAACTGTCGCTGCTTGTTTACCAGAAAGTCCCTCTATCCGAAATCCGTTATCTTTATTCCCACATTTTGGCTGCATCTCTTGTGAAGTGGTCGATGAATAAACTATGCATAGACGAAGGGGACTATTAAAAAAATACGAGGCTGCCAGTTTTTTTTTTTTAATTTCAACAACACACAAGGGCTCACAGCCTAAATACTATCGTACCGTGGGTGTCGACAAGGAGGAAAGAGGCAACTTGTTAATGCTGGACTTGAAGGTCTGGAGGTTCGGAGAAGGAAAAACATGTGCCGGCAAGGAATTCCACAACTTAGAAGTCCTCGGTACAAAAGAGCGGACATAACAAGATGTTCTATGTCTGGTGACCTGGACAGTAAAAGGGTGCATTCACTCTATTCCCCTGGTAGATCTGTTGGGGGCAGCAGGTGGAGGAACTATGGAAGAAACCTCCTCTGAGCAGTGCCCAAGCAGATATCTATAAAAGAGAAAGAGGTCGCCAACGGCACGTCGGTGGGCAAGTGATGGCAGCCTTTGGGAGAGGGTAGGATCGCCGATGAGACGTATAGCTCTCTTCTGAATGGAGTCCAGGATAGCGAGTGTAGAAGCGGCAGCGGCACCCCAGATGTGGGAGCAGTATTCGAGGTTTGGCCTCATTTGTGAAGTATATAAGCCATACAGATTAGCTGGTGAAAAGTATTTGCGAGCCCGGAAGAGGAAACTTAATTTCTTTGCAGCCGCTTCTGCAATTGATGTGACATATTGGTGCCAATTGAGATTTTGATCCACAGAAAGGCCAACAAGTGAAAAGGACTCATTACTTTGAATAAGTTGGTTGTTCATTGTGATGGGTCTAGGGCTGGTGTATCTCTTATGAGATAGAAAGCAAGACTGAGATTTGGTGAGGTTGAATTGTCCAAGATTTCTACTTCCCCAGTCTAATATTTTTTGGAGATCCACAGAGACATATCCCCCCATGAGTCTACGATCCTTATCTAATTGGGCTAGAGAGACAGGCTTAGAATATTGTATATTTTATATATTTGAGTGGAGGGTGCTGTCGTCCGCGTAACTGTGAACTGGGTTAGATGTGTTAGAGAGGAGGTCATTGATGTGGAAAAGAACAAAGTAGGGGCTAAAGCTGAACCTTGAGGGACTCCTACATTAATTGGATACAGTTTAGAGGAATGGCCACCCACGACAACAGAAATGATCCGGTTGAAGAGGAAATTTGCTGTCCAAGCTACAGAGTTTTGGTGGTAGGCCATAGGCCGGCAGTTTATTAAGCAGCGCTGCGTGCCAGATTTGGTCGAATGCTTTGGATATGTCTAGAGCGACAATCTGGGATTCACTGCGTAGTTCCATATACATGTTCCAAAAATGGATGACAAAGGAAAGGAGGTCGGCAGTTGATCTGCGCTGACGGAATCCATACTGCCTGTCGTGGATTTCTGTGTTTTTCAAGAAATTTTAGTACTTGGGACTCGAACCCAGTACCCTTCCATTCAGAAGCACAGCTTCTCACCACTGAACCACCGAGGCTCTAGGCTAAGATGATAACAGCAATAATAATCATCATTTTATGACACAAAAATGAAGTCTTCGAGACATAATAGGCTTGGCCTTGATGAACTATTTCATTAAAAAAAAATCGGATTTTTGGTGAACCAAAAAAAAAAGGGGGGAGAGGAAGACAGATATAAAAATAAAAACTTACTTATGGCACCATTGAGGATATAAGCACCTATACTGCCATGGTATTTTTTACAAACTTCAGGAATCTGTGCACCATATATAAAGTAATTTGGATCATCGCAACGGTTCCTCTCAAAGTCTTTCCTTCTAGCTTCTGCAGGTGCTGAACCGTTAAACATTGGCATTCTTTCAATTCTTGGGAACAAAACAATCTGAAAACATACCAAAATCATTTATTTAATTAAACAATTTAAGAAGACTTACACATTAATTTAATGCGTTTCATCACATGAATGATAGTGGAATTTTATCAAGTATCGGCACAACCAATACAGTACTTACAATAAAAATCAAAGAACAATTTTTAAGCACATACCGAGTCGATTAAAACTGAAGCGGATGGTGTCGCTCTGGCGTAATTAAATCTCTTGAATTCCAGAGTGATATAATAAGTCTGACCAACTTCCAAACAAGCAGGCGGGAATACCGTGACACTTCGGCTGTTAGAAGGCAAGGATGTTTGTTTATGGTCATCATCCGGGCTGTTGTTCTTACATGGCCCATTTGGATTAACAGGACCAGGTCTTTCTATGATAACATTGACAACTTCCCATGTTTCAGGAGATAAAGGTTCATATCGAATAACGATATCGTAATCCAGAGATGTTTTAATATCGTCAACTAAGAATCGCAGAACGGATCCTTCGTAAACTTTGGCAAAACCAAGACCGGTCCAGGTGTTGATTCTGCCATCTCTATATGGTTCTCGGATAACTACTTGAGAATTCTGTAAAGGAATATGATTATTATTATCACTTTATTTATAACATCATTCTTTATTTACTCAAATACTTTTTACAAAGGACTTGGAGTACGTCCATACAATGACAATATATGAGTCACAAAGGCACAAAATAAAATAATATGGCACACAAGTTGAGACCTTACAACCAATACAGCTCTTGACAATAACAGAGTTAAACATCAGACACCAAAACAACAAACAAACAATATGACAGCGACAGATGACATTGAAATGCTTCCAATTAAAATATATACAGTGTGTATTTTTTATATTTCAACAACACACTACGAGGGCTTACAGCCTACATAATAATGTACCCTGAGTTTCGACGAGGAGGAAAGAGACAACTGGTTAATTCTGGGCTTGAAGGTTTGGAGGTTCGGAATTCGGTAAGGAATTCCACAACTTGGAAGTCCTTGGGACAAAAGAGCGGGCATAACAAGATGTTCTATGTCTGGTGACCTGGACAGTAAAAGGGTGCATTCCCTCTGTTCCCCTGGTAGATCTGTTGGGGGCAGTAGGTGGAGGAACTATGGAAGAAAGCTCCTCTGAGCAGTGCCCATGCAGATATCTATAAAAGGGAGAGAGGTCACCAACGGCACGTCGGTGGGCAAGGGATGGCAGCCTTTGGGTGAGGGTAGGGTCACCGATGAGACGTATAGCTCTCTTCTGAATGGAGTCTAAGATAGCGAGTGTAGAAGCGGCAGCGGCACCCCAGATGTGGGAGCAGTATTCAAGGTTTGGCTTTATTTGTAAAGTATATACGGTATAGAGATTAGCTGGTGAAAAGTATTTGTGAGCCCGGAAGAGGAAACCTAATTTCTTAGCAGCTGTTTCCGCAATTGATGTGACATGTTGGTGCCAATTGTGATTTTGATCCACAGAAATGCCAACAAGTGAAAAGGACTCATTACTTTGAATAATTGGGTTGTTCTTTGTGTTGGGTCTAGGGCTGGTGTATCTCTTATGAGAAAGAAAGCAAGACTGAGATTTGGTAGAGTTGAATTGTACAAGATTTCTACTTCCCCAGTCTTATATTTTTTGGGAGATCCACAGAGACTGAACCCTCCATGAGTCTGCGATCGTCATCTAATTGGGCTAAAGAAACAGGCTTAGAATATTGTATATTTGAACTGGGTTGGATGTGCTAGAGAGGAGGTCATTGATGTGGAGAAGAAACAAAGTAGGGGCTAAAGCTGAACCTTGAGGAACTCCTGCATTAATTGGATACAGTTTAGAGGAATGGCCATCCACGACAACAGAAATGCTCCGGTTGGAGAGGAAATTTGTTGTCCAGGTACAGAGTTTTGGTGGTAGGTCATAGGCCCGAAGTTTATTGAGCAGCGCTGGGTGCCAGATCTGGTCAAATGCTTTGGATATGTCTAGAGCGACAATCTGGGATTGAAGAGATCTAGATAATAGATATAAAGAATTTCCAGTTACAGCACCACCAGAATTGAGAAAGGTTAAATGAGCTAAAGAGACAGGCTTAGATTGTTGTATATTTGGGTGGAGGGTGCTGTCGTCCGCGTAACTGTGAACTGGGTTGGATGTGCTAGAGAGGAGGTCATTGATGTGAAGAAGAAACGAAGTAGGGGCTAAAGGTGAACCTTGAGGATGAGAGAAGCAGACAAACGCCCATGGAAATGAGGAAAAGTAATCCCGCATTTCGTCCCAGTTCGCGGAGTTGTAGTGCCAAACGATATGTGGGTGTGATGATTGTGTGAGCGCGGCTTGTATTGCAGAGGAAGCAGTGACCACGCTGTGGTCTGAGCGACCAAGAGGGGCGGTGACTGATGATCCATATTAATTGATTTGTTTTTATTTATGTAACTGATGTACTTGAGCTAGTAAATCTATCTATAAACTATAAAACTTACAGTGCCAGATCCTCTAGCGGCTTCAGCTTCATAAAGGAAGAACTCGAGTGTAGCTGTGAAATATCCTTGTTCGGGGGTGTCACAACTTCTTCCAGTCATATGAGGCCTACACTTGCATTGGCCGGTAACAACATTACAGAAATTATCGTAGGCACCACCTGGGTCACAAAAACATGGTTCACAACCAAATGGTTTTTCAGATAGACCCCAGAATTCTGGCATACATTGGTCACACTTCGGACCAACAACATAGCGTTTACAGAAACATTCACCTTTGTCAACGCTACAGCCTTGGTTATTAATTGTACCTAAAAAAAGTTTGAAATTCAAGCACAACGTTTTAATAATAATAATAATCTTTATTTGTCATCAATGTACCTACAAATGACATGGAAAAATTTTAATCTAAAAAAATAAATAAGTTCAGTGATATAGGTAATCATAATTTAAATAAATTACGGATGAAGAAAAGAAAAACTAACTTTGCTTTTATAAATAATGTACTAACAAAAAAATTATGTATTTTTTTTTCAGATCTTATAAAAATTGTTTTTACAATGATACAAAGAAGCGAGGACACCGCCAAGTGGGGAGTTTGACTGGGGTGGTACATCTGTCAAACAATAACGCAGGTACCCAAAGGCCAGCTCAGCGAGGGCAAAAACGTGGCGTAGAGCAAAAGCAGGCTTGATCCCGATGTTCAGTATGCATAGGGACTGCAAAAGCACTGACTATTGATTATTTTGGCCTGAAGAGTTTTCAGCGGTGTCACAAAAGAGATAACTGACTTGTGGCGGCCATGCGTTTATAGTACGAGTCTGTGAAAATTTGTTTGCGCTAGGTAATCTTAAAGTAGTTCGAAGTTCTAAATATGTAATTTTCCAAAATACAGGGTGATTCGCATAAGGAGCCACATAGAGCAGGGGCATGTAGGGGAACCCAAAATATTGTGATTTCACGCAACTTACCCCTATACTAAGTTGCACCCCTGAGAAGTTATAGGCCTTCAAAGTGGGGTTTCTAATTTTGAAAAAAATCTATATCTCAGTTATGCTTGAACTTAGAAAAACTAAACTTTGTACACGTTTTGAGTGTACCAAAAGCAATAATCGGCAGTAATAAGAATTCAATTGAAGCATTTTAAATGGTTGATAAGGGATAAAATGTGACTCTCTGGCAGCTGCGTCGAGTGATAGGGAGGACCTGGGGACTTAATCCTCAGATCCTTCATTGGATTTACACTGTGATCGTCAGGCCGAGAATCCTCTATGGGCCGTTAGTCTGGTGGTGTGGTGTGAACTAAACTGCTACCAGCAGGAAGCTGGCCAAACTCCAAAGGCTGGCAATCCTGGGTATCACAGGCGCTATGAGGACGACACCCTCAGCCATGCTAGAGGTCTTGTTGATGCTGCCACCGCTTCCCATATGTATCAGAAGGGAGGCTATGGCGTCGCATCTTAGAATGCGAGACTCTGGAAACTGGTGCGGAGAGGGAGCGTCGCATCTTAGAATGCGAGACTCGGGAAACTGGTGCGGAGAGGGAGAAGTAATAGGGCATGCAAGAGTCGCCAAGGAGGTGGAAAAGGAAAATCTGATTTCCACCATCAAGGGACGGAATGCCGACGACGATATTAGGTTGACTAGGCCATATACCCTCAGGATCCCCAGTAGGGATCAGTGGAGGGAAAATGAGGTTGCATTCCAGCCTTGTGTGTTTTACAGACGGATCGCTGCTGGAGGATCAACAATCCTCCGAGGCAGGAATATACATCGAGGGCCTGGGGGTGCGCGAAAGTTATGCTCTGGGCGCATATACAATGGCATTCTAAACAGAGGTGTACGCTATCCTGTCTGTGGCCAATAGACCGGATGTGAGGAGGAGCCCCGAGAAATGTGTATACATATGCTCGGATAGCCAAGCGGTCCTTCGGGCAGTCTGTGCGGCCAAAATCAGGCCAACACTGGTTCAGGAGTGCGCTGACGCCCTCAAAAAACTAGTCAGGACAAAGGAGGTGCAACTGGTGTGGGTTCTGGGACACTGTGGCATAGCGGGGAATGAGATAGCGAATAATCTCGCAAGGCTTGGTTCCCGGCGGCCGTTCTGTGGCCCGGACCCTGCGATAGGCATAAGTAGAAAGACAGTCTCTGTCGCCTTAGACAGGTAGACTGAGAAAGCCATGGAGAGGCACTGGGGGTCGGTTGGTGCCTGTAGGCAGGCGAGGGACTTCGTGGAGGGGCCGGACAGAGATAAAGCTGTCTGGCTACTCGATAGGAGTCGACCTACACTTCGCCACATTCTTGGGGTGCTGACAGGCCACTGTGCCCTTAGAAGACACCTCACATTGATAGGCATAGAGAGGGATCCTATTTGCCAGGAATGCGGCGAGGCTTTTGGGAGTCTTCGAACAGAATTGTTCGGATCGAGGACTCTGCAGAGGAATCAGGTAAGTACCGTCCAATTGAAGACTGTCACGGCCTTCATTTTGAGGTCGAGGCGGTTTGTTGACGGAACTGAGGAAGAGTAGAGCATGGTTGCTGGGGTTGGCAAAAAGGGCCTATTGTGGTCTACTTGCTTGGCGGTAGCCTCCCCACCATTGCTACTACTACTACAAACTTCGAAGTTCGAATAAACAATTTGCTTCGGTTCATTCATAGTTCGGTTCGAGAAAAACATGGGTTCGCAAACCTCTAGTTAATACCAACGTTGCTTTTTGATCCTTCGATGTCGGCTCTTCCTATCACTGGTTGCAGGCTCGTGCTTGTACAAGATACAATTTGAAATATTTAAATTCTAAACACTAATGTCCAAAAAAATTCTGTTTAAATGTCATTAATAATTTCTTCATGCCCATCTTCATAAATACGTTTACGCTTTATACCAATATTTGTGGATGCACTTTTAATACTATTATTTGTTTGTTTTTTCAATAAACTTTCTTATTTGCTGCTTAATTATTTAAAAATAACTATATTACTTACCATAAATATTACAGGTACAGTTTTGGCAACCATCTGGATTTTCAGCGGTGAAGTTCCAGAAACCATTTCTACACGTGTCACACCTTCGACCTTCTACATTTGTTTTACAATGACAAGCACCAGCTACTAAACTATTCTCTGGATCCGTTACACTTTCACAATTGCCTCCATCTACAGAACCTCGTGGATCGCAGTCACAAGCTATAAAATAAAAGTTACAATTAGCACCTAGCTCTTCATACTTTTTAGCCAATATCCATTTAAATAAAACTCCAATATATATATATATATATATATATATATATATATATATATATATATATATATATATATATATGACGAGGTTGAAAATATATATATATATATATATATATATATGACGAGGCTGAAAAAATTTCTTCAAAAGAGCGCGATTTAAGCCCCCTAGAACCCAAAACCAAGGTCTCTTTGAATTTCTATAATATATTATGTATGTATCAAACTGATAACTCAAAAAACAATTAACCGATTTTGATTAAACTCGGCACGTGTCTTCCTCTTATTAATAGCTTATAGCTTAGATGATTTCGTAAGCCAGCCCGGTCTGACCAGTTTTTCCACAAAAAAATATTTTTTTTCTGAAATAAAAATTTGTATCTCAAAAAATAACAAAGAAATTTTGATGAAATTTGGTAGACATGTTACCCTAGTAGGTTAAAAGCAATTTAACTTGCGTAAATTTGAAGCATTTATTGAAAATTCACTACCATAACGCACTTGCTGCGTCCGTTTTTTTAAATTACTATTGAACGATTTTATTTAGTTTCCCTGCTGCCTGTCAATCAAAGCTTGTAATCAAATTTCCAATTGTCTAACCGATTTGAAATTTTGTAAACCGATTCAATCCGTGACAATACAATATTATGGTACCATCAAACTAGCATGAATTCAAAATGGCGACTGGTTCAAGATGGCAGAATATTTGTTTTTCAACAACCCCCTTGATATGGATATCAAATGGAAGGGTTTCACGAGTAAAATACAGTGGACTAGGTGGAACATTCATAAATTCAAGGCAACCTAAATTTCATTTTTGGAAAAATATTTTAAACAAATGAAATGGGGTAACAATTTAAACATAAATTGAAAATCTTGGTTCGCTGCTTTGTCGCAGGGGTTCCCCTTCCCCTTCTGCATGCCTACAAGCACCCTCAATGCATTAGCAAGAACAATGTAAACAAGCAAAGTGTCTCGGGAACAACCTGCAAGAAAGTTACGGGACATGTGATGATTATAGGGGTTCTGGGTGGGATAAACAGAATTTTAAGGAGGTATAGCTGCAAAATGGGATAATGGCAGCTTATAGAGGTCCAACTAAGCTGTTTTTTCGCACTTTCTGCTCACATAACCTTTTTACCTTCTTTCTCACCCCATACCCCTATTCACTCCTGGTCCTATAACTTTCTTGGGAGCTGTTTGCAAGAAATATTTCTTGTAGTTAGTGCATCCAGAAGGAGATCTAAGCATGCTTTTAATTATTTTGTTCTAAAAAGCCCCCGTGTGTTAATCTGCAAATTTACCGAAAATTTCATTTTTATTTACAAAACGAATGCACCTGCCAAATTATAAACGTGGCAGGTATTTTTTCTTATTAGTCGCTTGGATGATCCATTTTAGCCAACTCAATCGAACCAGTTTCTGCAAACAAAATAACAAAAGTGGTTTTCTAAAACAAATTTGTCATTGCCTGTGAAGCTCATTGTGTTAAGGCTTAAATCTAGTACCCACGCTGCTTTTATGTACGTTTTAGTATGTATCAAAACTGATGATTCTAGTTAAATGGGAAATTGAATTATCACCATTTGGAATATTTTAACGAAAATTCGCTTCCATAACGCACTTGCTGCACCTAAACTCTTTTCAACACTTATTTACTATTGCTGTATCCATACTTTTGGAAATGAAATAAATATAAACAATACACTACCATAACGCACTTGCTGCACCTAAACTCTTTTCAACACTTATTTACTATTGCTGTATCCATACTTTTGAAAATGAAATAAATAAATATAAACAATACAAAATTTTTAAATTAAAATTTTAATAATTTACGCAGAACATCTGTTTATAGGTATATTTTAAACTACTACATATTATGTAGTTTCATTTACCTCAAATTTTCCATATACGAGATGAAGAGTAAATAAAGATAAAAGTAAACAATAAGTAACTTATTCTAAGATGCTAAGGTATCAACGGCATCAGAGTCGGTTTTGAGGTTATATCCTTCTTTGTTTATGACGTCTCTAAACAAAGAAAAAGAATGTAACCTCGAATTCGATCCCCCCCCCCCTGCTGTCAGTTGACAAAATAACAAATGACAAATAGGTAATTGGTGTTGTCAGATTTAACTAGGAGAGCGAGATGGCTTTTAAATACCCTGAAGAATAGGAAGCTTAATATTTATACATAAAAAAACATAGTTCTAGATTGCCTTTAAACAAATTGAATCACTTTCATTAAAATGTTTATTTATTACTATATATTTTTCTGATATCTTGAGTTGTTTATCATAAGATTTTTGGCAAATGGCAACACCACTGATTGTTTATTGTGACATATTTTTGTAGCCTGTTCGTTTGAAGTTTGATTTGGAGCATTTGTTTGCAATTGCAGCGTAACCCCGATATATCTGTCTGACCTTGTCTAACATTATAGGAACCCATTCAGAAATAGTTTCAGGTTCTATCGTAAATTATTAATTTTTATTTGGTTATAACTGAAAATTTACTGAACCGATTAAGTTCAAATTTGGTTTCGATTTGTGAAGTATTTTTTGAGTTATCGGTTGGATATATATATATATATATATATATATATATATATATATATATATATATATATATATATATAAACTTTTCAACTGACCTTGGATTTGGGTTCTAGGGGCCCTAATTCGCGCTGATTTGAAGAAATTTTCCAAAAATCTTACCATCGGTACCGCCCTATTAATGAATTTTTATAATGAAAATTCACTAAAAAGAAATTTTTATTATTATCATATAAATATGAAATTTATTCTTTGTTTCAATTTATCCCTAAAAGGCTCTTTATTTTGCCAATATTAATAATATTTCCTTAAGATAAAACAATAAAACTTACGTCTGCATATTTCTGGATCATAAATTTCTCTAGTGGGATCTTTGTAATAAAACTGTTTGCACTGTTCACAGTTTCTTCCCATGGTGTTATGCTGGCACCCATCACAAACACCACCACTTATCCGGCCTGTTGCTTCATATACTGCCCAGTCAAAATGACAACTGACAGCATGATTGTTACAGTTACATTCTGAAAATACAAGAAAAAATAATTTTAGCAATAATTTGTAGCATACAACTATCTTTACTGATAAAGCCTATAACATAATTCAAAGTGAAATAAAAATAAATAATGATGTTAATGTATTTTTAATGAGAAAATTTATCAGACAAAGCATTTTTTGAAAACGTCATAAACCTGTGTTCTGCTACAAAAATTACGTTTTTTTTAAATCTGAAGAAGCAAATAGTTACTGGAAAAGCTGTCATACAAATTCACTATTATAGTATGGCCAAATCTTGGGGTCAAGGAGTCGCCGGCCAAACGACTCCAGGGGGCAAGCTGAGGAACATAAACTTTCGATGAAGCTTTCCCAAGACCGTCATGCGCAGTGAAAAGCCGCATCCTGCACAAGGTGACCCTGTTGACAACTAAACATGACGGATCTAGACAAGGAGGTCGAAATAAACTTCCCCAATCTACGGTGTCACGTGACCTGTGCCTAGGGATGAATGGCACCAGGGTGATGGTGTCGTAAACGGAACCTCTGGAGTACCGGGCAACCCTCCACAATAACCCGCCTTGCACCACACAGGGGGTTCTGATGGTGTGGACAGTATTTCCCCTATTCTCGTGGGAACAACATGATGATCATAAAAACCAATGAGGCTCGAGGAGTGTCTCCGGCTACAGACTCGTGCCGCGTACTAGGGAAGCAATCAGGGGTTGATGGGACTTAGGTTCCTTCAGGTCAACCTCCAACACAGTAGGGCAGCCACGACTGGACTACTGATGGCTCTGAGGAACACGGATGGGGCCATCATCCAGGAACCGTACTCCTATAAAGGAGAGACCAAGGGACTCGGCGGAGCTGCTGGAAAGATCATCTACAGCAGATCCAGCGAGAACCCAAGGCATGCATTTTTGTCAGGGAAGGGATAGAGTTTCTGCTTTTAATGAATTTCTGTTCCAGGGACCTAGCAACGATCAAAATCCGATGTGAAGGAGCGGATGGGCCGAGGGACATTACTGTCTGGTCAGCCTATCTGCCAGGGGACAGCACGGACCCTCCTCCACCCAACGAATTGGAGCAGCTGATGGTGGGTAGCAGAGCAGGTGAATGGCAGACCATCATCGGCATGGATGCGAACACGCACCATGCTGCAAGTGGATCGGTTCCATGCTCAGAGACAGGGCGGTGTTCACCTCACTCGCGGAAGGGGCTCTGCTGGCGGGGTGTCCGCAGGGGAGCGTTCTGTCTCCCTTGCTCTGGTGCCTAGTCATGGACGGCCTGCTGCGGAAGCTCTCGGGAGGGGGGTATGAGGTACAGGGCTATGCGGACGACATTTTCATCATAGTCCGAGGAAAGGTTACACAGTCAGTGTGGGAACGCATGCAGAGAGCACTAAAATTGGTGGAAGGGTAGATGGTTGGTCAAGGGCTCAGGGTGAGCCCCGAGAAAGCAGCCGTCATACCGTTTACGAGGAGGAGGAAGTGGGATAGCCACAGAACTCTCACTCTATATAGTAGGAACATTCCAATGGCCAGGGAGGTAAAATATCTTGGGGTCGTATTTGACTCTAAGCTAACCTGGAATGGTCACGTGGAATACTGTGTAAGGCAGTCATGACCTTAGCCATAACTAGCGGGCTATATGGAAAAACGTGGGGACTAAGACCAAGTATGGCACACTAGCTGTACACAAGGGTGGTCAAACCATCGTTAACATATGCGGCACTGGTCTGGTGGCCTAAAGTGACACAATCCAATGCCAAACAAAAACTAGGCAAGATCCAAGGGATGGCTTGCCTAGGCACCACAGGGGCCATGTTTTCAACCACAACAGCCGCCATGGAGGTGTTGCTGGATCTGCCCCCCCTACACTTAGTTATTATGGGGGAGGCCAGGCTAGGACTATACAGATTAGCCTGCAATGGTAGACTGGAGATCAACCCAGACTACAGGGGCCACTGCAAAATTCCCATGCTTAAAATAAGGTCAGACGTCACGAGCCCGCGAATCTGCAGGGAAAACAACTTTACAATTGAGATCCCCGACCGTGAGGCATGCCGGGAGGAGACGCCGGGCATACCACGGGGCGCGCTCGTCTGGTTCATGGACGGATCCGGCGCGGAGCGTGGGACGGGGGCAGGTGTTCATTCGGAAGGACCGAGGGTAAGTCATAGTATTTCCCTTGGAGCCCATGCAACGGTCTTTCAGGCCGAAATGTACGCCATCCTGCACTGTGTGCGGGAGAACAAGGGGAGAGGCTACATCAACAAGTGAATCCTCATAGCCACAGACAGCCAGGCAGCCCTTAAGGCCCTAAGTAGCCCACAGGTAAATTCCTGGCTGGTGAGTGAGTGCCAAGACGAGACGAGCGACCTGGCTGGGCAGAATGAGGTCACCCTCATCTGGGTGCCGGGTCACTAGGGAGTCAAAGGCAATGAAGAAGTTGACAGTCTCGCAAAGAGAGGGTCAGCAGAACCATTTATGGGACGAGAACCGGCTCTGTCCGTGACAAAGAGCACTGCCAGGGGAGCCATTAAGTCCTGGGTCAGAAACCAACACAAGGTGTACTGGGCAGACTGTCCAGGGCTCAGACATGGGAAGTCACTAATTGACGAACCCAGTTCCAAGAGAGCTGTGGAGCTGCTAAATCTTAGCAGAGGATAGCTCAGAAACACAACAGGTCTCTTGACGAGACACATGGCCGTCAAGAAACACCTGCATAAAATGGGGCGGTTCGAGGGGGACCTGGCATGCAGACTCTGCGGCGAGGGGGAGGAATCAGCCCAGCACATCTTGTGTGAGTGTAAAGCTCTGGACCGCAAAAGACAACTGATCTACGGTCAGTTTAGACCGGATACAGAGCAATATCAAACTTCACCCTACCAATCGCTGTGCAGACTAGTTCAAGGCACAGTGATTTTGGAATGGGTGGAGTGAAAAGACTAAAGGCATGCACAATAAGCCGAAGGTTGCAGTGCTATCGGGGAGGCAAAGCCACGGACGAGCCCTGAGGAAGGAAAAAAAATATATAAAACTTCACCCTACCAACTGCTGTGCAAATTAGTTCAGGACACAGTGATTTTGGAATGGGTGGAGTAGAAAAGACAAAGTGCATGCACAATAAGACAAAGGCGCGGACGAGCCGTAAGGAAAAAAAAGTCTGTCGGGTCATCTAGAAAATAAATAGAATTGCTATTGCGACTATTGCTTAATTGCGAAACATTGATGTATTGATAAATAAATCTGCTCTTCACACTTGCAAATTTATTAAAAACAAATACAAATGTTTACGAAAACTTGCATATTTAGTACATTCATAACAACACAACCTCAGAACTTCATTGTCTTTGACCTTGCTTTATTACTGTGACATCAATTATTAATAATTTATAGATTGAGGCACATAATTCTTTTAGAGATGCTATTGGAATGACCTTTAGGCAAGCTACTGTTCCTGAGCAAATAGAAAGAATCCTAAACCAGAAGAAACAGTTCTCTCTCCCCCTCTTTCTTTCTGTCTATCAATCTCTCCCCCTCTTTCTATCTGTGTATCAAAATAAATATCTAGGATCAATTTTTGTGCTCGAGAATTATGCAGTCTTTGAAGAGATTTAGTTAAAATTAATGCTAATGTTTAAATAGAAGTGAATATTAATCTTCATGGCTACCGTGGAAGCGTTGGTCGGAGTGCCGGTAGCAGAAGAAGAAAAATTAAAAAGTGGCATTCATTAAAATCATTTTAACAGAAGAAAAATGGAAAGAGGATGTTTAACAAAATTTTACCACCACAAGCATAAGCATAGCTTATTTGCAACGTGCATTGTATGATTTTAATAATAAATATATAAAATAAATAAATAAATTGATTAGGTATTCTGGGAGAAATTTGGCCTTGTAAGACTATTTCCAATTACTCCCTCATACCATGTTTCAATAATATAGCTCAAGTAACAACTTTTTATTCTTTTAGTAAAAATAGATACAAAAAAAAGGTATAAATATACGATACAGGCTAACGACCCCGCCTGGATGCTGCTTGAGGGTGGGACTTCATGGTACCGCCTCGAGTCAATGAAACACTGGCGGGGGTCTAGTACAGGTGAGGCTGGGCGGAGGCAGACATCTCTAGGGAGTGATATGCACCCGGAGTTTGGCGCCTCCACTGTCGCCTCAGAGACTGACAATTGGCCTCGCTTGGTTGTTACTCGGGAGCGGGGTTCCAGATGATACCGCCCTGGATTGAGCCCTGGCGTGTGTCGTATGTCCAGACGTCCCGGGGGGCTTTGATCTCTGATGAGTGGTAAACACCCGGAGTTTGGAGCTCATATTGTGTGCTACGAAACGGACAGACGGCCTCGCTGGGGTGATGCTCGGGAGCGGGACTCGATGGGATGTTGCCTTGAGTCTTAACACTGTTAGGTGTCAGGTTTGGAAGAGTCTGAGGGGAGCTGAGATCTCTAGGGGTGGATTACAACTGGAGATTAGATACTGCTCGAGAGCGGGACTTCATGATACCGCCTCGAGGCAAACACTGACAGATGTCGGGTTCAGACGAACTCGGAGAGAGGTTATCTCTCTTTGAGCTTCGAAACGGGCAAGCAACTTTACTCAGATGGCAGTACACCTGCCAAACAAACTTTCACCCTCAAGAAAAGATCGACTCCCTCAGGGAGCTGGAATTGATGGGTGAAATTTAAATAATTAGACGTGAGCCACAATAGACCTAAGGTCGCGGTGGAGGGACTGGAATAGCCCACTCACAATAAAATCTAATCTAATCTAATCTAGCAATTCAATTATGTATCTTAGTTGCCGACAGCCGTAAGCAGGTAGTTCATATTATCTTTTCAGAGAATTTTATCGGTTCCTCAATGCTTTAGATATCCTAGTAGAAGCTATAATCATAACGAGCTATTTTCGGAAAATAATAAATGAGACTCGAGTTTAGGTTCCGACCAGGAACCGTTATCACATTCAAACGCATGCAATTTTAGTTTGGGTCGTCACGTTTTAGTAGAAACTGGTGCCTTTAAAGTTTCAGCTTTGATACTCTTTTCGTTCAGTAGTTATTTCAGTGTGTAAGTGTAACATCGACTGCAATCAAAATGTCTCTTAAGAGAAAGCGTGTTGCCCTAGCTATCGAGCAAAAGCTGGAAATCATAAAAAAATAATTGGAAATGGGGTCTCAGTTAAAAGTTTAATGATTGAGTATGGAGTTGGCGATCAAACTGTGTGTAACATTGTAAAAAATAAAAACACAATCCTGGAGTTTTCCGCTACCTCCGATAGTGTGTATGGTATGTCTAAACGGAAAACTATGAAAACTGCGACGTGTGACGAATTAGACAAGGCCATGGTTTTATGGTTTAACCAGACATAGTCACGCCTTAAACTCAGTTATTTAGAACAACAGGAAGATGGGACACTTTCCAAAAAGATGATGTTGCGGAATTTACGTGCTACCATTTGTCGAAAGGTAGTAAATGATTCAAGGAAACAGACAAGCATACTCTCTTACTTCACTAAATAGGTATGTACAGGCAGATATGTATTTAAAATGTCATATACGCTTCTTAATTAACATTTCTTTGTTCTTTATTTGTTATTTTTTCTCAAACATATGCCATGTAGGATTTTCTAGTGTTTTTATATGTGAAAATCGGCGATTTCCGGCTTAATCGGAAAATCGAGAGTCTACTGTATATATATATATATATATATATATATATATATATATATATATATATATATATATATATATATATATATATATATATATATATATATATATTATTTCAACAACACCACGAGGGCTCACAGCCTAAATACTATCGTACCATGGGTGTCGACAAGGAGGAAAGAGGCAACTTATTAATTCTGGACTTGAAGGTTTGGAGGAGAAGGAAAAACATGTGCCGGCAAGGAGTTCCACAACTTGGAAGTCCTCGGGACAAAAGAACGGGCATAACAAGATGTTCTATGTCTAATGACCTGGACAGTAAAAGGGTGCATTCGCTCTGTTCCCCTGGTAGATCTGTTGGGGGCAGCAGGTGGAGGAACTATGGAAGAAAGCTCCTCTAAGCAGTGCCGTGCGAGATATATATATATATATATATATATATATATATATATATATATATATATATATATATATATATATATATATATATATATATATATATATATATAAAATACCCCACCCCCCGAATTTTCGTTGTTGAGGTGGATCATTATTATTATATTATGTATAATAATATTAGTATATTTAATTTTTATTTAAATTTAAAACTCAGGGTGTAAACAGAAAATATAGCGAGGTAAATCCAAACTTGGTAACTACAGATTACTTTGAGTTATTGTTATTATCATCAAAAGATAGCTGGATTTTAATATGGATTGTTTAAATAGTCATACATTCTTCTGATAGCGAAAAAGTGGGAAATGTCGGGTATCTGAAAACAACATTGAAAAAAATACGTACTTTGACAAGCATTTGTTTGTTTTCCAATTGCTGGTCTCCAAGGTAAGTCGTTGAAAAAATCTTCACATTTTTCACAGTTTCTCCCTTTTGTATTGTGGGTACATTCACATCGCCCATGTACCATCTCTGGCTTCGGATCAATATTTGGTAGAGGCAGACATCGGTTGGCATGCCCATAACATGAACAAGATCCTCGTACAACCATATCCGTAATTGCATAGTAGTATTTTTCCTAAAAGTAGAAACAAAATCAGACCAAATAAAAATAATGCAATTAAATCAAGAAAAACACTTCAGGAATAAATACAACAATTTGAGATACAATTTAAGTCTACAAGATGCTCCATTTTTACCAAACTATTAATATTTCCGTTTCTATTTTACAAATATATTCTTTTTAGAGAATTCTCGTAGAAAAAATTGTTGTTTTAAACATGGCAAATTTTGCACTTTTTTTTAAATTAAAAAAAATTCAAAGTGATTACATCGTTATGGCTAAGGATTTTATCATTTATAGTGCAAATTCACATAAAATAGATAATTGGTTGTTTTTGTGTAGCAGACTATAAAAGGTTAGTCAGAATTAAAAAGTTAAAAGTTCGGGAAGCAGCAAGTGCGTTATGGTAGTGAATTTTCATTAAATGCGTCAAATCTGAATAACTCAATTTTCTATAAACTTAGAAAGTTGAATTTTGGTATGTAGTAAGGTCCTTCCCAAGGAAACATATTCTTAAAAAAAATTCATTCAAATACGAGGGCGGTCAATAAGTCCGTGACTTTTTGAGTTTCCTGCCTCTTCACAGAAAGGGTAACACTGTTCCGGTCAACAAGCATCTGTCAGTTGACTCCTGTCAAATTTTGAACAAGCTGCGTCATTTAGTTTGTGTTAGATAGCCATTGAAAGCAGACAACCTCTTTAGTTATAACGAAAATGGAAAAAAGTGAATTTCGTGTGCTCATCAACCATTATTTTTTGCGAAAAAAACATCACTCAAACAAAGGCTAAGCTTGATAAATACTATGGGGACTCTGCACCATCAATTTTCATGGTAAACAAGTGGTTTACTTAATTTCGTTGCGGCCGTACAAGCAAAAATGACGCCGAATGTTCTGGACGCCCAGTTGAGGTCGCTACACCCGAAACAATTGAAAAAATTCACTATATGGTGTTGGCCGATCGGAGATTGAAGGTGCGAGAGATTGTGGATGCCATGGGCATATCACATGGCTCAGTGATTTCGATTTTGCAAGATCACCTTATTATGAGAAAGCTATCAGCAAGATCAGTGCCGCGTTTGCTCACAATCGACCACAAACGCAATCGTGTGACAACTTCGGAGGAGTGCTTAGCGTTGTTCAATCGCAGCAGGGACGAGTTTTTGCGCCGTTTAGTAACCGTGGACAAAACATGGATTCACCACAACACACTAGAGACCGAGCAGTAGTCAAAATAGTGGATTTCTCCGTGCGTATCTGCGCCGAAGAAGGCCAAGGTGGGTTTGTCAGCCAATAAAGTCATAGCGACCGTTTTTTGGGATGCACGAGGTATAATCCACATTGATTACCTTCAAAAGGGAAGAACAATCAATGGCGAATATTATACCAACTTATTGGACCGATTCAATGACGATTTCAAGAAAAAACGGCTGCATTTGGCCAAGAAAAAAGTTATTTTCCACCAAGACAATGCAAGGGTGCACACATGTGTAGTCTCCATGGCGAAATTACATAAATTGGGCTACGAATTGTTCCCTCATCCAGCCTATTCTCCAGATTTAGCCCCAAGTAACTATTTCTTGTTTCCAAACTTAAAGCAATGGCTCGGCGGAAAGAGATTTGACTCCAATGATGAAATCATCTCAAACAAATACCTATTTTGAGGACCTCGACAAATCTTATTTTTTGGAAGGGATAAAAAAATTGGACGAAGTGTATAGAGCTCAAAGGGGACTTAATTGAGAAATAAAATGATTTTTTGTCAAAAAACCTGTATTTCATTAAAAAAGTCACGGACTCATTGACCTGTCCTCGTATCTAGAACCCCATTTCTAAATGTAGGTATATATATATATATATATATATATATATATATATATATATATATATATATATATATATATATATATATATATATATATATATATATATATATATATATATAAAATAAAATAATAACTTCATGCAAAAATAAAATATTTTACCTGAATTTCTTCTCGCTTGTCAAGTAAATCATCTCCAAGTGTGTGGAGCTTTGTAAAATTTATCCTCAAGTTTGTTATCTTTAGTAAATTCTGTACTTGTTCAGAATATGGATTATCAATATGCAATGTAGGTGGTAAAACCCTGTAAATAACTTCTCCACCAGAAGATGGCGCCACATTAGAATACCTTGATTCACACACAACATCTGTCAAATTTTCTGGATACCCTTCTCTTATATGTGGAAAACTTTCTGCACAGTTGTGAGCAAAATATCGATATACCTAAAATACAATTCAGCTAAAAAAGTCTGTATGAATTCGCTTTTATATAATTTACATGCCACGTCTGTTTGAAATCGTAAGAACGTTCGATTAACATAGCTGCAGGTCTAAAAGTCTTAAATGTTATAATCAAATGTGTGAAATGAAACTCTGCCTCCAGGTCTAGCTGAACATATACTTTTTCCTTTCCATTTTCTGATTGCCACCATGACTTTTGGCGAGTACTGTAAATAAAATAATAATTAGTAATAAGAGTATTCTCAGTTCAAAATAATATTCTTTTAAGTAAGCCATAAGTTTCCAAATTTGTGTTGGCAATAAAGATACTATATTACATTATTTCCATGGTGTTTATGAAGTCCCTTGTTCTGACTGTTCCCGAACTTACAGTCAATAGACAAATATAACTGAACAATACAAAATCCTAGGTGAATGATAGTGGTACAAACTCAGCATCCTTCAAAAACAGATGTCTGTTGTAAGATAGTAAACTATCGAAACACAGGTTTTTATTTTTAGTGAATTTTCTTTAATATTTAATATTTAAAACATTTTTATGAAAATTCACTACCATAACGCACTTGCTGCGTCCAGACTTTTTATATTTCACCAACACACCACAAGGGCTTACAGCCTAAATACTTTCGTACCATGGGTGTCGACAAGGAGGAAAGAGGCAACTTGTTAATTCTGGACTTGAAGGTTTGGAGGTTCGGAGAAGAAAAAACATGTGCCGGCAATGAATTCCACAACTTGGAAGTCCTCGGGACAAAAGAGCGCGCATAACAAGATGTTCTATGTCTGATGACCTGGACAGTAAAAGGGTGCATTCGCTCTGTTCCCCTGGTAGATCTGTTGGGGGCAGCAGGTGGAGGAACTATGGAAGAAAGCTCCTATGAGCAGTGCCCGTGCAGATATCTATAAAAGAGAGAGAGGTCACCAACGGCACATCGGTGGGCAAGGGATGGCAGACTTAGGGTCACCGATGAGAAGTCTAGGTCTCTTCTGAATGGAGTCCAGGATAGCGAGTGTAGAAGCGGCAGCAGCACCCCAGATGTGGGAGCAGTATTCGAGGTTTGGCCCTATTTGTGAAGTATATAAGGTATAGAGATTAGCTGGTGAAAAGTATTTGAACCTAATTTCTTAACAGCCGCTTCTGCAATTGATGTGACATGTTGGTGCCAATTGAGATTTCGATCCACAGAAATGCCAACATGTGAAAAGGACTCATTACTTTGAATAACTTGGTTGTTCATTGTGATGGGTCTAGGTCTGGTGTATCTCTTATGAGATAGAAAGCAAGACTCAGATTTGGTGGAGTTGAATTGTACAAGATTTCTACTTCCCCAGTCTAATATTTTTTGGAGATCCACAGAGACAGAACCCTCAATGAGTCTGCGATCCTCGTCTAATTGGGCTAAAGAGACAGGCTTAGAATATTGAATATTTGAGTGGAGGGTGCTGTCGTCCGCGTAACTGTGAACTGGGTTGGATGTGCTAGAGAGGAGGTCATTGTAGTGGAGAAGAAACAAAGTAGGGGCTAAAACTGAACCTAAAGGGACTCCTGCATTAATTGGATACAGTTTAAAGGAATGGCCATTCACGACGACATAAATGCTCCGGTTGGAGAGGAAACTTGCTGTCCAGGTAGAGAGTTTTGGTGGTAGGCCATAGGCCGGAACTTTAGAGACGACTGAAAGGAGAGAAATAGGCCTGTAGTTGTTAGGAAGCGCTTTGGATCCTTTCTTGGGGACGGGTTGTACTCTAGCAGTTTTCCAGTTACTAGGGAATATGCCTCTGTTGTAAGAGATCTGAAACAGACGAGTCAGGAGAGGAGCAATTTCTGGTGCGCATTTTTTGAGAACAATTGCTGGGATATCGTCAAGGCCAGAGGCATCTTTCGTACCTTTTTAGTTTTGAAAATGATACCCGTCATTTTATGCGCGACATTGGAGACTATTGGTGGTTGAACATTTGGAGGTGGGTTGAGAGTATAATTGCCGGCGAACAACGAGGCAAAAAGTTCAGCCTTGCCCAGGGTGGTAGAAACAATTTCATCCCCTGAAACAAGAGGTGGGAACGTGCTCTTGCAGAAATTATTGCCAATAGATTTAGCAAGAGTCCAGAAGGGTTTGCTGCCGTTGGAACTTGAGAGGACTTTGTTTTTGATGTGGTTATTAAACGAATTTTTTGCCTTAAAAAGTATGGGGACATAGCGGTTTCTTGCGTCGTTAAATGCTTGCCGGTTTTCTTGACTGGGATTGTGTAGAAGCGTTTTGTGAGCTTTGACCTTTTCAAGTCTGGCCTTGTCACAGGATTTAGAGAACCAGGGCTTTTGAGTGGCTGAGGAGGTTTTCTGTGTACAAGGAATAAATAATTCCATGCCAGCTTGGATAATTTCGGTGACGTTTTGTGAGATATCAGACGGGTCAGGATGAGAGAAGCAGACTGACGCCCATGGAAATGAGGAAAAGTAATCCCGCATTTCGTCCCAGTTCGCGGAGGAGTAGTGCCAAACGTTTCGTGGGTGTGATGACTGTGTGACCTCGGGTAGCATTGCGCAGGAAACAGCGACCAAGGGGGGGTGGTGACTGATGTCTTATAGCATTCAGGTTTTGTAGTAAGAAGAAGATCCAAGGGATTTAAGCTGTGTGTTGGGATGCGAGGAAAGTAAGTATGTTGCTGAACCATATTGGCCAAAGAATTGCTGACTGCAAAGGACTCCGCTGCTCTCCCTTGTGGATCGTTTTTTGAAGATCCTAGCCATTCCTTATTATGGACATTGAAGTGACCAAGAATAGTGACCTCGGAGAAAGGATATTCAGAAATCAGATGGCCTGTTTTTTCAGAAGGGTAGTCGAAGAGCTGGACAAAGTTGTTGTCAGAAGGTGACCGGTAAATGCAACAGATGAATTTAGTTGCAGCCCTGACAGAGAGTTTCATCCAAAGTATGTCTTTTCTTCCAGCTTCTAAATTGCGGAGTCTGCAGGAAATGGTGGACGGAGTTCAGGTTAGAATTTAGGCCACATATATTCGAGTAGGATATGTTAAATCTTAATTCCGGCGCCCCCTGCACACCCCTCTCGCGGAGATCCGAATGGGGGGGTATTTTATCTCCGGAATATTTTGTACAAGGAGGAGCCATCATCATTTTTTTTAAGGGAAACCGACTCATACACCAGAACCGGAAACGTCCGTTGGGACTTCACCGGCCCCTTGATGTAAAGGTGGTACCTCCTCAGTCGTGAAAAAATCCTTTACGATCACGTGAAGGAAAAGTCCATTACCACCTGCCTAGAAGGTATTTAATTTACTTGTAAAAAGCCACCACAGAACTTTACAGCTATTATGATGGAAATAGGGAAGAAGTAGCTTCCAGGTTCAAAATTGTTGAAGCACGTAGAAACAAGAGACAGGCATACAGCAACACCTTCATTTTTAATAGGTAACCCTGATCTTAATAATTATGACTCACCCTGGATACATTCTGTAGATGATATTGGTAATGTTATGATTGTATAATGGATTTGGTTTGTTGGTAGGCCTGGAGTCGCACCAGAAACATTTTTTCCTCTCTTCTAAATGTGACACAATACAGTATCTCTGCTGTCCATGAAGACCACATGTTGAGGAAGAATATAATTGATCTTCTCTTCCAATTAATAAATTACCAGTGGCAGGATAACAAGAACTTCTTTCACAAGGATGTAATTTTAACTGTGAATAACCTGGATAAAATAATTTTTTATTAATTGTTAAGAAAGTAAATGTTGACTAGGTGAAATTTAGAACACTTCTCAATCTCAAGAATAAAATAAATTTACTAAACTGTAAAAAATTAATCAAATTGTAAAAATTAACTGCTGTTATGGTTTTTGGTATTAAACGTCTAGTAAATTTTTTCGTTTCTGTCGTTTTCCTCAGAGGAATCATGTTATAAGAACTTTTAGCCTGACTTTAGTATTAATTCATGTTCTATTTGAGTCATATTTATTGAAGGAATGTGCATTTACCTAGTATTTCATAACCAGTGTTTAGCACAGGTTTTAAACTTAATGTAATAAAACAAAGAGAACGGAAATATGTAAATTCCTGAAATATTTCTTTCACTTAAATTGAGTTTATTAAAAAAGGAAAGTGAAGTTTCGCTTGTGCTGTATAAAATGACAATTTATAAATGATTTATTCCAAAAATACTCGATATTAAATTTTCTAAGTTAGAGACTGCAAATTTTGACCTACCAAAGGAGATTTACATTTTTGCCATTTCTACTGCCATCTAAAATTACCAATCATTGCCTTTATTTTCTGATAATCTTCATTGTTTTTCAACGCATATTCTTTATTAAACTTACATATTTATTCCAAAATTGATGTTGACACTAAAAATAATCCTACACTTTCACAACAAAATAAATTTGGCATGAAAATATTTGAGTATACAATACATGATATTTATACTCATTAAATGTCAAGAAGTGATTGACTCTTAATTGTTCAGGAAACATCAGTACTTAGGGGCAATAGTTGGCGAAACAAATTCTGCTGTTTATCCTCTTGTTACTGCAGTCACTTTGCAGAAAATGTTCCTTTGCTTTACTCAGGTAAATTGGCAAATTTGGCATGAAATTAAATAAAATCTACTGCTGATCGTTATCACTACTTTTGGGCTATGCAGTAATTTTATTAAGGTTTTTAAGATCAGCATATTTCTTGCATGCGATTTTCTAAATTATCTCAAAATAAAATATTTTAGATGTTTGAAATGTTGATGATTTTTTTTAATACACATTTAAGATGGAGACGTGTGTCTAAATTTGTTAACTACTTTTTACAAATTACTTTTAATGTTGCACAAAAGCTATGTTGGAATTATTTAAATATTGCTGTTATATTTGACTAAACAATAAAACACATTTGGAAATTCAGTTTATTAAAATATCCAAGGTTATCTATATTTCAAACACTTTCAAAGTAACAAAATAACAGCACTAAATAGTTTAAAACATAGCTGTTGCATATCTGTTAGTTTGTTATTCTAAATAAAAATTATAAAATTTAAGAAACCACCACCACTACAGGTTGTGACCAAAATAACCAGATTGATATTTCTATTAGATGAAATAAAATAACCGAACACTAGTCATGTTATATGCAGTTTTCCCTTCACTTGTTTCGTTTGTGAGCATGCGCAGTTCGACAAAAATTATGTTACGTAGCCTTTTTCCGCACCTCCTTTTCTGTTTTTGAGCAGGTGAAGTTGAGCATTACCCTTGTTTTAAGTGTTTTTTAAGCAATTTTTTGCCAGCCATCTGGACATTATTGGTTCTTACTGATGCACACAGTGAGCCAACTATGTAGAGTGCCATCATAGCCAAGGACATTTAAATGCAAAAGAAAATAAGTGGGGGACCAAACAGAACCATGCGGAACACCTATGTTTATATTTATCTAATAAAACGTCATCGTCAACTAAATTCAAAGAGCGTTTATTCTGAAAACTGGATACTCGCATAAGCAAAAATTGGGTAAAGGGTACATTAATTGTTGTTGCCCTCACTTGATGAAACCTATTCCATACTAAATATGGATGTAGAGACTTTTTTTCTGACTTCAAAATTGTTCGTCCGAAGAAAAGTAAACATTGTGAAGCCAGGGAAGTCTTTATACGTCCATATTTGGGTAGAAAAAGCAATTTATGAGATTAGAGTTCATTAGCAAGTGCTCAATACTCAAATTTTGAACTGTTGTACGAATTTTTAACACAAAAGAAAGATAATTGTTGACGATTCATGATGTGATGTTAAAAAAAGTTACAAATATGCTAATATACATTAAAAACTAAAAAGTTGTGGAAGACTATTTAAACACTAAGAGAATAGAAGGTATAAAATAAAATTCGCAATATACGCGATTTATACGCCTTTTAATGGGTATTTTTATTTTCTATCAACTGGCGAAATAATTAACGTTTTGAATTTTTTTTATTAAACAAACAGTAGATGCAACTTTCAATTTAAATTAGAAAGACAAAAAAGTAGAACAGAACTACAGTTTTAATAAAATACGCGATTCCTGTTTTGGACATCCACCCGGTCCACCTGACTTACTCCGATATGGTTCAAAAAGCCACAAAAAATAAACTAGTTTTGATAATAAAAACAATAATCGTCAATCTGGTTATAATGCTGCCACCATGGCTTGTTATTACAATAAAACAACACTTAAGCCAGCAATTTTTTCTGAAAAGAAAGCATTATTGAATTAAAATTAGTTTTTTTATATTGCAAGAGGTGTAAAAGCCCACACCCTAAAAATAAGATATTCGAAGCCACACCCTGATTCTGAGAATGTGTTGTAGGTTGACGATATTTCCATAGTTCTGTCAATGGATGAATTTCTTGTAACCCATCCCCTTCTGTGTAATCTGCGGGGGGTTGTTCACCTCTATATAACGGCACTAGTTTAAAAAAATATCATACATTTATGTACAAACACCTTTGGTATAACATTTATACAAAATAATTAATTTAGTCACAAGAAAATCAAAGTAATACAAATCGCGTTGCAATCGAAATACAATTACATTTTACAATTGGAGGGATGAAATACTACGAATTATATACAGGTTCACTAAAGGTACAATCAAGTTAAATAGGGCCAAATCAGGTCAGCTGAAAATGGGCTGGATCCGGGTTATTCTAAAGACAAATTAGTTCAAATCATCAATCATCAATCAAGTCACGTCAGGTCAGGTTGTATCAGCTCAAATCACGTGCGCTTAGACCAGTTAGTTTATTATAATTTGTGAAAAATATTAAAAATATATACAGATGTCCCAGATAAAAGTAACTAACTGCATGGGAATTTTGCAAACTGTAAGAGATATAAATTTGGTTGAATAGGAAAAAAATTGCGCTATTCCGAGCCCAATCAGATGCTGTATCAACATTAAAAATATCTTTAGGGGTTTTCAAAATATCAAGCAAAAACTTAAAATTGTGTTTTTCGAAAAATTGAAATATCTTCCCTATATTGTAAACAAATTTAATAAAATTTGGTAGTTTTGTATTAGCGACTACGGCCAATCAAATTACTTTAATGAATTTCTTCTAGGCCTTCTAGTTTTTTGTAACCATTTCCTATGGCCGCCGTATTGGATTTATACGTCATTACATAGAGCATAAATAGAACTTTTCAGCCATGTATAGCAAGCCTATCTTTGGATGGCGGAAAATGTAAATTTATTAAAAAAACTGTTTTTCACTTACTTGACTGTGAAACCAAAAGTATTTTTTTATATATTTCAACAACACACCACAAGATGTTCTATGTCTGGTGACCTGGACAGTAAAAGGGTGCATTCGCTCTGTTCCCCTGGAAGATCTGTTGGGGGCAGTAGGTGGAGGAACTATGGATGAAAGCTTCTCTGAGCAGTGCCCGTGCAGATATCTATAAGAGCGAGGGGGGGGGGGAATTCACCAACGGCACGTCGGTGAGCAAGGGATGGCAGCCTTTGGGTAAGGGTAGGGTCACCGATGAGACGTATAGCTCTCTTCTGAATGGAGTCCAGGATAGCGAGTGTAGAAGCGGCAGCGGCACCCCAGATGTGGGAGCAGTATTCGAGGTTTGGCTTTGGTTGTGAAGTATAAAAGGTATACAGATTAGCTGGTAAAAAATATTTGCGAGCCCGGAAGAGGAAACCTAATTTCTTAGCAGCCGCTTCTGCAATTGATGTGACATGTTGGTGCCAATTGAGATTTCGATCCACAGAAATGCCCACGAGTGAAAAGGTCCCATTACTTTGAATAACTGGGTTGTTCATTGTGATGGGTCTAGGGCTGGTGTATCTCTTATGAGATATAAAGCAAGACTGAGATTTGGTGGGGTTAAATTGTACAAGATTTCTATTTCCCCAGTCTGATATTTTTTGGAGATCCACGGAGACAGAACCCTCCATGAATCTGCGATCCTCATCTAATTGGGCTAAAGTGACAGGCTTAGAATATTGTATATTTGAGTGGAGGGTGCTGCCGTCCCCGTAACTGTGAACTGGGTTGGATGTGCTAGAGAGGAGATCATTCATGTGGAGAAGAAACAAAGTAGGGGCTAAAGCTGAACCTTGAGGGACTCCTGCATTAATTGGATACAGTTTAGTGGAATGGCCATCCACGACAACAGGAATGCTCCGGTTGGGGAGGAAATTTGCTGTCCAGGTACAGAGTTTTGGTGGTAGGCCATAGGCCGGAAGTTTATCAAGCAGCACTGCGTGCCAGACCTGGTCGAATGCTTTGGATATGTCTAGAGCGACAATCTGGGATTCACCGTGTAGTTCCATAGACTTGTTCCAAGAATGGGTGACAAAGCAAAGGAGGTCGGCAGTTGATCTGCGCTGACGGAATCCATACTGCCTGTCGTGGATTAGACTGTGTTTTTCAAGAAATTTTAGTAATTCGGTGTTGATATACTTTTCCATCACTTTAGAGACGACTGAAAGGAGAGAAATAGGCATGTAGTTGCTAGGAAGCGCTTTGGATCCTTTCTTGGTGACGAGTTGTATTCTAGCAGTTTTCCAGTTACTAGGGAAGATGCCTCTATTGTAAGATGTCTGAAACAGACGAGTCAGGACAGGAGCAATTTTTGGTTTTTTTGAGAACAATTGCTGGGATCTCGTCAAGGCCAGAGGCTTTCCTGGTATTAAGAGAAGAGAGCATCTTTCGTACCTTTTTAGTTTTGACTCAAAACATAATGGGTCGATTTTGATCAAATCTGGTACATACCTTCATTTTGTAAGTGGCTTGCATAAGTTCATTAGCCAGGAAAATCGGTCCAAGTTTTCCGAGAACATTTTGTGGTTTCTTTCGAAAAAAAAATATATCTCCTAAAACTCTGGTTTCTGTCATTAAGAGTATCCTATGTACCAAAATTCAGATCTCTATGTTAAAAGAGAAAAAAGTTAGCGGTAAATTAATTTTTAATTAATTAAATCTGATGAAACAAAGTTAAAACGTCAAAATTGATAATTATGATAAGAGTACGAACGTGAGTGAAAAATACGACACGAAATGACTAACAAGCTCCTAGATCTGTGTCTAAGTCGTTATTTTCCTTCATTTCGTTCAAATATAAGCCACAGATCCATTGTAAATAAAAATTGTTTCGTGTAAATAGAAAAGACGTCATACAATTAACATACTACTGGATATACCTGCTATTCTTCAAAGTCGAGCGTGGTCGAGTCGGCTAAGCCCTGTACATCCGATAGTCGGGTCCTACATGACACGTTCTAATCCTAGTTAGTGACTTCACTTTTTATGAATTTTTTGTAGTCTCCTTTCATTTTACCGTTATATAATCAGATTGTTGTTATTCCGATGAATTTTTTAGCGATTTTTTGTAAAAAAATAATTTAATAAAGAAGAGATGAAAACTTTTAAAACTCAATTCAATTTGAATAGCATCTGGTTGTTTGTTCTTGCCCTAACTTATTGAAACCGTTCCATATTTAATACAGTCGTCGACTTTTCCCGTGGGTTCACAAGTCCATGTTTTAGTGAATTTTCTTTAAAAAAAACTCACTAATGAGGAGACCCCGACTTTTGAATTTAGAAAAAATTTCTTCAAATGATTTTGAATAAAGTGAGATGTAAGACGGGAGTCGCCATCTCGTTGCGGAACCAAGTAGTATGTTGTCACGACAGCTCCAAATAACACAAGATGTTATAAAATAGAGACTGTGTACAACCAACTAACAATGTTGTAAATTGCCAGCCCTGACGAGCTCTAATTACAGCGAAACCGGTCTATGGTTCTAATTGCGTTAGAATACATCTAGCCTTACATACATTGTCCCTATATTAGGGAAGAAATGGGCCAGGACTGACAATTTACAAAATTGTTAGTTGGTTGTTGTACACAGTCTCTATTTTATACCATTTTGTGTTACTTGGAGCTGTCGTGACAATATACTACTTGGTTCCGCAACGAGATGGCGACTCCTGTCTTACATCTCACTTTGTTCTGTGAGGCTGGCTACCATAGCCGTATTACTTTATGGATGTGTTCTCGCTGCAATTAGTATACCGTACTGACGAGCTCTAATTAGAGCGAAACCGTTCTATTGTTCTAATTGTGGTGAGAATACATCTGGCTTTTTAAACTTTTGAATATTAATTTAAGTGAATTTCACATGTTTGGTAATCATAATTTGAGATGTATCATCGCTGGGACCTGGGAGCTTATTTTAGAACTTGTGTGTGTGTTTCTGTTTCTTTAACGTCGGCCTATTCCCGCGACTATGGCCAATCACCGACGCCAGGGAGCAGTTTCACCTTACTATCCTGGAAATTTTGCCGAATGTCAGCCTTTCTGTAAGGAGCGGGTAGGGATCTTTAACGTGCCCAACATCGCATGGACACAGGACCGACGGCTTTACACTTCCTCCGAAGGGCAGAACGTGCAGATATTCAACTTGCTCAAATACAATGCCAGAAGCTCGGTTGATGTTATTGTTACAGTTTGTACTGAAAAGGTGAAAAGATAACCCTGGGATCGAACCCACTACTCGTCGGTTCAGTGGCACACGTTCTTACCCCTGAACCACCGAAGCTCTTATTTTAGAACTTCAAATTTATATTTAAGTTAAAATAAACTAACTGAAACTAATAATTATAGAATTAATTAATATAAAATAATGAATTACCTCTATTTGGACTCACTCGTACCCTATCTCGACCCCCTGTGAACTGTCCCAATACTTGTATACCTGAAAACAAAATAATTATTTAGATATGTAAGAAATTCCTAATGCAGCTGATTGGGTTACGGTAGCGAACGCATATAGGAATTTAAAATACCTTCACAAATCTACATAAAAAACTGTACTCGCATTGTAGAAAAAAATTAAAAAACATTACATTTTTCCATTTTCAGAGTAAATAAATGCATAAGATAATACAAATCCAGTAAAATGACCTGTTTTTGCATAATATTGGTTTGCTTATTGGTTGGTAGATGGTAGTGGACTTTTCCTTTACGTGATAGTAAAGAATTTTTTCATGCCCGAGGGGGTATCACCCCTTACATCAAGGAGCCGGTGAAGTCCCAACGGACGTTTCCGGTTCTGGTGTATGAGTCGGTTTCCCTTATAAACTAAAATGATGATAGCTCCTCCTTGGACAAAAGCTTCCGGAGGTAAAATACCCCTCCATTCGGATCTTCGGGGGAGGGGTGTACAGGGGCGCCGGCATCAAGATTTAACATATCCTTATCGAATATATGTGGCCTAAATTCTAACCTGAACTCCGTCCACCATTTCCTCCAGGCTAATAGGCCCCAACTCCTCTTCCTCGCCGAAACCCAAATCAGTGCGAAAACAGCCCCTAATCAGCTTAATTTTCCGGGGTATGAGCTCCTTACTTCCTTTAGATTGCATGGAGGTGTGTGCGCATACGTCGGTAGCAATCTACCCTGCACCAGACTCCCCAATTTAGAAGCTGGAACAAAAGACATACTTTGGTTGAAACTCTCTCTCAGGGCTGCGACTAAATTCATCTGTTGCATTTACCGGTCACCTTCTGACAACAACTTTGTCCAGCTCTTTGACTATCTTTCTGAACTAGTAACTGGAAAACTCCTCGAGTACAACCCGTCCCCAAGAAAGGATCCAAAGCGCTTCCTAGCAACTACAGGCCTATTCATCTCCTTTCAGTCGTCTCTAAAGTGATGGAAAAGTATATAAACACCGAATTACTAAAATTTATTGAAAAACACAGTCTAATCCATGACAGGCAGTATGGCTTTCGTCAGCGCAGATCAACTGCCGACCTCCTTTCCTTTGTCACTCATTCTTGG
This sequence comes from Tillus elongatus, assembly GCA_964006375.1. Classification (NCBI taxonomy): domain Eukaryota; kingdom Metazoa; phylum Arthropoda; class Insecta; order Coleoptera; family Cleridae; genus Tillus; species Tillus elongatus. The sequence continues at coordinate 131,850,031 of OZ023269.1, forward strand.
AACAAGTCTATGGAACTACACGGTGAATCCCAGATTGTCGCTCTAGACATATCCAAAGCATTCGATCAGGTTTGGCACGCAGCGCTGCTTAATAAACTTCCGACCTATGGCCTACCACCAAAACCCTGTACCTGGACAGCAAATTTCCCCTCCAACCGGAGCATTTCTGTTGTCGTGGATGGCCATTCCTCTAAACTTATACTTATACTTATTTATTGTTATCTTAATTATACAGCATGTCTCACAAAAAAGCTTAGCTTGTGCTTGCAAATGACATAATTTTAAACTTCTTCCAAAAAAAATCAAACTGTCAAACGGTTTTCTTCTGTCACTTTCCAAATTTCCTCTGAACTTCTCTCCCCTGCAATCCCAAATCTCACCAATATATCCACTGTAGCATTTTATATTTAAATTTACTTTGGTATAAAAATAATTACTTTTCTACAACTATATCTTTCCAAAAATTTAAATTCTTCTACGACAAAAATTTGACATTACGTTTAATTGTATGATACTTACTGTATCCAATTAATGCAGGAGTCCTTCAAGGTTCAGCTTTAGCCCCTACTTTGTTTCTTCTCCACATCAATGACCTCCTCTCTAGCACATCCAACCCAGTTCACAGTTACGCGGACGACAGCACCCTCCACTCAAATATACAATATTCTAAGCCTGTCTCTTTAGCCCAATTAGATGAGGACCGCAGACTCATGGAGGGTTCTGTCTCTGTGGATCTCCAAAAATTATTGGACTGGGGAAGTAGAAATCTTGTACAATTCAACTCCATCAAATCTCGGTCTTGCCTTCTATCTCATAAGAGATACACCGGACCTAGACCCATCACAATCAACAACCAAGTTATTTAAAATAATGAGTCCTTATCACTTGTTGGCATTTCTGTGGATCGAAATCTCAATTGGCACCAACATATCACATCAATTGCAAAAGCGGCTGCTAAGAAATTAGGTTTCCTCTTCCGGGCTCGCAAATACTTTTCACCAGCTAATCTCTATACCTTATATAATTCACAAATAAGGCCAAACCAAGATTATCAGGCAAATCTTTTATCCCAGAATTTCGGTTTTGGCTATCAAGCAAGCTGCCATCGTGGGAACAACCGAAGCTCAACCGATTCTTAGTTGAAAAACTCCGCAGGTTTGAGAATAGTAAAAAAACTCAGCTTATTTGACACTGAATACAACTAGTAACACCTTGAAACTAGAGTTTCCAACAAAGAAGAAATTTAAATTTTGGGACGCCTATAGATTTGATAAAGGCAATGTATGTGCAAAATTAAAAGAGTAAAAAAACAAATTTACTTACATTCCTGTATTAAAACTATGTGAAATACTGTTATTATTATCCATTTATAAAGCGACTGGCAAACCATGACTGATGCTGACTTGGAGCTCCAGAAGAGCCCTGAAACAAAACAAACATTAATAATTACATTATTATTATCATATTTATTTAATTGTGGTAACTATTACCTATTATGTACTAACTAACTAAATTTAAATTAAAAAGGACAAAAAACACAAGTTGCTTTTAAGTACCAGAAATGGAACTACTAATCCGATCTTAATTGGGCGTTCATCATTCTTTATCAGGATCAGACCTGACTGCCGCTTGAAGGTGCTGTTGTAAATAAGTGTTACCCTACTATAAATACAGCAACGCGTTCAGCGGCAGTCAGATCACTCTCAAGCCTAGGGTAGAACACACTGAGCCTTAGAGACGATTTCCTGCGACATTTGGTAAGTACCCATCGTTCTAAGAAGTCGACAGAATAAGGCCTTACAGTTCCTTCCCTTTAGCCAGGTGGAGGCAACGCTATAAATATTATAAGATTTACGACGAACGGTCAGGACAGGTCGGGCAATTAAAAAATTAAATAAATTAAAAAATATTCAAAATCTGATCTAAATACAGAACTAGATACTTTTTCTGTGGCTTCACAGAGAAAATTCTTTTGCCTGTGGATGCTGTAAAAATTGAATCCGGTTGTAGAGAAGAAAACAACCTATTCTCATGTCACAAATCTCTATGTTAACTGTGGCACGGTTTTACCAACTAAGAGCAACAATAGCTACTATTAAACTTGAATTAAAAGTCTTGATGGTGCTTATCTATCATTTTCAACAAAAAGTCGCCAGAAAATATATTGGAATTACACAATCTGGTCAGATAACGTTAAAATGGAATCAGACGAAAAAAAGTTAATAGATAAATTCAGTCAACGGTGAGATTTGAACCCACGTCCCTACGCTCATCATTCAGGGATACTAACCATGACACCACGTAAGCCTTCTGACAAACTGCAATTAAGAAAAGTAGCTAACCGATAATGGTCTTAAGTTATTTATTTGTAATATGTAAGGTCTTTAGAGGCAGATTTTGCAGTTATTTTAACAAATGAGAAGTGCAGCATAAATTTAAAACATTCTAATATACATTTTATGCAATATTTACCATTTATAAACCACATTGCTTATACTGATTGTCACGTTTCAAATCTCTAGTTTGACATTTAAAGGAGAAAAATTATTAAATTTTTAAGGTAATTTTTCTGGTGCTTCCTGAACTTTTTGCGCCATGAAAAGATAAACGTTGTCTGTAATATTTAATAGATTTTGTTTAACTCATACAATATTTTGGTATTGCGTCTTCTCTGACTTTTAGTAGCACTAAAATTTTGCTTCATCAAGTGCGTATACCATTTTTTTTCCTTTCAACATAGAGACCTAAATTTTGGTGCAGCGTTTGACTTTCAGAACATAAACCAGCTTGCCATATGTGGTTGCCATAGCTTTGTTATTTCCGGACATAAGGATTTTTTCCAGAAGAAAACCTAAAATTTTCCCGGAAAAACTGGTCCGATTTTCCTAAACTAACGGATGTCCTAAACTAAGACATCCATTATGTTAATCTCTCCTACACACATTTTTCCCTCAGGGCTCTTCCGCGGCCTTGCCGCCCCGATAGCACTGCAACCTTTGGTTGATTGTGCATACCCTTAGTCTTACTCCACCCATTCCAAAATCACTGTGCCTTAAACTAGTCTGCACAGCGATTGGTAGGGTGAAGTTTTATATTGCTCTGTCTCCGGTCTAGACTGACCGTAAATCAGTTGTCTTTTGCGGTCCAGAGCTTTACGCTCGCACAAGATGTGCTGGGCTGATTCCTCCCCATCGCCGCAGAGTCTGCATGCGAGGTCCCCTTCGAACCGCCCCATTTTATGCAGGTGTTTCTTGACGGCCATGTGTCCCGTCAAGAGACCTGTTGTGTTTCTGAGCTGTCCTCTGCTAAGATTCAGCAGCTCCACAGCTCTCTTTGAACTGGGTCCGTCAATTATTGACTTCCCATGTCTGAGCCCTGGACAGTCCGCCCAGTACACCTTGTGTTGGTTTCTGACCCAGGACTTAATGGCTCCCCTGGCAGTGCTCTTTGTCACGCCCAGAGCCGGTTCTGGTCCCAGAAATGGTTCTGCTGACCCTCTCTTCGCGAGACTGTCAGCTTCTTCATTGCCTTTGACCCCCAAGTGACCCGGCACCCAGATGAGGGTCACCTCATTCTGCCCAGCCAGGTCGCTCGTCTAGTCTCAGCACTCACTCACCAGCCATGAATTTACCCGTGGGCTACTTAGTGCCTTAAGGGGTGCCTGGCTGTCTGTGGCTATGAGGATCCGCTTGTTGGTATAGACCCTCCTCTTGTTCTCCCGCACACAGTGCAGGATGGCGTACAATTCGGCCTGAAACACCGTTGCGTGGGCTTCGAGGGAAATACTATGACTTACCCTCGGTCCTTCCGAGTAAACACCTGCCCCCGTCCCACGCTCCCCGTCGGATCCGTCCGTGAACCAGACGAGCGCGTCCCGTGGTATGCCCGGCGTCTCCTCCTGCCATGCCTCGCGTTCGGGGATTTCCACTGCAAAGTCTGACCTCATTTCAAGCATGGGCTCCTTCACGATCTCCTGAATCTTGCAGTGGCCCCTGAAGTCTGGGTTGATCTTCAGTCTACCATTGCAGGCTAGTCTGTATAGTCCTAGCCTGGCCTCCCCCATAATAACTAAGTGTAGGGGGGGGGGGATCCAGCAACACCTCCATGGCGGCTGTTGGGGTTGACACATTACACAACGCCTTAAGAAACTTTAGGAGCGTGTCGTAGATTCTAAATTTATTTAATTCAGGATAACTTAAATTTGTTTTGAGATAAACGCCTCAAAATTAATACATGAGATCTTTGAATGCTCTATATATGTGAAAAATTCAATTCCACTCACTTTAATAATTTAAAAAATATAGCGTTTTCAAAAAGTTTTCCCCGATTTTCCACCGAAAAAACTTGAGCATAAAGGCTGATTAACGAACTCGACCTCGGTTGTCTCCCAAACAAGATTTTTACCAAGTTTGATTGAAATCAGTTAAGTATTTTTTGAGTTATCGCTCGGATACATACATACATACAAATTTTTCTTAATGAAGATTCGCTAAGAGCCATAACAACAGAAAAAAAAAATAGTAAGAGAGTTACGTAACAGAAATGAAGAATGTAAAATATCAGTGAGGTATGCAATGGTCTTTAATAAGCATTTGTTATTGAGTATTGAGTTTGCCATGTGTTCTCAGCTAACAGTGAATGAGAAAACAAGTCATAAATGTAGCATTTGATATATGATATAGCTACATTTTACGATTCTACCAGACTGTGAACATGCTTAATCTATATATATTTTCAAACACTTACTTTAACAGTGTATTGTGTTCGTTTATACGGTTGAACAAAGCACAATGCAGAAATCTAAAACGTAATGTTTTAATCAAATGCAAAGTAATATCTTCAATCCCAGGATTCAATCATTTGATACTTCGGCCGTTATCGATATTTTGAAGAAATATATTGTTTTTAGCAGGATACAATTTGATAATTGAATCGCCTAGCTCCAAAACCCGCTAACTCCACCACAACATTTTATTCAGGAAACATCAAAGTTTGCTACTAGTCCCGAAATAAGGTTACCAGAATTCTGAACAAGGAAATTGATGGGCAGTGACATAACACACAAGAGGGCTTTTGCGGAAAAATCCTACTTTGATCGTTTTTACTAAGTGAAGAACCTGCGATGAGCTCTGATGAGTACACTTGGAGAACCCAAATCACCACAACACATATTTTTAAAGACCTAACGATCATTTCACTAACAAGGTTAGCGTCATCAGATTCTAAATGAATTTTTCATCATCTGATGACGCTAACCTTGTCAGTGAAACCCATCGTCAGGTCTTTAAAAAGATGTGTTGTGGTGATTTGGGTTCTCCAAGTGTACTTGATCGTTTTCTTGAAAACGTTAAAAACTATTGTCTGGATTTAGGGGGTTTTGATTTGAAATCTACACCGGCCTACTGTAGTTTAGCGTGTAGTTATTGTTAACGTAGCCAAAAAAGAAAAAATTTAATTTAAAACAAAATCAAAAATTGTTTTATTTTGGTATAAAACATACACGATAACCAAAGCAGTGTTTGTTTGTTCTTTAACCCAGATATGCCCAAAACATTTTTTGTCAAGAAAATAACTAATCTTGCTATAAAATGCATTTATTTTGAACTTACAAAGCTACATCATACATAAAGTTGAAGAAAAAATTATTAGTTTTTGAAAAAAGGGCCGTCCTATATATAGGACGTTGGGCACTAGGAATACTGCTAGACTTTCAAAGTATGGTATGCCAGGAAACATTTTACATGTAAACCGCTGTTACATTTTACACATCTAGTGGTGGTTTTAGAGTGACAGTGGCGACATCTAGTTTGAGTGTCCTGGGGTATAACAAAATGCCCAATGTTATCATATCTGATTCCTAGATTTTCATTAGAATTTGGTCTGCCTGTAGAATTACGGCCTTTTTCTTTCAGATTTGTCTGAAGTATAGACAACGCTATTTGTCTTCGGAATGACAAGTGGTCCAACTGATTTTGTTTATCAGCATAGATTTTATGCAACTGCCATGCATTATGTACAGCTAAATCCACCGCTTGCATTATGAGCGGAAAATACCACTTTTTACCGCGTATCGATGTCCTATATAGGCTTACATTCTGATCACAACGGTCCACACCGCCCATATTTTGGTTGTAGACATTTACTATGTGGGGTTGATCAACAGATATATTCTTCTTCTCTTTATAAGAATATCTTCTTACCGAATGAAGTGGTGTTATGCCTACAGAATTCGAGCACATTGTAACAATGTTATTATCGTTCCACTGTACAGCGATAATATTTTCATTTGTTTTCTTTGAATGGAATGTCCCACGTGGAGCTTTCTTGAGTGAAACATCATCAGGAAATGGGTTTCCCAGCAATCTATTCTTTCGAATTGTACCAGTAGCTCGCGTATGTTTGCTGGATAACAAATTGAGGAGATGTAGAGATGAAAAAAAATTATCAAAGTATAAATGAAAATTCTTATCGGGCCATTTACTATGCAAGACGTCAGCATAGGTGAGAACTACACCTGCACCTACACCGTATTCTTTATATTTCTCTGAAACATGGGTGGCTGCACCCTGATATGGCTCCATCCAATTCACATATCCCAGCCGAGTACAACCCATCCATATTTTATAGCCGTATCGAATAGGCTTACCATGGATGTATTGTTTACATCCATGGCGGCCAAAATATGGAACCATGGATTCGTCGATGCTATGATTTTCCTGCAACGGGCCCTTCTCAATAAATTTTTTATTCAGATGTACATATAGCGGTCTAACTTTTGCAAATTTGTCAGGCAATGCATTGATGGTGTTATTGTCTATAAAATGTATATTGCTCATAATAAATTCAAACCTATTTCGGGAAATAGCGTTTGAAACCAGTTCACTGTGAGTATCTGGGCTACGTTCCCAGTACAGTCTTCTTCGGGGCAATACATTATAGCCGCTCAAAATCAACACACCAATAAATGCTTTCAGCTCCTTTTTTGTTATGTTGGCCGGTTGATTATGGCTGCTAGCATATCTATTAGTCTCTATTTCCATTAGATCAAAAATATCATCGTCAAAAAATTCTTCAAATAACGCAAGCGGAGACTGTGAGCTAGGAGCTGCTGCTGGTTCATCATTTACCCATGTGGAAACTGAAGAGATATCCCCACTTGACCAATGATATGCTTTTCTTTTTGCATTCTTACGAGCTATAAAATGTGACAGGGGTAGGTTATCCTCTGGATCATCCTCTGAATCTATATTTACTTCTGGCGCTGAAATAATAAGATCATTTCAGTAAGTACATATATTAGAAGTTATTACCAGCTAATATTTCACCTGTGTGACAAGCAAATTCAACTTCAGCAGGTGCTCGCAGTTGACTGGCGGGGAGGTTCGACAAATTTATGTTGTCTTCTTCACCTGAGTCTTCGTCGGTTATGTTGTCATTTGCATTTTCTGGCGGTAAAATGGTGACATCAGTCTGACTAATGTTTTCCAAGTCATCGTCTTCCTCAAGAAGTGCAATCACTTCATTCAATGATAGGCCCCTGAAAAGTGGAAAATCGTAATGCATATTCCCAACGTCCTACATATAGGACGGTCATGTTTCTAACCCCAATATAATCACAAAATGAACCCAATTAAAAATATATTAGTAACTAGTATTTGCAGCATCCTTAGGGAGTACATTTATGCAAAATTTGTAATAGCAATGATGATATTTACCTTTCAAAACATATTCCATAGTCACTGAAATTACTATCAACCATTTTGTCCATTTTCAATGCACTTGTAAAACACTTTTGACAGCAATCTGTGTATGTTGGTAACAAAGTTCACTAGACTACCTATAGTTCTACATGTTACCACAAGATGTCGCCACTAACACGTTTCCTATTGAATCTAGGAGCATATTTGTAAAGCGTCCTACATATAGAACGTTGGGAATATCTGGGTTAATATAAAAACATTTTTTGAAGAAAAAACATTGTACGTAATTTTCCTGAAAATCATGTCTCTCACAAAGTCCGCCTTCTTCATCCTCACAATTTTAATTTGCTACTGCCTCATTGGCTAGCAACCTTGTTACACTGTTTTTGTAATAAACGATATTTTCTTGTTCAGCTTTACCTTGCCAGTTATTTCCAAAATGCTTGGAAAGTAATCCATCTACATTCTTTACTTTTAGTGAATTTTCTTCAAGAAATTCACTAATGAGCAGATCTCGACTTTTGAATTTTGAAAAAATTTCTTCAAATGAGCGCAAACTAGGCCCCCTAGAACACATCCGGGGTCAGTTTCAATTTTTATTTGTTAATATATATATATATATATATATATATATATATATATATATATATATATATATATATATATATATATATATATATATAATTTGTGTATATCACACCGATAACTCAAAAAATAAAGAGCCGATTTTGATAAAATTTTATGAGTAAATTATTTTTGCAAGTGGCTTGGATAAGTTTGTTAGCCAGGAGAGTCGAACCGGTTTTTCCGAAAAAAAATTAGGTTTTCTTCTGGAAAAGATTCATATCTCCGGAAATAACAAAACTATGGCAACCACATTTGGCGCAGGCTGGTTTATGTCGTAAAAACCAAACTCTGCACCAAAATGTAGGTCTCTATGTTGAAAGAAAAAAAGTTATAGGCACTTAATAAAGCAAAATTTTAGTGCCATTAAAAGTCAGAGAAGACGCAATACCAAAATATTGTATGTATTAAACAAAATCTATTAAATATTACATACAACGTTTATCTTTTCATGGCGCAAAAAGTTCAAAAAGTACCAGAAATATTACTTTGAGAATTTTATCATTTTTCTCCTGTAAATGTCAAACGGGAGACAATTAGTATAACTATTGCGGTTTATGAATGAAAAATATTGCACAAAATGTGTATTAGAATGTTCTAGATTTATGCTACTCTTCTCATTTATTACAATAACTGCAAAATCTTCCTCTACAGACCTTACATATTACAAATAAATAACTTAAGATCATTATCGGTTATCTACCGTTCTTCATTGCAGTTTGCCAAAAACATTACGTGGTGTAATGGTTAGAATGCCTGTCTGATGAGCGAAGGGACGCGGGTTCAAATCTCATCGTTGACTGAATTTCTGTTTTAACTTTTTTTTCGTCTTTGATTCCATTATAACGTTACCTGATCAGATTGTGTAATTCTAATATATTTTCGGTCGACTGTTTATTGAAAATGAAAGATAAGCACTTTTAAGACTTTTAATTCAAGTTTAATAGCAGCTGTTGTTGCCATTAGTTGGTAAAACCGCTCCACAGTTAACATAGACGTAGAGATTTGTGACATGAGAAGAGGTTGTTTTCTTCTCTATAACCGGATTCAATTTTTACAGCATCCACAGGCAAAATAATGTTTTCTGTGAAGCCAAAGAAAAAGTATCTGGTTCTGTATTTAAATCAGATTTTGAATATTTTTTAATTTTTTTTTCTATTTCTATTAGTTAATTTTCTTGCATAAAATGTTTTTTTTAATAGCGAATTTTCTTATAAATGAATTTCTTTGAAGAAACGTTTGTTGCGAATTTTTGTATGTTATTAGCTATTGAGATCAGACCTAAGATTATTTTTAAAATTTGTTCAGATGAGCGCGAACTAGGACCAACAGAACCCATACCCGGGGTTAGTTTCTATTTTTTATGTCGAGTTTTAACAAGTTCTAGGCTCGGTTCAACAACTTTCGAAGAGGCGTAAAGCTGTCGATCCCGTGTACCATAAAATTCTGGGCATGTTAAAGATTGCTATCACCCTTCAAGAAGGGAAGGGGTTCGGTAAATTTTCTAGGATGGTGAGGTGAAACTTCTCCCTGGCTTCGATGATTGGCCATGGTCGCGGGAATAGGCCGACGTTAAGGAGATAAAACACACAAAACAACAGTTTGTTTTATTAAATAAACCATACAAATTTTCCTTGTTTAATATTTTCAATAACAAAATAATTTTTTATTTACTACATTTTGAAATACGGTCTTGACAAACACTGCATATGAAAGAATTTACTACAATAGCCTTAGAGTCCATGACCCACGTTTTCAAATCAGCAAAATATTTCAGAAAAAGCAATTACAAATGTTTTTATCCTCTATCTACTTGACATGTAGTATATGAAACTATATATGTAATCTATTTATGTAACTTGTATAAGTTTGCCGGATGCGAAACGCTTTATAATCATTGAGTTTGCATTTATTATATCACAACTATGTAACTACTGTGTTATTTTAAAGATTTCTACCAGTGAATTTTCATTAAGCAAATTCACTAAAGCGAGGTCAGGATGTTGAGACTTTGTATAATCTGAGAGCGATAACTTAATAAATAATTAACCGATTTTGATCAAACTTGGCAAGTAGGTTCCTATTGTATCTTGGACGACTTCGCTAACCAGTCCAATCGGACCAGTTTTCCACAAAAAAAACAAGGTTTTTCCACAAAAAAATTATATCTCCGAAAATAATAAACCTATTTGGTTCATTAATTTTTGTTGCCTTTATTTGGTGAAACCGTTGCATAGTAAAAAAATGTCGGGACGCGTTATGGTAGCGAATTTGCATTAAATGCTTCACATTTTTGCCTCGTTGTTCGCCGGCAATTCTACTCTCAACCCACCTCCAAATGTTCAACCACCAACAGTCCCCAATGTCGCGCATAAAATGGCGGATATCATTTACAAAATTAAAAAGGTACGAAAGATGCTCCCTTCTCTTAATACCAGGAAAGCCACTGGCCTTGACGAGATCCCAGCAATTGTTTTCAAAAAAATGCGCACCACAACTTGCTCCTATCCTGACTCGTCTGTTTCAGACATCTTACAATAGAGGCACATTCCCTAGTAACTGGAAAACTGCTCGAGTACTACCCGTCCCCAAGAAAGGATCCAAAGCGCTTCCTAGCAACTACAGGCCTATTTATCTTCTCACAGTCGTCTCTAGAGTGCTGGAAAAGTATATAATCACCGAATTATTAAAATTTCCTGAAAAACACAGTCTAATCCACGACAGGCAGTATGGATTCCGTTAGTGCAGATCAACTGCCGACCTCCTTTCCTTTGTCACCCATTCTTGGAACACGTCTATGGAACTACCCGGTGAATCCCAGATTGTTGCTCTAGACATATCCAAAGCATTCGATCAGGTCTGGCACGCAGCGCTGCTTAATAAACTTCCGACCTATGGCCTACCACCAAAACTATGTACCTGGACAGCAAATTTCCTGTCCAACCGGAGAGTTTCTGTTGTCCTGTATGGCCATTCATCTAACCTGTATCCAATTAATGCAGGAGTTCCTCAAGGTTCAGCTTTAGCCCCTACTTTGTTTCTTCTCTACATCAATGACCTCTTTAGCACATCCAACCCAGTTCACAAATATCTTTGGCCGTTTAACGTAGAAGGCAGTTCCAGGGATCCCGAAAGTGTTGCGTTAAAAATACCGGCCCAGAGGTTTATCTTAACTTGATACTGGGACAAGTACAGATCCATGCACAATATGCCAAGGGTTGCCGTGCTATCGGGACGGCAAAGTCGCGGACGAGCCCTGAGGGAGAAAAAATTTACAGATCCTCTCTTAACTCATGTGGATTTTTAATTTTCCAACTATGAAAGTTGTGAAGGTTCATGTGTCCATAATTTTTACATGCTGATTCGTCACTCCATAAAACTTTATCGAAGAAATTGGGATCTTGCCTGATTTTTCTTAACATAATTTTGTAAAATCGCTTGCGCTTTGCGTAGTCACGCGGTTTCAAAACTTGGACCCTCTGAATATGGTAGGGATGGTTCCCATATATTTTTAAAATTCTATTAGTAGTGGACCTTGCGACACCAGTTCGTCCCTGTTCCCGTCGAGGTACCAGGTTCGATCAATACGATCGATGCCAGGCATTCTACCAGCGCTGTGGGCGTCATGGGTTTTTATAAACACGCCGTAATATGGATGTTGTCGGCCTGGGTAGCGCTGCGTATAAATCCTTGCCGCTCGTCTGGCGTTGTAAACCACACCACCTCTGAATGGCACATATCGAGTCTCTCCATAAATAAGATGCATGTCTGCATACTCTTGATGGGTGTAATTCACTTGATTTTCCATTGTATTAAAAATCCAGAGTAAAACAAAGCCCGTTAGTGAATTTGATTACTAGCTACCTGATTTTACTTTTAAATTTACTTCCAATCGTCGACAGTGAATTGCTTTTAAAGATATTGATAATGTTTAATATCATTTTAGAATCTCCATAAAACAGGGAATTCTTGAAATTACGAGCCAGTAAATTTTACTTAAGTTTTTTTTTCAGTGCAGAGGTTTATACCAAATTTAAAAAAATGGGGAAGAAAAGTCCGATTTATAATTTTTTTCTTCCGATTTTCTAAATAATAACACAAAATATTTGAGATTGATTCGATAACGCCATTTTTGAGGATTGTGTTTTTTTTTTACGTCGGCCTATTTCCGCGACCATGGCCAATCACCGACGCCAGGGAGCAGTTTCACCTCACTATCCTGGAAATTTTGCCGAACCCCTGCCTTTCCCCCTCCGAAGGGCGCAACGTGCAGACATTCAACTTGCTCAAATACAATGCCAGAACCTCGGTTGATGTTAATTTTACAGTTTGTACTGAAAAAGTGAAAGGAGTATTTTTGAGGATTAACATGCACAAAAATCACATTCCGGAATTGTTTTTTCTGCATGTGGTGGGGCAAAATACCTTAAAATTTGACGATTTTCATTTTTTCATAAAATTGTCAATATCTTGAAAACCGTACACTTTTTGATAGGATCATATAGGGTTTTTCTAAAAGGGCTCGAGCCAGCCTATCTTTGTGTGACCTTTGATTTGCGACTTTTGGAACATAAAAATTCAAACGGACCTTGGTTTCGGGTTCTCGGGGCCCAAATTCGCGCTCATTTGAGAAAATGTTTGCCATCTATACGTCTCTATTAGCGAATTTTTTAAAATAAAAGTTCGCTAATGCAGATGTACAAATTACCTCGCTGGGTTTAAAAGTGTGTTTGTTTTCTTCTTTATAACCGGTTTCGCCGTTTTATTATTTATGGCATTATTTAGCAAATTTTCGAAGAAGGATATTAAAAGATTTAAATTGACTTTGGTACACAAGGAAAGGTAAGAAGTAAGTAACTTGATAGGATTATCTATGTTTACATTTTAATTGTTTTTAGAAATGTCAAATGAAACTTAAAGTGACAGACTTAATAACCTTAGCTGATAGCTTGTGACATGAAAATATTAGAATTTTTCTGCGTATATTTCTCTTTGCTTCCCCGGGTTAAAATTTCCGTGAAAAGTTAATTAACAACTTTTTTACATAACCTTCTGTTTTATTCTAATAACAGAATATATAATTTGAATTTTATGTATTTTATCAGCAAATTTTTGTGTAAAAAGTTTTTAGTCAGTTTGGCAGATTTTTTAGTGTTTTCGAGGAAATCATTTTTGGTCAAACTTTTGTGAAATGTTAGTATTTAATAATTAATGTTTAATAAGTTATTGTAAAAAAAAATGTTTGCAAGTTCACGTGAAAAAATTGTTTCAGAATTTTCGCGAAAAAAAATTGTACAGCAAATTTTCGTGTAACCACTTGACCTATTATATTACCAATATTATTTAATTTAATTTAATTAACTTGTACACATTGTAACGCAGTCTACATCAGTCAAGCTTCTAGAAGTGTTAATACCAAATACAAATAACATATTTATGAACATAGAAATAACCACGCTGACAAATATACATTTGCAAAACATATTATCGGTACTCAACATAAGCCCATCGCATTAAATAACTGCATAGAGCCACCACAACATATGTTTGTTATGCTGTGGAGCCACATTTTTGTAATGGCAAGCGCAAATTTGTTAATATTGGTGTGATAACACCGATAACTCAAACAATAAGGTGTTGATTTTGATGAAATTTGGCAGGTACCTTTCTTTTGTGAGTGGCCAAGAAAATCAGAGAGTTGGGTTTTCTTTCAAAAAATTGTTTTATCTTCGAAAAAAAGCAAAGCTATGGCAACACCAAATTTGGTACGAACGTTTCCATTTTTAAAAGTATAATATATATCAAAATTTTTAACTCTAACTTAAGAAAAACAAGCACTCTAAAAAAAATGGTGCCACTGGGGTCATAATACCAAAATATTTGTGCGTTAAACAAAATATATTAAATATTACAAATATTATTTTTCTTAGAGTCTCGGTGGTCCAGGTGTAAGAACGTGTGCCTCTGAACCGAATGGTACTAGGTTCGATTCCTAGGGTTCCCCTTTCACTTTTTCAGTACATACTTTAAAAATTAACATCAACCGAAGCATTGTATTTGAGCAAGTTGAAAGCCTGCACGTTCCGCCCTTCGGAGGGAGAGTCAAGACGTCGGTCCCGTACCCATGTGATGTTGGGCTAGTTGAAGATCCCTACCCTCCTTACAGAAAAGCAGGGGTTCGACAAAATTTCCAGGATAGTGAGGTGAAAGTGCTCCCTGGCGTCGGTGATTGGCCATAGTGGCGGAAATAGACCGACGTGAAAGTACAAAACAAAAACAACCAATTATTTTTTCTTGGCCCATACCTAAATAATTTTCGTAAAAAAAGCGTAGGTCATTTCTATAAAAATTCGCTATTATAACGCACTTGTTGTGTCCATACTTTTTTATTACGATTATTGTTATGGTTATTATTCGTTAGTTGATTTAATTTTCATGGTAAATATTGATATAAATCACATAGACACTTTAAGGACGTCATATGTAACTTTTATTTTATTTTTAAAGAATTTTTGATCAAAATACCTTAACGTAGCAACCGATTTTTATTTATAACTGTCATCAATGCGTATAAATAAATTAAATTTTCTCCTGTCTGACGATGCCGTAAGAAGCGAAACCGGTTGCACAGATGAAAACAATCACTTGGGGAGCCAGAGAATAAGTCTCTACATCTGTATTTAGTATGGAATAGTTTTACCAAGTAACAGCAACAATTAATTGATGAAATACCTATCTGATATTTATTTGTGATAGGTAGGTAGGTGTACGAGAAAGAAATTAAAGAAACCCATAGAACTGGAGCTGCAGGTACATAGGTAGGTAGTTCAAAAAACTCTGGACGCGTTATGGTAGTGAATTTTCATTAAAATGTTTCTAATATAAATATGTTTTTTTTTAAGAAAGCAGGCATCAAATTTGGTTACGAGTATTACCTATATAGTAGAAACAATGCGCCATGTTTCATCAAAATAACTTTATTGTTTGAAAATGTACATGTTTCCGAGAGTAAACTTAAATTGTTCCCGAAAAAACTGGTTTCCTGGTCAACCTTATAGGTTAATAGCAAATTGAGCTATTAAATTTTGAAGCATTTAATGAAAATTCGCTACCATAACGCACTTGCTGCGTCCCGAATTTCTTTTCTTACAAAGATGTATTATATTTTGATGAAAAATGCAAAAATGCAGTAACATAGGGCGTGTTGGATTTAAAAAAAATTTGAATCACCAACGACTTATGGGCCAGCCTGTAATTGTGGAAATATTTTTTAAGATGTAGCTCAAGACACTCTATAATTAATGTATACAATTTTTTTCGTAACTTGCATAATAACGGATATATTGAGCTTTAATGATTTTTTACGAAAATTCGACAAAAATGATATACCATTAAACGAAAAACTATAGCCAACACTATTGCCAAAGCATCAGAGAAAGGGATTATTTGAAATGAATTTTCTGGGAATATTTTAGTAAAATGAAGGACAATGACTATTGAAACTAAGACTTCAAGCTTTGTAAAACATTCTTCTTGAGACATTTTCTTTCCATAGCTCATATTAGTTTCAGGTTCATTGCCTAAATATTACCAATTTTGACGTTTTAAATCGCGACTTTGACGTTTTGAGGAAAACCCAAATTTATTTTTCTTTAAATGCCTGTAACTTTTTTGCCCTTTAACCTGCAGAGCTAAATTTTGGTGCGTAGCTTACATATAATGATATAAATCAGTGCACCAAATTTGGTTGCCCTTACTTTGTGAATTCCGGATATATAAAATTTTTTCGAATAAAAAATCAAAATTTTCCCGAAAAACCCCGTCCGATTTTCCTGACTAACGAACTTATCCAAGCCATTTACAAAAGGAAGGTACGTGCCAAATTTTATCAAAATCGGCCCATTATTTTTTTTTGCAAACTTTTTTCAAAATTCAAAAGTCGGGATCTCCCCATTAGTGATTTTTTTCTACGAAAATCACTAATAAAGAAACCTAATTCTAGCTGCCAATTGAAAAAGGGGCGTAACTTTTTAGCAAATACTTTTATATTTATGTAAATAATGCCTTTTTTGACTGGTATTTAGGGAATGTCTGTATAATTTGAAATACCTACTATGTGATCCGAAATTTATTTGAACACAGAATTCTAATTTAAAATATCATTAACAACCATAATACTTGGCAGAAAATTAGTTAAAAAATAGAAATCATATTTCAGATAGCACTAAAATAATTGTAATATTCATTGGGTGATAAAAGTAAAAAGTATTTAGCAACAAAGTTATGAATTGTCGTTTTGAAGTCAAATCATCCAAATGTATGTTAAGATCTCTTTTCAAAGAGCCTATATTAAACTATTGCTTAGATAATTTAAAACCTCATTTATTTAATGATGTAATCCCAAACAATGGGCTATTTGTTTGAGAAGAGGATATCGTTTAATAGATCACAAGAAATAGTTGTAATCGGGTACAGAATTTTATCATGTTTAGAACATGACATCATTTGAAGCGGTCAACTCAAAGATGATGATTTCATGAGTTTATACGATAAAATCATAAGAAATAAACTAAATAATTTAACAGATACAAGTTAATTAAAGTAAGATCCTGTCTAATAAACGTAAAACTCAGGTTTTATTGAAGTTTATCGAAAAGAAGCGAGTTATAGTAAAGTTTGGTTATTTTTAGAATAAAACATCTGAAGACTGAGGTTATTTACCTTTATATTTACCTCAAAACACGTGCACAAACAAAATAAGACTTTTAACCACCAATCACATTTCACAAGGCACAAACGTCACACAAATTTGCATAAAAATAAACTAAATTTGACTAGGTGTTCTTGTAAAAGTTGTAAACCCGTCGGAACATTATTAAGCCGTAAGCCGTGGGTGCGACCAGACTCAGACACGAATAAAGTATACCTTACTAGGTCTCGAATAACCCACTGCTCACTGCAGTAAAAACAGACATAGGTAATGCACTTTTTTTACTCTTAGGGATTCATTTATAGAA
This sequence comes from Tillus elongatus, assembly GCA_964006375.1. NCBI lineage: Eukaryota > Metazoa > Arthropoda > Insecta > Coleoptera > Cleridae > Tillus > Tillus elongatus. Next base: position 131,867,372 of record OZ023269.1, read on the forward strand.
TCAACACTACTCGTCGCGTATAACCGGTGGATAAAGCTGAGATTGCGGTTTTACACTACTGTCTGAAACTTATAGGTATGTAATAAGACAAGCGCTTTATGTGCCGAATAAAAGCTTCTAAACTTAAAACTTACCAGTCAGAGGTGGAAGGTTCGAGCGCCAAAGTCTTCTTTCGCCCTAGGCTATGGTATCCTCTCTCTCCCACACACCTAAGAACTCTTTGTTTCCCTCTAAAAGCACATAGAGCACTCGTCCGTTAATCAAGTCCGCACAAAATCACTTCAAATGACGGACTCGAGACTTAACTTTTAACTTCTAATAACACATTAAACCAGTCGGATATATTGACGCTTTGTGACTTTACAGAAAACATATGTTGTACACTTGTGCTCTCTGGTACAAGCCAGATGAAAAAGAAAAGAACAAGAATAGTGTTATCGTGAAATAATTCAGGCTCTTCTGTTTCCTTATCAAGCCTTACTAAATCTAAATTGGTTACTACATCGAAAATAAATAATTGATCTAGGGGACACTGACACCGGTTAGATTGATCTTCGACACTTTTATCTAAATAAAATACTACAAATAGTATTAATTAAACTATTTCACAGCCCGAAGAGAGAGAGAGTTTTTTATGCTCGTATCATTACGATATATGAAATATGAAAGAACTATCTCATAAAACTGTTATCATATTTCCGACCACCAACGGTAAACATTTAAACTTCCTCCCTTATGTGTGGGAGTCATTGATAATTCTGCATCCGGAGAACCAAGAATTCATGCACTGATTTTTGCTCATCATAATTTTCCATTATCTTAAACGATTCAAAATTTAATTCATGTTTCTTCAAATACCGACTCTGCTTATCAAGCAAATTGCAAATTAAATTCTGTAACGCACTATTCTCGCTTTTTAAAACGTTTCCCAGTTTTGATCAAAATTATACACCTGTCAAAAACGCGACGAAAATTAAATTGTAAATGTAACGTACAGTTTTCGAGTTTAATAACCTCAGAATTGCAATGACGTGTTGTTATAAAACTCAAGGCACCCTTGATACTCAAAAAATTTTAAAAAGTGCGGCTGTAATAAATACAATGTTGTCATATGTATAATGTGTCAGTGGGAAATTTCTTTATTTAGTTATTATATTATTATATTTTTCTCCGAAAATAACAAAGCTGTTTTAATTAAATTTACTACATATGTTGCCTTGGGAGAGGCCTTACTAAGTACCAAAATTCAACTTTCTCAGTTTATAGAAAATTGAGTTATTAAAATTTCAAATTTTCTTTCGAAAAAAATTTTTTCTCCAAAAATTACAAAGTTATTTTGATGAAATTTGGTGGATATCTTGCCATAGGAAAGAGCTTACTACATACGAAAATTAAACTTTCTAAGTTTATAGAAAACTAAGTTATTCAAATTTGAAGCATTTAATAAAAATTCACTACCATAACGCACTTGCTGCGTCCAGAGTTTTCCTTTTTTTTTCCTTCCTTTCTGTAAGAAGGACAGGGATCTTTATCGTGCCCAGCTTCGCATGGTGGACGAGACTGACCGCTTTACGCCCGCTCCAAAAGGCGAAGTGTGCAGACATTTAACATGCTTGAACACAATGCCACAAGCTCGATTGATGTTAATTTACAATGAAACATAATTTGACGCTCCTGCTGGGAATCGAACCCAGGCACACGTCCTCACTACTGGAAATCCTCAAAAAAATCTGTTTATGTATGTTCACCGATATTTTCGTCAATTGTAAACCAACTTTAAAAAATCTTTTTTATCTGAAAAGATATACTCCTGAGGTGGTCCTATTTTCGCAAAGTTATATGAACTGATGATGGGATCTCAGGGAAATCAAAGGAAATCCTCTTATAATCTATGTAACTTAGAGCTTTACTGTAATACGGCAATTTGATTATATTGTAGCAGTTTTCTAATACCGTACTCCGTTAATTTTTGTTTAAAGTGTGTTTATTAACGTGTTATAACGCTATTTTATCTATATAGGCACCGATTATGTTGACGAATTCATATCACACTTTAAAGGCAATATAACCTTGTCATTCTGTGGATCGAAATCTCAATTGGCACCAACATGTCACATCAATTGCAGAAGCGGCTGCTAGGAAATTAGGTTTCCTCTTCCAGGCTCGCAAATACTTTTCACCAGCTAATCTATATACCTTATATTGCTCCCACATCTGAGGTGCCGCGGCCGCTTCTACACTCGCTATCCTGGACTCCATTCATAAGAGAGCTATACGTCTCATTGGTGACCCTACCCTCACCCAAAGGCTGCCATCCCTAGCCCACCGACGTGCCGTTGGTGACCTCTCTCTCTTTTATAGATATCTGCACGGGCAGTGCTCAGAGGAGCTTTCTTCCATAGTTCCTCCACCTGCTTCCCCCAACAGATCTACCAGGGGAACAGAGCGAATGCACCCTTTTACTGTCCAGGTCATCAGATATAGAGCATCTTGTTATGCCCGCTCTTTTGTCCCGAGAACTTCCAAGTTGTGAAATTCCTTGCCGGCACATGTTTTTCCTTCTCCTCCGAACCTCCAAACCTTCAAGTCCAGAATTAACAAGTTGCCTCTTTCCTCCTTGTCGACACCCACGGTACGATAGTATTTAGGCTGTAAGCCCTCGTGGTGTGTTGTTGAAATATTAAAAAAAACCTTGTCATTAAAACGATGACTTACTCTGTCTCTAGCAGCTGATTTCAATTCATTGTAGCTCTTTATCGATTGGGCCCGGCCAGATTACCAGAAATTTCCCTCTTGGTCTACCTCCTCGCTTATATTCCTCGTAAGTGTCTTTCAAATAACGTTGTCAAAAATGTATTCTGTCGGACAAACTTTCCCCTATCTACTTCACAATGTTTCTAATAAGCACCTTTCTTCTCTCAACTTTTCCAGCATACTATTATTCGTCTTTCTATCAGTGTACCTTCTTATCTTTATCATTTTTCTTCAGGTACATTTTCTCTTCATGTTATCCAGAGTCCAGCTTTCCGCCCCATACGGTACAACACTTGATAAACGACTTACTTGATTAATATTTTCATCATATTACATTTAATTAAACTATATCAAATATTTGGAAATTTTTGCGCACTCATAATTTTCAATTACAGATATTTTAATATACGAATCAATATGAAGAAAACAAAAAATAATTAAGTTAAGTAAGAATGTTTGAAGTGACAAGGCGACGTCACCTGTAGACTGTGTTGATGATAATGAATTTCTAGAATTTTATGAAATGTAATTAGTAAACTTTATAATACACTAAAAACTACACTTGGAGAACACCCAAATCACCACAACACATATTTCAGAGACCTTACGATCGTTTCGTTGACAATGTCAACATCTTCAGAGTAAGAAAATTCTAACATAAAAAACTAGATTCCGTATATTTATATCGCGTCAAGGTAAACGAACTAGTCCGAAGTAAAGTTATCGTCCAAAAACGATCGTTTGTTTATTGCGCAGTGAAACTACGAGGTCGGAGACCTGCTTTAATTTTCTGGTCGACAAATTTATGACCCTTATCTAATATAGGTTTAAAAGGGCCAGAGTTATTTAAAGAATCAGCACGTTTCCTTTCGATTTAGAAATTTACTATGTGGATATTGGTTCATGCCGATAAAGACATCTGGTGAGATAAACAAGATCAACTCAACTCATCTTTTTTAAAAATAGAAAACTAAAAACCCAGATGTCTGTCTCACCATGTTGACTCTAACAAAGGATAAATATTTAATTCTACCTGAAAGTGTTTATATTGACTACATAGATACAACAAACCGAACAGGTCTTTAAGTCGAGACAAAGATAGAGATTAGTATATATATATAAACCGGTCTAGTTATTGACAATAATTTATTATTCTACCAGACAAATTAGGAGTATTATTAAGCGGTCAAATGCAAAGAGAAAATAAAGGGCTTGAAATTACAGGTGCCGCATGATTTAATAAAGTTTTGTTCTTAATAGACCTTAATATAACAATACTTTCTAATGAATCAAGCATAGTTTGATGTCTAACATTTTTGACAAGTTTCAAATTTTCTTTGTCAATGTGGTGGTTATTATCCCATATATGTTGTGCCACACATGATTTGTCCACCGTACCATATCATAACTGTCCGAGATGTTCACGAAATCTGGTGGTTATGTTTCTGCTAGTTTGGCCCACGTGTTTAAGATCACAATCTTTGCAACTAATCTAATAAATTCCGGACATTTCAGTGACTTTGTCTTTGTCTTTCTTATTACCCAACAAATTTTTTAAAATACTTTTTGTCGAAAACGTCAAATGTAAATCGGCTTTCTTAAAAATACTTTCCAAACCCTTTGTGATTCGTGGTTCATAAGGTAAACACACAAATTTTTTCTCTATTTTATCATTCTTAAATGCCGTACATTCAGATATCACCTTCTTTGTTCTGTGTTTGTTAACTAATTTGTCTATTAAACCATCCGAGTAACCGTTATATCTCTGTTATTTTCACATAGTTTATATTACACTTTTAGTAGTAGTCTACGGCTTTTATGCAACTTTTTAGAGATAAATTCGCCAATTTGCAGATAAATGTATATAGGTTTAATATAAATTTTTAATGTTGGGGAAATAATATATAATTTCTCTAATAATATAGGTACTTACAGTTTACGGTTACCATTTCTTACCGGAACCCATTTATTTTTATAGTGAAATCATCATATTTTCCTTATAAACCTCAGCTTATTAATGAAAAATTTTTTAGATGAAATACCTTGTAAGAAAAGCAACGGTTATAGACATTGTGTTTTATTTTGCTAACATTTCTTAAATAACTGTCGCAGACTACTAGATATGAGATGAAAGAAGAACTTACTGAATGTTTTTGACGAGAATCAAATTGATTTATTTGGCAGACTAATAAATTGGCGCAATTATTTCAATTGAAACAATAGCATTGGCGAATTCTATAACCTGTTGAGGTTATAGAATGAGGCAATGTACTTAATAAAGAATATAGGTCATAATTTCAAATTTTATGCACCTCATAACACTAAAACCAGATAGGTATGGAATTATTATTGTATATAAATAATGGATACAACTTAGTAGGTATCTAGATAAGTATAATAGTTCGAAAAATGTCTAACATAACTGCGTGGCCTTTTCAAGACATTTAACTTTTGTGTATTTTTGAAAATATGCCCAAACGCTATAGTTATGTATCTTGTTTATTTTTTTTTGTATTATTCGGCCGAGACTATATCACCATATCGCCGATGATAGAAAGTTTTATGCTAAACTAATCTGGGAATTTTGCAGAACCTTTGACTTGAAAAGCACAGGGATCCTCTATGTGCACAATATCGGATGAGATATTGGACCACTGGCTTTTACGCCCCCTCCGAAGGGCGATAGGTAAACATTCATTTGGTACCTTACCTAACAATTGTCAAAACAGATTAAGATTTAAAAATAGCCTAAAAATAGCCTAAAAACTACATACAATAAAATCATTTAAAGCAGAAAATTCAAACTGAAATCATATGAAGACAAAGTATTTTTGATCAAGAATACGGTAGGTATTATATAATTTTGGCGTATTTAAATATATCTTGAAAGTACAACTTTGATCCCATAGTTATGTGACGTTGCAGGATAAGAATATATATATATATATATATATATATATATATATATATATATATATATATATATATATATATATATATATATATATATATATATATATATTATATAATTTTGGCGTATTTAAATATATCTTGAAAGTACAACTTTGATCCCATAGTTATGTGACGTTGCAGGATAAGAATATATATATATATATATATATATATATATATATATATATATATATATATATATATATATATATATATATTCTTATCCTGCAACGTCACATAACTATGGGATCAAAGTTGTACTTTCAAGATATATTTAAATACGCCAAAATTATATAATACCTACCGTATTCTTGATCAAAAATACTTTGTCTTCATATGATTTCAGTTTGAATTTTCTGCTTTAAATGATTTTATTGTATGTAGTTTTTAGGCTATTTTTAGGCTATTTTTAAATCTTAATCTGTTTTGACAATTGTTAGGTAAGGTACCAAATGAATGTTTACCTATCGCCCTTCGGAGGGGGCGTAAAAGCCAGTGGTCCAATATCTCATCCGATATTGTGCACATAGAGGATCCCTGTGCTTTTCAAGTCAAAGGTTCTGCAAAATTCCCAGATTAGTTTAGCATAAAACTTTCTATCATCGGCGATATGGTGATATAGTCTCGGCCGAATAATACAAAAAAAAATAAACAAGATACATAACTATAGCGTTTGGGCATATTTTCAAAAATACACAAAAGTTAAATGTCTTGAAAAGGCCACGCAGTTATGTTAGACATTTTTCGAACTATTATACTTATCTAGATACCTACTAAGTTGTATCCATTATTTATATACAATAATAATTCCATACCTATCTGGTTTTAGTGTTATGAGGTGCATAAAATTTGAAATTATGACCTATATTCTTTATTAAGTACATTGCCTCATTCTATAACCTCAACAGGTTATAGAATTCGCCAATGCTATTGTTTCAATTGAAATAATTGCGCCAATTTATTAGTCTGCCAAATAAATCAATTTGATTCTCGTCAAAAACATTCAGTAAGTTCTTCTTTCATCTCATATCTAGTAGTCTGCGACAGTTATTTAAGAAATGTTAGCAAAATAAAACACAATGTCTATAACCGTTGCTTTTCTTACAAGGTATTTCATCTAAAAAATTTTTCATTAATAAGCTGAGGTTTATAAGGAAAATATGATGATTTCACTATAAAAATAAATGGGTTCCGGTAAGAAATGGTAACCGTAAACTGTAAGTACCTATATTATTAGAGAAATTATATATTATTTCCCCAACATTAAAAATTTATATTAAACCTATATACATTTATCTGCAAATTGGCGAATTTATCTCTAAAAAGTTGCATAAAAGCCGTAGACTACTACTAAAAGTGTAATATAAACTATGTGAAAATAACAGAGATATAACGGTTACTCGGATGGTTTAATAGACAAATTAGTTAACAAACACAGAACAAAGAAGGTGATATCTGAATGTACGGCATTTAAGAATGATAAAATAGAGAAAAAATTTGTGTGTTTACCTTATGAACCACGAATCACAAAGGGTTTGGAAAGTATTTTTAAGAAAGCCGATTTACATTTGACGTTTTCGACAAAAAGTATTTTAAAAAATTTGTTGGGTAATAAGAAAGACAAAGACAAAGACAAAGTCACTGAAATGTCCGGAATTTATGAGATTAGTTGCAAAGATTGTGATCTTAAACACGTGGGCCAAACTAGCAGAAACATAACCACCAGATTTCGTGAACATCTCGGACAGTTATGATATGGTACGGTGGACAAATCATGTGTGGCACAACATATATGGGATAATAACCACCACATTGACAAAGAAAATTTGAAACTTGTCAAAAATGTTAGACATCAAACTATGCTTGATTCATTAGAAAGTATTGTTATATTAAGGTCTATTAAGAACAAAACTTTATTAAATCATGCGGCACCTGTAATTTCAAGCCCTTTATTTTCTCTTTGCATTTGACCGCTTAATAATACTCCTAATTTGTCTGGTAGAATAATAAATTATTGTCAATAACTAGACCGGTTTATATATATACTAATCTCTATCTTTGTCTCGACTTAAAGACCTGTTCGGTTTGTTGTATCTATGTAGTCAATATAAACACTTTCAGGTAGAATTAAATATTTATCCTTTGTTAGAGTCAACATGGTGAGACAGACATCTGGGTTTTTAGTTTTCTATTTTTAAAAAAGATGAGTTGAGTTGATCTTGTTTATCTCACCAGATGTCTTTATCGGCATGAACCAATATCCACATAGTAAATTTCTAAATCGAAAGGAAACGTGCTGATTCTTTAAATAACTCTGGCCCTTTTAAACCTATATTAGATAAGGGTCATAAATTTGTCGACCAGAAAATTAAAGCAGGTCTCCGACCTCGTAGTTTCACTGCGCAATAAACAAACGATCGTTTTTGGACGACAACTTTACTTCGGACTAGTTCGTTTACCTTGACGCGATATAAATATACGGAATCTAGTTTTTTATGTTAGAATTTTCTTACTCTGAAGATGTTGACATTGTCAACGAAACGATCGTAAGGTCTCTGAAATATGTGTTGTGGTGATTTGGGTGTTCTCCAAGTGTAGTTTTTAGTGTATTATAAAGTTTACTAATTACATTTCATAAAATTCTAGAAATTCATTATCATCAACACAGTCTACAGGTGACGTCGCCTTGTCACTTCAAACATTCTTACTTAACTTAATTATTTTTTGTTTTCTTCATATTGATTCGTATATTAAAATATCTGTAATTGAAAATTATGAGTGCGCAAAAATTTCCAAATATTTGATATAGTTTAATTAAATGTAATACGATGAAAATATTAATCAAGTAAGTCGTTTATCAAGTGTTGTACCGTATGGGGCGGAAAGCTGGACTCTGGATAACATGAAGAGAAAATGTACCTGAAGAAAAATGATAAAGATAAGAAGGTACACTGATAGAAAGACGAATAATAGTATGCTGGAAAAGTTGAGAGAAGAAAGGTGCTTATTAGAAACATTGTGAAGTAGATAGGGGAAAGTTTGTCCGACAGAATACATTTTTGACAATATATATATATATATATATATATATATATATATATATATATATATATATATATATATATATATATATATATATATACAGTGTGGTGATACAGTTTGGAACATAATTCATAATTGCGTTATTTCATTTTTTCAAGAAAAACGCTCGGACAAATTAATTTTATCTGTTCAATTGTCAACTTATGACGTCACCTATTTCTGAATGATGACATCATCATAAGTTGTTTTAAATGACAACCATATTTTTTTGCTGTTTTTCGATATACCTACCTACTATTTAAATAATGAAAAAAATTGGTACCTGAAATGACAATTTTTTTGAAAAAGTTGCATTATTTACTTTAAAAAATTGTAAGTAAATTTAATAAGGAATAAGAAATATTTGTCACCGTTTTTATTTAGGACGAGTTTTCTTTTGAATAAACAGGTTTTCCTTCACTTTTCTAAAGTAATTAACGCGTGATTTTGTGATTTTTGATAGGTTGTCATGTAACTATTTGACAGCTGCAACAAAAATCAGTCGTTGTGAAAAAACACTCGTTGTGATAATTTATTGATTATAATAATAATAATAATAATAACACCACAGTAGACAAACTCCGCACCCAGAAGTCTTAGACTTGTACGGGGGGAGCTTACATGCACATATAGACAAAGGACACCACCCATAACTCATCAGAAGCCGACTTTTCCACATTCGAGTGAAAAACACTGCTTGCCTGAATACGGGACTCTAACCCGCGACCTCCTAGTCCGATCCGAGAGGTTACTCACGTCGCGAACTGGGCTATTCGGCCTGTTTACTATTATCAGTATTTAGTTATCGGACTCTTATCGCACTATGGATTTGGAATTCAGTGAATAAAGACAATAATGCTAAATCGTAATCTAATTTCAATTATTACCTGCCGTTTAAATTAATTATTAGTCTTAGTGATGAAAGTGTAAGTAGTCAATTCCAATTCGAATTTTACAAAAATGGCACGTTTAACCGAAACCAAAATAAAATAAAAGAATAATGATGATTGGATATGGCGACAGGCTTAGATGTGATTAGGAAGCATGCGAGTTATTTAACCAACAACATCCTCGCCAATTGCAAGATCTGCAGTAAGTAAATTGTTTGCCAAATTCACAGAAACGGGATTCTTTAAAGATTTGCATCGCCAAGTTCAACCGTGAGTAAGTGGGGAAGTCGTCCCCGGTTGGACCGGGGATTAACTAAAAGAATAGGCACATGGTCACTCCTGCCTGTCGTAAGGGGGTCTAGTCCAGGTGAACCTGGAGGGACGAGGATATTCTGCGGGGAGTGATGTGCATCCGGATTTTGAGGGCTCCACTGTGGGCTTAGAAATGGACAATTGGCCTCGTTTGGTTGTTACTCGGGAGCGAGGTTCCAGGTGATACCGCCCTGGGTTGAGCGCTGGCGGGTGTCGTGTGTCCAGACCGCAGAGGGGGTTGAGATATCTGATGAGTGGTATAAACCCGGAGTTTGAAGCTCCACTGTGTGCTTCGAAACGGACGTACGGCCTCGCTTGGGCGATGCTCGAGAGCGGAACTCGATGGGATGTCGCCTTAAGTCAAGCACTGGTAGGTGTCGGGTTTAGAGCAGAGCTGAGATCTCTAGGGGTGGATTACAACTGGATATTGGATGCTGCTCGAGAGCACGACTTCATGATACCGCCTCGAGTCAAACACTGACGGATGTTGGGTCCAGACGAACTCGGAGAGAGGTTCTTTCTTTATGGTTCGAAACGTGCAAGCGATGTACTCAGATGGCAGTACACTTGCCCAACAAACTTTCACCCTCAAGAAAAGATCGACTCCCGCAGGGAGCTGGAATTGATGGGTGAAATTTAAGTAGTTAGACGTAACCCACAACAGACCTAAGGTCGCCGTGGGGCGACTGAAATAGCCCACTCTCAATGAATCTAATCTGATATAATCTAAGTGAAGAAGTCAGATTGGATATATTGCTTGAATGTGAAGAAAATCATTACCATTCTACAAGGCAACTACCTCTAAATAACATTGTGGACCAATCTTTATTATTCAAAGAAGAGAAGTATCATCCTTAGAAAGGTCAATTGATACAAAAGTTAAACGATGATGATTCAGACACCGCCGTTTACAGTTTTGTGAACAATTAATGTTACGATGCGGTGAAGATCCCAATTTTATTCATAACTTTTTTTTGATGAAGCCACTTCTTGTCTGAATAGGACAACTCAATATATTGGTCACGGGAAAATTCTCAATGGACTCAAGACTTCCACAGTCAACGTCATGGCAAAGTGAATGTATGGATGGGAATAATCGGACGGCATTTCATAAGCCCTTACTTTTTTTCAATGAAATCTTGCAGCAGCACGTTACCTACATTTTTTGCGAGTGAATTTAGTGCCAGTTTTGGCAATATTTTATCCAAATAATCATGCGGCAGATGTACCACATCAAGATATTCGGTTTTAGCAAGAGAAGCGCCTCCCCACTTTGGTATAGACGTCCGTCAATATCTAGATGTCACATTTCCTGAAAGATGGATACTGCGTCGAGGAGAAATTGAGCGACCACTGCGTTCCCCAGACTTGACTTCCTTTTCTCTGTGGGGTTATTTATAATCGAAAATTTATTTCAACAGATCAAATAATTTACAGGCGCTACAGCAAAATATTACAAATACAAAGTAAGTACAAATTAGTCCTGATATTTTTGAGCGCAGTGTGCAAAGTTTTTACATTCGTATCGGTCAATGCCAAATAGTAGGTGGAGAACAATTCGAACATTTGCGCTAAATTTTGTTTGCTTTCCTTAGTTCAATAATTTTTTCCATTAAACATTTTTTTCCAAAAATTGTTATGTAAGGTACCATTTTTTTTTTCATCATCAATTACGTAGTAAGCAGGTCTATGGAAAACAGCAAAAAATATGGTTGTCATTTAAAAAAAACTTATGAGTATGACTTCATCATTCAGAAATTCAATCACCACAACACATTAAAAAAAAACCTGACGATCGTTTCATTAACCAAGTTAGCGTCATCAGGGGATGAATAATTCAGATAGTAGAATTATTCATCCTCTGATGACGCTAACTTGGTTAGTGAAACGATCGTCAGGTTTTTTAAAATGTGTTGTGGTAATTTGGGTTCTCCAAGTGTGCTTATCAGTGTTCATCACAGATTCCTATCTGCATTTAATGCTACATTTATTGAGTTATGACTGACCCATAAGCCCATAATAATCGCGCTTGCGTAGTTATGCTGATTAGAATGTTCTATCAATAGAGTACAGCTTCTCTGTACTCCGTACGACAAATGTTGCCGAGTGCATTCAGCAAATTATGAGAACACAAGTTTCGTTATTTACAGATCCTTTTCCTTATAAATACAACTATTGTGAATATAAAAAAGAGTTCTGTCGGTTCAGCGACTAATACTAACTGTTAGTCAATGGTACGTTATTGTTACACAGACTTTATATATTCATCCATTGCGAAATCAATTTACACCAAATTTAGTCAATTGCTTTACAACTTACAACATATTTTAAAGAAGAAAAATTAAAAAAGCATTAGCATAACTACCAGATATAAAGAGTCTTCGTTTCTCAATACTATCCGGTATCGCAGGAAGAAATTTCCAAAAATATTTGGTGAATTGAAAATACAAAAATTAGGCAAACATGTGCAGATGACTCAAATGACATTCAAATTCTAGCGTCTGTCAGGCATACACGTGCACGTGACGCATAACGCAAAACGCAAATGGCCAACGTCAAAAGTTATGTCAATAATATTATTTCATTGTCATTTAAAACATAACAGAACTAAGTTAGTACTAAGCTTAAAGCAAAAGTTGTGTGTTATCTTTTTTTGAGCCACAACATCAAGTTAGTTAAGTATTTATTTGTTATTTTAACCAGAAATTTAATAAATAAAACTGACTTTGATTACCCTAAAAAAGTGTAGAGCTCCTCCCATCAACACTCTTCCCACCAATGGATTACCAAACTCCAATTCAAAAGTTTAGCGGTTAATTTAAATTTTTAATCAGCTGACCTCTATAATTGCGGTTAATAAGAACTGTACTACTGCAAAAATATGCGAATATTAAAAAGACTTTCTTTTATTTATACAAAGCAGAGTAGATGCTCTCTTTGTATTTCTTCAAACTTGAATCAAGGTAAGGAGCCTCCAGTCAACGACGATTTTGTAGACGAAGCCTTGCAGTCTGATAAGTATGTATTTTTATCATTTTTTTGTATGAACTGACATAATATAATAATAGTTTGAAACAGAAAACTGCTAAATATTACAACATGTACTTACCTGTTTTTTGTATTTTATATTTTTTTGCATTCCTTTGTAAATTTGTTGTAATTGTTTGGGTAGGTTATACTTAGTAGTTTTAATAATTTCTATTTTTAATTGTAGACATTTCCAAAATATAGTAGACGAGTATTTCAATGTTGGAAAACCATACAATTGCATTGTTATTCAACCGTACATAAAATGGGGTCCACAAAAGTTAAAAGAAATTACACATATTGAACAAACGGAAGAAGCTATAGCGTTAGTTAAAACATTAAAAAATTGGACTGTACAAGAAACTTTATCTGTTCCATTAGAATCATTTGACAAAAAGACATTATTTAGGTCAGGAAATTTAGAAAAACTTAAAGAACTTATAAGAAGTAATGGAAATATAAATGCTGCTTTTATTAATCTAAGCATGTTAAAGAAGATTCAGTCAAAAACTTTATCCGAGGAACTAGGGATACCAATATTGGACAGATATCGAATTGTAATGCAAATCCTTAAGACTTATGCCACAACTAAGCATGCGAAATTGCAAATAGCATTGGCAGAACTACATTTTATGCAGAAAACTATGAGTAAAGAGAGGATTTTTCCTACAACAGACCCAGAGACTCTCCGGTTATTAGTTCAGGAGAGGGAGAAGAAGCTAAAAGAAGCGATTAAGCAACTACGAACTCAGAGAGCATTGTTGAGGAATAGAAGGAAACTTTATGAGTTTCCGGTTATTGCTGTAGTAGGTTATACTAATTCTGGTAAAACATCAATAATCAAAGCTCTAACGGGTGATACAAGTCTTATACCAAAGGACCAACTATTTGCTACTTTAGATGTTACTATGCATCAAGGGGGGTTGCCATCTGGTTTGAATGTTTTGTATGTAGATACAGTAGGATTTATATCAGACATTCCAACAGATTTGATTGAATGTTTTATTGCAACATTAGAAGATGCAATATTTGCGGTAAGTACCTATATTCTAACAACATTATGTTTTCTAAGATTCAACAATCCAGGCTAGGACTATACAGACTAGCCTGCAATGGTAGACTGAAGATCAACCCAGGCTTCAGGGGCCACTGCAAAATTCAGGAGATTGTGAAGGAGCCCATGCTTGAAATGAGGTCAGACTTCACGAGCCTGAAAATCTGCAGGGAAAACAACTTTACAGTGGAAATCCCCGACCGCAAGGCATGTCGGGAGGTGACACTGGGCCTACCACGGGACGCGCTCGTCTGGTTCACGGACGGATCCGGCGGGGAGCGTGGGACGGGGGCAGGTGTTTATTCAGAAGGACCGAGGGTAAGTCATAGTATTTACCTCGAAACCCATGCAACGGTCTTTCAGGCCGAAATGTACGCCATCCTGCACTGTGTGCGGGAGAACAAGAGGAGGGGCTAAACCAACAAGCGGATCCTCATAGCCACAGACAGCCAAGCAGCCCTTAAGGCCCTAAGTAGCCCACAGGTCAATTCCTGGCTAGTGAGTGAGTGCCGAGACGAGACGAGCGACCTGGATTGGCAGAATGAGGCCACCCTCCAAGGGTGCTGGGTCACTCGGGGGTCAAAGCCAATGAAGAAGCTGACAGTCTCGCGAAGAGAGGGTCAGCAGAACCATTTATGGGACCAGAACCGGCTCTGAGCGTGACAAAGAGGCTTGCCAGGGGAGCCGTTAAGTCCTGAGTCAGAAACCAACACAAGGTGTACTGGGCAGACTGTCCAGGGCTCAGACATGGGAAGTCAATAATTGACGAACCCAGTTTAAAGAGAGCTGTGGAGCTGCTAAATCTTAGCAGAGGACAGCTCACAAACATAACAGGTCTCTTGACGGGACACATGGTCGTCAAGAAACACCTGCATAAAATGGGGCGGTGCGAGGGGGACCTCGCATGCAGACTCTGCGGCGAGGGTGAGGAATCAGCCCAGCACATCTTGTGCGAGTGTAAAGCTCCGGATTGCAAAATACAACTGATCTACGGTCAGTCTAGACCGGAAACTGTGCAATATAAAACTTCACCCTACCAATCGCTGTGCAGACTAGTTCAAGGCACAGTGATTTTTGAGTGGGTGGAGTGAAAAGACAAAGGGCATGCATAATCGTTTATTAATTTAATTTTTATTAATTTTAGGATGTAATACTTCATGTGGAGGATATGTCAAGTTCATGCGTTGAATACAAACGACAACATGTTCTTACAACCCTGATGAATCTATCAAAACAAATGGATTGTACTAATTTTACTGACAAAATAATATCAGTTGGTAATAAATGTGATCTACTGCCAGAAAATACTGAGACTGATGTGTTACTTGTATCTGCTAGAGACCAGACAGGCTTAAATGAATTACAGTTAAGATTAGAACAGTCTGTTATAAGAAATACTGACAGAAAAATAATCACTGTTAAAGTACCATCAGGTGGAGAAGAAATAAGGTATGTTGGGGTGTTGTGTTGTGCAAAAAAATTAACAGTAATAACAAGCAACGTTAATTAATAAAAATGGCCACATAATGTACAAATGTATGCGTGGAATATCGTTTGGCGGACAGTTCTTTTGGCCCACAGTCTGTTTAGCCGACACTACAATAGTGCGGGGATTCAAGCGCTTTTTTAAGTATTTGTCTGGCCGACTGGGTGAATCGTTGTTTCCTTGGATAAAACCTAATATAATCTCTGCTTCATGTTTAGTTGCAAAGCATGACATATAAGCGAAATTGAAATAAAAATGCCAATTTATATGCGGGGCAATACACACTTTTTATATGTTTAAAATGGCTTACCTAATTGCATAGCAATATTTTGAGGTTTAGTTTGATTTTGATCTTTGTTTTGCTTTAATATAACATTGTAAAAAAATATGTTTAAGTTGAAACTCAATCCGGACTCACCTTAATGAAAAGGTCATTTTCTAATAAGAAAATCGATTGATATAAGATTTATTCCATATTTTAATTACAAAAATGTGATTTAAAGTAGTAAAGTCACATATTATTAAGCATTTATTTTCCTATTTTAAAGAAAGTTATCTTTGATGGCATCTACTTTTTCACATTTTATAATGCATAGTTGCACAATTGTTTGAAAATTTATGGTTGAGGGCAGAAGGTTAGGTACGTCTTTCTTTATAAATGTATATATGCAATGAAGAAAAAATAATTGAAAATTGAATATGTTGTCATGCCATTAAAGTTATTTGTGTAAAAAAATATGTTGAGTTAGATATAAGTAAATATACTTATGGATAAATCGTTGTTTTTGAAGAAGATATAAATAGTTGTAAGCCTATACGGTGAATCCCAGATTGTCGCTCTAGACATATCCAAAGCATTCGACCAGCTCTGGTACACAGTGCTGCTTAATAAACTTCCGGCCTATGGCCTACCACCAAAACTATGTACCTGGATAGCAAATTTCCTCTCCAACCGTAGCATTTTTGTTGTCGTGGATGGCCATTCCTCTAAACTGTATCCAATTAATGCAGGAGTTCCTCAAAGTTCAGCTTTAGCCCCTACTTTGTTTTTTCTCCACATCAATGACCTCCTGTCTAGCACATCCAACCCACTTCACAGTTACGCGGACGACAGCACCCTCCAAGCCTGTCTCTTTAGCCCAATTAGATGAGGATCACAGACTCATGGAGGGTTCTGTCTCCGTGGATCTCCAAAAAATATTAGACTGGGGAAGTAGAAATCTTGTACAATTCAACCCCACCAAATCTCAGTCTTGCTTTTTTTCTCATAAGAGATATACCAGCCCTAGACCCATCACAATGAACAACCAAGTTATTTAAAGTAATGAGTCGTTTTTACTTGTTGGCATTTCTGTGGATCGAAATCTCAATTGGCACCAACATGTCACATCAATTGCAGAAGCGGCTACTAAGAAATTAGGTTTCCTCTTCCGGGCACGCAAATACCTTTCACCAGCTAATCTCTATACCTTATATACTTCACAAATAAGGCCAAACCTCGAATACTGCTCCCACATCTGGGGTGCCGCTGCTGCTTCTACACTCGCTATCCTGGACTCCACTCAGAAAAGAGTTATATGTCTCATCAGTGACCCTACCCTCACCCAAAGGCTGCCATCCTTTGCCCACCGACGTGCCATTGGTGACCTCTTTCTCTTTTATAGATATCTGCACGGGCACTGCTCAGAGGAGCTTTCTTCCATAGTTCCTCCACCTGCTGCCCACAACAGACCTACCAGAGAAGCAAAAACATGTGCCGGCAAGGAATTCCACAACTTGGAAGTCCTCGGGACAAAAGAGCGGGCATAACAAGATGTTCTATGTCTGGTGACCTGGACAGTAAGTGTGCAATCGCTGTGTTCCCCCGGTAGATCTGTTGGGGGCAACAGGTGGAGGAACTATGGAAGAAAGCTCCTCTGAGCAGTGCCCGTGCAGATATCTATAAAAGAGAGAGAGAGAGAGAGATGTCACCAACGACACGTCGGTGGGTAAGGGATGGCAGCCTTTGGGTGAGGCTAGGGTCACCGATGAGACGTATAGCTCTCTTCTGAATGGAGTCCAGGATAGCGAGTGTAGAAGCAGCAGCAGCACCCCAGATGTGGGAGCAGTATTCGAGGTTTGGCCTTATTTGTGACGTATATGAGGTATAGAGATTAGCTGGTAAAAAGTATTTGCGAGCCCGGAAGAGGAAACCTAATTTCTTAGCATGCCGCTGCTGCAATTGATGTGACATGTTGATGCCAATTGAGATTTCGAACCACAGAAATGTCAACAGGTGAAAAGGACTCATTACTTTGAATAACTTGGTTGTTCATTGTGATGGCTCTAGGGCTGGTGTATCTCTTATGAGATAGAAAGCAAGACTGAGATTTGGTGGAGTTGAATTGTACAAGATTTCTACTTTCCCAGTCTAATATTTTTTGGAGATCCACAGAGACAAAACCCTCCATGAGTCTGCTATTCTGTACTAAACCAAAGAGAATGTACTAAACCAAAGAGAATGTACTAAACCAAAGAGATCTACACACAACTAATGCTCTGTGATTTGCTTGAAGTAAACTCTTGAATTTAGTAGTTTTTTCTTATTTTGCTTAAAACATTTTTTATAGTATTGACTTTTTAAAATATGTATTTTTCAGGTGGCTGAGAAAAAACGCAACTATAGTATTAGAAGTTCCTGACAAAGAAGACAATCAATATGTAAAAGCTAAAATAATTATTACAAATGCAAATTTGGGAAAGTTCAAACATAAATTCATCTGATATTTGTAAAATAACAATAAAAGCGTTTGATAAAGTTTTTGTTTCGCTATTTAATGTTTTCATTAAGATCCAATATGAATTTAACAATAGTTGGTGTCTCACTGGGAGGAACAAAATTTGCTCCTGTGTTATATTTCACACATTCACATCTTTAATACTGAATATTTGTTTGTGATCTGTCAATCAAGTGAGTCGAGTATTCATTAGGTATCACACACACACCACTTTTTGGAAAACAACTCAAGATCTTGAAGTATATGCATGAATATCAACAGGAATACCTACAGAATAGCAAATTTCACAATTATCAGACACTGTTCCCCAATGAACGTGATTGGAATACCTTCATTGGGGAACATCCGTTTTTAGTTTAAGGCTATAAAGATAAAAATTGTGATGCTAAATTATGTAACTATAATTTTTTACTTAACTCCATGGCACACATGAATAGGACAACGTTCGTATATCATCTTTAAAACATCCTGCTTGTTAATACCGTGGCATATTGTTCAGCCGACAGTTCTTTCGGCCAACAGATCGTAAAGTCGACACTACGGTGATTCGACCGACAATACCGCTTTTTAGCGAATTTTTTTTTAATTCGCTTATGGGGAGATCTGTGTGTATATATATATATATATATATATATATATATATATATATATATATATATATATATATATATATATATATATATATATATATATATATATATATATCCGACCGATAACTCAAAAAATAATGGACCGATCTTGATAAAATTCGCAGAGTACCTTCCTTTTGCAAGTGGCTTGGATAGGTTCGTTAGCCAGGAAAATCGGACCAGGTTTTCCCCTAAAATTTTGTACTTTCTTTATAAAAAAATTCCTATCTCCAGAAGTAACAAAGTAAGGGCAACCAAATTTGGTACACGTGTTTATATTATAAAGAGTGAACTCTGTACCAAAATTTAGGTTCATGTCTTTAAAGAGCAAGAAGTTATGGACAGTTAAAGCAACAAATCTTGGAGTTTTTTCAAAACGTCAAACTCGCAATTTTAAACGTCAAAATTGGCAATGTTTAGGCAAAGAATGTGAAACAAATACCATTTGTGGAAAGAAAATGTTGCAAGAAGAGTGTTCTGCGAACCCTTAGGTTTCAGATTCAACCGTCATTGCCCTTCGTTTTACTAAAATATTTACAGAATATCCATTTCAAATAGACCCTTTCTCTGATGTTTTGGCTGTCAGTTTAGTTAAGTTTGGTGGCTTTTTGGAGAGTTATTCGTAGGTTTAGTGAAGTTTATGGTTTAACGGTCTATAATTTTCTTTAGCTAATTATCGTAGAACAAATTTGTTAATGCATTTTTTAGCGAAATATGCGTTTATAAGAAAAAAATCTGGACGCAGTAAGTGCGTTTTGGTAGCGAATTTTCGGTAAATTTGCAGATTAGCTCCCGAACGCTTTTCAAAAAACTGTTTTCAGAAACTAGCCCCCATCCCCCTGGATCCACAAACCCCAAGAAAAATTTCTTGTTCATACCCCCCAAGGAAGTTACGCGACCAGGAGTGAGTAGGGGTGCATAATTTTTTTGGCTAATTTTCGTAGATCAAATTCGTTAATGCATTTTTCCATTTTTTATCGAAATATGATGCGTTTGTAAGTGCGTTTTGGTAGCGAATTTTCGGTAAATTTGCAGTTTAGCTTCCGAACGTTTTTCAAAAAACTTTTTTCAGAAATCTGCCCCACTCCTCCTCCCCCCATGGATCTACAAATCCCAAGAAAAATTTCTTGTTCTTACCCCCAAAGGAAGATACGGGACCAGGAGTGAGTAGGGGTGCTGAGCGGGGTAGGTAGTAAAAAGGCAATATGAGCAGAAAATGCGAATAAAGTGGACTTGAAAGCTGTCTTTTTCACATCTTGAAGCCATATCAGAAAAAATCTGTTAGCTTGGCGATTTAGGTTTTCTTTAAAATGGTCTTATAAATCTAAGACAAGGGTTCTTTTAACTAAATCATAGGTATACTATATCAACACGCAGAGGTGTTAAGCAAATTGCCTATTGCATAAACTTTCAAGACTTCAGTGAAGAAATACACTCGACCAATATATTATTGTACATCCGCCTAAATGAATTGGTGTATGCAGGGGTTGCATATATGTAGGAGCTGTCGGTCCAACAATACGCACTCCTTAATACTTTTTACATCTGAATGAGATCAAAAAGTATATACCTAACAATAAATTTACCAACGGCTATTGCTTTTGTTTGTTATTGTATTACCTACTTTTATTGATTTTAACTGCTTCTCTCCCTTGTTGATGACTATTTTTCTTGATTCTTGTCATATATATTGAATAAATATTGCGGGAGACACATACTGCTGGCTTATATGAAGACAAATGAAATAGGTAAAGTAGTATAGGAGCTTACAGAGATGCAATAGTGGAAACACAGTGAAGAACGTAAATGTCTGGTAGAGTAGAAGAAATTGAGTGTAAGTATTGCCTATGGCTTGAGTCTCACCCAAAAGTGCTTTAAGCACTTCGCGAGTCGGAGATTTACACATAATACATACCACCATTCAGTTTTGTTTACATTCAACTTATTTTCTCTTATGATTCGTAACCTATGTCTTTTTTGTTATTGGGTAAATAAAACACTATTAGTATTAAAATGGTGATAACCGGATGTGCCATGTCTTGGAAAATATTTGTATTGAACTCGCTCATATCAACTGTGGAAATTTTTAGATTTATACTAAGATTATTTCTTCGCATTCCGCTAGTCAAGGGCTTACACACTCGATCCTCAACATGTATATATATATATATATATATATATATATATATATATATATATATATATATATATATATATATATATATATATATATATATATATATATATATATATATATATATATATATATAAGCAGTAATGAATTAAATAACTGTACACTTACATAATATATTTATTATAATATAAATAATTTACATCACATCACATTATACAAAATCACTTACAAAAGGCAAATAACTTCCTCAGACAAGAGATACAGGTAAAAAATAAATAATAGATCAAAATTTCAATTGTGAAATTTTTTAAGGCAAGGTAGAGACTATAATACTAACAGCTTCTATTAACATTTATAAGTCTTATCAGATAAATTAATAATAATTTATATACTTTACAAATATCTAACTACTATATATACAATTATAAATATAAAACTAGAAACTTTAACAAATTGAGCACCACCGCTCACTTCGACTTCTGGGATCGTTGCATCTGAAAACAAATAAAATGTCTTACTAAGCTTTTAAAAATAAAAATCAAAATAAAGTAAATAGAAATTCAAATAAATAAATGTATAAATAAATAAATAAATATATATATATATATATATATATATATATATATATATATATATATATATATATATATATATATATATATATATATATATATATATATATATATATATATATATAATTATTTCAAATATTTAAATAATTAATACTTATATAATAAATCTCAAAATATCCAAAGATATTACACATACCAAAGTTCCACTGCCTAATTGTGGAATGTCTTGTAGGGAAGCTAGTTGTTGTAGATATCCTTGTGGGTGGCATGCGTATCGTAGAGTGACGCATACTCGGTCTATTATGCCTAGGTGTTGTTTCGCTTGCTAAAATATAAAAAATAAAATTAATAACATGAATCTCACATTACTAAAATAGCTTGACATACTTGTACAAGAGTAAAGCCCTTTCTTTATCAGTTTCATTCCATATCTTAAAGGATCAATATGTCTTTGGCAGTGTTCTCCTGCCTCTTTAATATAAATTTCATTGTCTGAGATTATTGACCCCACAAAACACTCATAGGTGTTAGCTGCTACATCTCTTCTCTGAGTGTAAGTATACAATAACTCAGACTCCCTCCAGTGTCCCAAACACCTATATTCTCTTTCTTCATATATTTCTTGTGTTTCACAATGAGAAACTTGGTAATACATCAGTTCTGGAGCTCTACAATCTGACCACAGTTTTGCACAAAGTTCTACAGCATCTGGAAGGACACCTGTATACTCTCCTGTTATCGGACACATTCCAGTAGATATTTCTTCCATCACTTCGACTCCTGAAAATTAAATAGAGTTTTATCAGTGAGCCATTACAGTGGATATCGCCGACCTCGAGGCATGGCGGGAGGAGACGCCGGGCTTACCACGGTTCACGGACGGATTCGGCAGGGAGCGTGGGACGGGAGCAAATGTTTATTTGGAAGGACCGAGGGTAAGTCATAGTATTTCCCTCGGAGTCCATACAACGGTCTTTCAGGCGAAATGTATGCCATCCTGCACTGTGTGCGGGAGAACGAGAGGAGAGGCTACACCAACAAGTGGATCCTTATAGCCACAGACAGCCAGGCAAGCCTTAAGGCCCTAAGTAGCCCACAGGTAAATTCCAGGCTGGTAAGTGAATGCCGAGATGAGACGAGCGACCTGGCTGGGCAGAATGAGGTCATTCTCATCTGTCTGCCGGGTCACTCGGGAGTCAAAGGCAATGAAGAAGCCGACAGTCTCAGGAAGTGAGGGTCAGCAGAACCATTTATGGGACCAGAACCGGCCTTGGGCTTATCGAAATGCACGGCCAGGGGAACCATCAAGCACACAAGGCATACTGGGCAGATTGTCCAGGGCTCAAATAGGGGAAGTCATTAATTGGGAAACCCAGTCCAAAGAGAGCTGTGGAGCTGCTAAATATTAGCAGAGGACAGCTTAGGAACATAACAGGACTCTTGACGGGTCACATGGCCGTCAAGAAACATCTGCATAAAATGGGGCGGTTCGAGGGGGGACGTGGCATGCAGACTCTGCGGCGAGGGGGAGGAATCAGTCCAGCACATTTTGTGCGAGTGTAAAGCTCTGGACCGCAAAATGCAACTGATCTAGGTCAGTCTAGACCGGAGACAGAGCAAAATAAAACTTCACCTTACCAATTGCTGTGCAGACTTGTTCAAGGCACAGTGATTTTGGAATGGGTGGAGTAGAGACAAAGGGCGTAGACAAAGACGCGGACGAGCCCTGAGGTAGAAAAAAAACAGTGAGCCATAGAAATCTGATTTTAGGTTTGCAGCATTGGGTACCTAAAGGTAGTTTGTCGTCTTATTTTACTATTATCCTGGAATTGAGGTTTAGTTAGGATTAGGATATACGGATACACATTACCACTTTACAGACAAACCCACAGTAGCTGTGAATTATTTTGGAAGAATATGTTGTATATTATAACTGACGGCAAGACTCGTATTCACGAAGCGTTGGAGATCGATTTTGGGTTTCCTGGTGCAGTTTTATCTTCCAGATTGATTGGTGCATTCCAAATTTCGTACAATTATATTCACCAAATTAACAGTGTCAAAAATATTATTAATTAAATTTTTGGCAGCTAAATCAGGAACGACCCTATTTAAATGAATTCAGATTACCTACTGAGAATTATGTATAACGAGGATAGTGATTTTGCACTTAATGTGTTATTGGATCTGTTTTACAGCGTTTTGAATATCAAAAAATAAATGTCCAACTTATTTATACGTTTTAATATTATCCCTTGGTTCTATACACAATTCTCAGTAATCTGAACCTATCAAATATGACCGCTCTTTGCTTGCCTGCCAAAATTCAGTGACGAATGTGTTTCAGACTGTTGATTATACGTTAATTTCGAACATACCTGCCTCCAATTTAAAAAATAAAAACTGCATCACAGAAACGAAAAATCAACTTATCCATCTCAAGCTTTTCGCGAATATGAGATACTGTCCTTTTTCAGTTTTGTTCTCATTAAAAAAATGCAATAAAAAATTGGTGGAAAACTTACTTCCTTGTGTTATCCAAGAATCTTCAAGGAAATTGTCATCGGCACACAGCGAAAATATGTCTTTATTGCTGCTTGAATTGGAACCAAGTTGAAATTCTAATATGTTATTACTTCTTCTGGAAATCTTCATACAGTTGTAACTTTCTTCTTGGCTGTAAAAGTTGAAAAAAATACTGGATATACATACACAATTCGGTAAATAACAACATTTAGCAGCTAAATGTATAGTACAGTCATTCAAAGATGATTTTTCACTGATCACTGCAGTGATTTTTAGCTCTATCCATTTGAGATTTCTCATTTATTTATCGAGTGCACAGCACCAAATTTTTTACAAATATTTTAAATTTTTAAGGATATTTGAAGAAGAAATTCACTAACGAGGACATTGCGACTTGAATTTTAAAAAAATTGTTTCAAATGAGCTCAAAGTAGAACCCCTAGAACTTACAAACCTGCATTAGGGATGAGTTTCATATATACATTCCATAATCAAGTACAACCCGTCCCCAAGAAAGGATCCAAAGAACTTCCTAGCAACTACAGGCCTATTTCTCTCCTTTCAGTCGTCTCTAAAGTGATGGAAAAGTATATAAACACCGAATTGCTAAAATTTCTTGAAAAACACAGTCTAGTCCACGACAGGCAGTATGGATTCCGTCAGCGCAGATCAACTACCGACCTCCTTTCCTTTGTCGCCCATTCTTGGAAAAAGTCTATGGAACTACACGGTGAATTCCAGATTGTTGCTCTAGACATATCCAAAGCATTCGACCAGGTCTGGCATGCAGCGCTGCTTAGTAAACCTCCGGCCTATGGCCTACCACCAGAACTCTGTACCTGGACAGCAAATTTACTCTTCAACCGGAGCATTTCTGTTGTCGTGAATGGCCATTCCTCTAAACTGTATCCAATTAATGCAGGAGTTCCTCAAGGTTCAGCTTTGGCCCCTACTTTGTTTCTTCTCCACATCAATGATTCCGGGTTCGAAAATTTCTCCAGCTAATCTCTATACCTTATATACTTCATAAATAAGACCAAACCTCGAATACTTCTCCCACATCTGGGGTGCCGCTGCCGCTTCTACACTCGCTATCCTGGACTCCATTCAGAAAAGAGCTATACGTCTCATCAATGACCCTAACCTCACCCAAAGGCTGCCATCCCTTGCCCACCGACGTGCCGTTGGTGACCTCTCTCTCTTATAGATATCTGCACGGGCACTGCTCAGAGGAGCTTTCTTCCATAGTTCCTCCACCTGCTGCCCCCAACAGATCTACCAGGGAAACAGAGCGAATGCACTCTTTTACTGTCCAGATCACCAGACATAGAACGTCTTGTTATGCCCGCTCTTCTGTGCGGGGATTTCCAAGTTGTGGAATTCCTTGCCGCCACATGTTTTTCCTTGTCCTCCGAACCTTCAAGTCCAGAATTAACAAGTTGCCTCTTTCCTCCTTGTCGACACCGACGGTACGATAGTATTTAGGCTGTAAGCCCTCGTGGTGTGTTGTCTCCCCATTAACGAATTTTTTCTACGAAAATGAGCTAAAAATTATAGACCCTTAAACCATAAACTTAACTAAACCTACAGCCAGAGCATCAACTTAACTAAACCTACAGCCAAAGCATCAGAGAAAGGGTCTATTTGAAATGAATTTTCTGTAAATATTTTAGTAAAATGAACGACAATGACGGTTGAAGTGGAAACTTAAGGGTTTGCAGAACACTCTTCTTGCGACATTTTCTTTACGTAATCCTAAATCTTGCGAATTTTCACGTTTAAAATCGCACTTTGACGTTTTGAAGAAAACCCCATTTTTTGTTCTTTAAATGCCTAGGTATAACTTTTTTGTCTTTTAACTTACAGACCTAAATTTTGGTGCGTGGGTCACTATTTATAATACAAACACGCGTACCAAATTTGGTTGCCCTTACTTTGTTATCTTCGGAGATATAATTTTCTCCGAAAGAAAACACAAAATTTTCCGGGAAAACCTGGGGCGATTTTCGTGGCTGACAAAATTATCCAAGCCACTTGCAAAAGGAAGGTAGTCACCAAATTTGATCAAAATCGGCCTATTATTGTTTGAGTTATCGATGAAATTAGTTTTAGGGGTCCTAGTTTCCGCTCATTTGAAAAAAATTTTTCAAAATTCAAAAGTTGGAATCTATTTAGTGAATTTTTTTAAAAGAAAATTCACTATTAAAGCATATAATATTAATTGTTCTCCATCTTAAGTGATCACACTCGACTTCAAATCAAAATATCAAATCAAATAATCTTCTCAGCCAGTATCGCCTGGATTTGTGTAGTCTTAGTTTTGTTATTCATTTTTGCGATAATAAATGGCCTGGTCAAATTTCACTAGTGCGCACCTGATCCTTCTCTGTAACGTCACCTGGGACATTGTTATGTTATGTGACAGATGTGAGAGATTTCATTTCAGCGCCTGTTTTTCTCATAAAAAGGATCTAGTTATCGCTGGGTCTGATGGATTTCAGACATTTGGTCCCATATGAATACGCCAGTAATTTATGATAGGTGTAGAAAGTACAATAATTCACTCAGACACAATAAACAATAAAAAAAAACTCATGATAAACTCTTTGATGAGTTATTATTAAAGGTTATCGTCTATGATACTACTTATAATTTCATAATTAATATAATTATCTACTGATAAGTAAATCATTTAAAAAATTATGTCATGGGAAAATATTTCTATCAAGTTAACATACACAAACACTGTAGGTATTATACAGCGCGTTTATTTAAGTTCATATTCAAAGTTTGCCTCATAAAACAGGTTACTGTGTTGCCACCACATGACTTATTTCAAGAATAATTCCATCACTTTTAGGAATTAGCATGTTCTTCGTTGTTTGAAGAAAGAAACGAAATGGAGAGGAGGTGTTGACAACAAAACAGTGTCTTGTGGCATTCCAAAGTTAAAGTATTTGTAATTGGAGAACACTTTACATAGAAAAATTTTCAAGACATTCTTAAAGAAAACTTGTCAACTACACAGAGAGGAAAAACAGCTGGTTTTAGTGTTTCTTTCGCAAAAATCGAGCTATAAATTAAGAATGAACTGATTTTGATGCATATATTTTAACTTGCTAATCTTTCTGCAACCATTTAGACCATTTCTTATCTTATAAAACCTGTATTTAAAAGTTAAACATAATTACAACGATTAACATCTTGCGCTTACCATTGAGTTCTGCTGAATACCAAGTATTTCTCTTCATCATTTTCAGCTCCTGCGTCACTAACACATTTGATAGTGTATGTTTTAAAAGAGGAATGATCTTTGTAGGTGATAGTTTGTTCATCTACTTTGACATGTTCCCAATTGCCTCTCATCCATTTTGGGAAGTTGCACATACTGGCAGACATCTGGACATCTTCAGGCCAAGGAGTTTCCTGACTAGGTGACAAAACTAATGTCTCGAATCCACTAGAAGAATTGTAAAGTTCTCCATTGCAAGTTGAATCTTTACTAAGTGACATTTGGATCTTGCCTGTCTTGTGGTCGGTTCTATACAGCTAAAATATGACGGTAATAGTAAAGAAAAAGTTT
Source organism: Tillus elongatus (assembly GCA_964006375.1). NCBI lineage: Eukaryota > Metazoa > Arthropoda > Insecta > Coleoptera > Cleridae > Tillus > Tillus elongatus. The sequence continues at coordinate 131,895,149 of OZ023269.1, forward strand.
AAAAAAATATATACATTTCAAAAAAAATATTCTGGGGAATGCTTAGGGGTTAAATTGACATTTTATATATCTTGGAAAGTTCATTATCATCTCACGTTGGGTTTATTTAATATTAATTATGGTCATAGGAGAAAATAATCGTTGCAAAAAAGGCTGTAAATTTCTCTAGCTTAACGTATCGTTTATGTAAAAAGGAAACATTTAGGGTATATGACAGGACCCTGGAGAATACTGATATACATTAAAAAATGAATTAGAATGTAGAAATAACATAAACTCAGATTTAAAAGCCTATGACAAGAATGGAATTTTAAGCAATGCCAGAAGTTTATTGAGTAGGTACTTAATGCAATATCAAATATTCTTGAATGCTATGGAGATATAAATACAGAGTGTAAAAAGTCTTTATGCAATTAAGTTAATTCTTTAATGTTCTCGTTATGCTTATAGCTAGATAAATTGAAGTTCATATGTAATTTTACTTACCGCACACCTATATTTTGGCCTTTTTGCAATATGGCTGTGATTATCATAAAAAATTAAAAATCTTTCATTTCCAAGTCCACTCCAATGGGCTAAACAATCGTACATTAACTCCGCTAAAATATCAAAAACAAATAAATCAATTTATATAATCGTATCACTAATTATGTATTTAGAAAAATGTTTACAATGTAAAGTGTAAAGCCTGTGGTCGGCACGGCATTAATAAATACACCCTGGAAAATTCAAACACCTTATAGAGTTTGTCACTTGATGGTAATTTTGCTAGCAAAACTGGGTTAATTAAATGAAATTAATTGACTCTACTTTTCTGATAATAATAATAACACCACAGAAGACAAACACCACACCCAGAAGTCTCAGAACTTCTGGGGGGAGATACAGGACCAAGGAAGCCACCAATCTTTAGCAGCCGGCCACTTCACATTCGAGTGAAAGAACCGACTATCTGAATACGAGAGTCGAACCCGCGACCTCCTAGCCCGAATTCTAGAGGTTACTCGCCACGCCAACTGGGCTATTCGGTCTTATAAAACTAATGTGTTGGTAAAATATTCCCAGTTGTAAAATTGTTTCGTGGTATTGTTTTCCAAAATGTACTTAGGAATACTTTGATAAAATAATTAACAAAATTACCATGTCCAGCCAAATTGCATCCTCTAAATCTAAAATTTAATGTTGATCCTGAAGGACACGAATCCATTTTAGAGTCAAATCCTCTGCATTCTGTAATTCCGGTTAAACTGTTTCCTTTATATGATACAAAAAAATTACCATCGATGGGACAGTATTCTTTGGTTGTATTTGAACCTAAAGCATCTTTGGTTTCTGTAAAAAAATAATATAGATTAGATACAGTACAAATCTAGTTTTCTATAAAATCTGAACACAAATATTGATGTGAGGGACAGGCTTTTATGGTTATATTTTAAGTCTAATTATACCATACAAGGCACACTTTGACTGACCGAAAAGTTTTAATTTGTGACATTGAAAACTCCCAGATATGGAATTTAAGTAGAATTGAATCATAAATGGAAGAAATCCAAAATTTTCCCCGGAAAATTGATCTGATTTATCTGGCTTACGAACTTATCGAAGCTATTTTCAAAAAGACGCTACTTACTAAATTTCATTAAAATATATATATATATATATATATATATATATATATATATATATATATATATATATATATATATATATATATATATTTGTGTATATATGAACATATAAAAATTGAAACTGACCCCGAATATGGACTCTAGAGGGTCCTAGTTTGCGTTCATTTGAAGAAATTTTAAGCTTTTTCTCCAAAGTTACTTAGACTTACGAAATAATGAATTCCTTATATTTTCACCATACTGTATATTTTAACGGTTAGCAAAAAAGTCAACAAAAATTTAGAAAAACATTAGGTGATAATACTGGGATTGCAAAAATTAATTTGTAGGAATTAAAATCAGCGATAAGACTAATATTGTATCAAAGCCGTTATCAAGAAATTAGTGGTTTGATAAAAATAAACATCTTATGTCTTTTTTTAGCGGTAATATTTAGACCGGCAAAGTTTCATTGATAAGCAAGACCAATTAAAAGCTAATTAATGAATCGGGTTCCTTATCTTACAATAAAAATTCGCTAAAAAGGAAAAAGTCAGATAAACTTTTTATCTTGCAAGGTAGATAACGTAATTTAATGATAATATTGGTCAATAAATTAGTTGAATGTTTGCATTTAAGCCAGGAAAATCGGAACAAGTTTTCCGGGAAATTTTGGGTTTTCTTTCGGAAAATATGTTATCTCCGAAATTAACAAATCAGTGGATTAACAATTAACAATCTAGCTGGTAAATTTACCCCCGACCAATCAATCAATACTTTCATTGATTATTAAGCATAAAAATTGAAACAGAATGCGATATGGTTTCAGCAGGATGGAGCACCACCACATTACCAACTCGATGTACGGTAGTACCTCGATACAATATTTCCCAATCGGTTGATAGGGAGGCGAGGATCGATAGAATGGCCAGCGCGATCACCTGATCTTACCTTATTAGATTTCTTTTTATGTGGATATGTGAAGAGCATTGTGTACAAAACTAAACCTTTTGATTTAAATGACTTAAAAGAACGAATAACGCTTGCGATTAGGTCGATCACGCCTGATATGTTAAATAATGTTAGAAGACAGTTTTATTTAAGATTAGGGTGTTGCCAAGAAGTTCGCGATGAACATTTTGAACATCTACTTCATTGACATTCATAGTTATTTTTAGTGTTTTACATTTTATTACATTTTGCATTACATTTTAGTTTTTTATTGTATTATAGCGAATTTCGGTAACTACATGATTTTATTTTATTCTATCTTAATTGTTACAATAAACTTGAAAACGACAACATTTTTGAATAGAGAATGAACAGACCTTTCAAACGACATATCACAAGCCTATACTTCCCCTTTAAAAAATTGGGGGTTGTACCTGTCATTCGAAGGGGGATGAAGGTACGGATCGCATTTTTACGTTGAAAAATGTCAATTTATAATTTAAATTTGACGTGTTTCGGGATTTTTTTATAAGAATGTACAGTAACCGAAATAATGAATTTATTCCATTTGGCTTTTACACACTGTATATCTTATTTTGCTTGAGCCACTCATTTCAAAGTGGCGGCCATTGAAACAAATGTGTTTATTTATTTATTTTACTTATTTATTAAAACTAATTATATAAAGCACATTACAAAAAGCTAACGATTGTGTTGTTAATAGTGAAAACATTAATCAAAAAGAGTTGTTAAATAGAACTCGATTTGGTTGTAATAAAATTGCTCAAAAATGTTTTAAGTGTTCAGCATTCAATGATTATGATTTTTTATCACCCTTTACATAAATATTGGTTGCCACAGCAACAATTATTAAATACAAAAAACTTACATTGTTGTGTGTGTTTTGTTTCTTTAACGTCGGCCTATTTCCAGGACTATGGCCAATCACCGACGTCAGGGAGCAGTTTGACTTCACTATCCTGGAAATGTTGCCGAACCCCTGCCTTTCTGTAAGGAGGGCAGGGACCTTTAACGTGCCCAACATTGCATGGACACGGGACCGACGGCTTTACTCCCCCTCCGAAAGGCGGAACGTGCAGGCATTCAACTTGGTGAAATACAATGTCACAATATCGGTTGATGTTAATGTTACAGTATGTAATGAAAGAGTGAAAGGAGAACCCTGGGATCGAACTCAGTACCCTTCAGTTCAGAGGCACACGTTCTTACCACTGAACCACCGAGACTCTATATACAAAAACCTACAATGTGTTAATATATTAACACTGTATTTCCTGCTAAAACAAAGTGATATTTTCCCGATTTAATATCATTGGGATATAATAAATTTAAGCTGTCCAGGGTATTATTAGATGATTGTGATCATGTACTTACTGAATAACAATATTTCCGCTGTCTCTCTCGCCTCTATGGATTCCTTAGAAGGACAATTGGCTTCCGCTGTCCCTTCGTTGATGTAACAGGTGGAATATGTTTCCTGACTAAGAGCGAAGACTTGCAAAACATTCGATGATCTCAACTTCAGATGCAAACACCGGATGCAATTTGTTTCTCCAACACTATAAATAATTAAAATATTTGTTAATTTACATAAATATTCTGGATTGGAGTTGGTGTGCTTCTAGTAAAATGCGCGAATGGTGTGTTTAGGTAGAAATTAAGTAGGAAATCTAAAACAAAATAAGTGCAACGTGCGAGGGTTTAGTGTTAACACTTTAACTATCTAAAAATTATTGTTTTTTAAACATCTTATTACTTGTTAATGGTAGCCTTTATGAACACTTATCGTTCAATATACAGGGTGTGCCAATTAAAACTTTCCACCTGGAAAATATCATAATTAAAAACAGAATAAAATGTTCGGGACGCAGCAAGTGCGTTATGCTAGTGATTTTTTATTAAATGCTTCAAATTTGAATAACTCAACTTTCTATAAACTCAGAAAGTTGAATTTTGGTATGTAGTAAGACCTTTTCCAAGGAAACATATTCACTAAATTTCATTAAAATAACTTTGTAATTTTCAGAGAAAAAATTTTTTTTAGAAAAAAACTCAAAATTTGAATAACTCAATTTTCTATAAACTTAGAAAGTCGAATTTTGGTACGTAGTAAGGCCTTACCTAAGACAATATATCCACAAATTTTCAGTAAAATGGCTTTGTAATTTTTGGAGAAAAAAAATTTTGTTTCGAAAGAAAACTCAAAATTTTCCGGGAAAACCTTGTCCGATTTTCCTGGATAACGAACTCATTCAAGCCATTATTAAAAGAAAGGCACTTGCCGAGTTTCATCGAAATCGGTTAATGATTTTTTGAGTTATCGGTTGGATACATATATATATATATATATATATATATATATATATATATATATATATATATATATATATATAAACATATAAAAATTGAAACTGACCCTGGATATGGGTTCTAGGGATCCTAGTTCGCGCTCATTTGGAATTTTTTTGCAAAGGCTCACCATCGATGCCTCTCTATTAGTGCATTTTTTTAAAATAAAAATTCACTAAAAAACCGAGACATGGCTACTTTGTTTTCAAGGGGGACACATGTGGCGTAAGTTTTGGTGTCTTGGAACCTGCGTCTAAGGCAGGGGCGTAAAACACCCTTACATTTAAATGGCACCCTATGTTGAGTGACACCTCATTTTAAAGCTTTTTCAATTATGATCACGACGACTGGCGACTTTTTAAATCTTGGTTTGGATATGGAAATAAAATCAGTACTTAAAGAATATGACAAAATATCAATGAATAAAATAATGTTATTTAATTAAATGTTCAAATTGTTTCCCTTCACTTCAATACAGTAATAAAATCTTTGCTCCACTTCCGTACGAACATTTATAAGCATTTTGGCTGTTATCTGACGACATTTCTTGAACAATTTGCTGAAGAAGCTCGTCGTGTTTCCATAGAAATACGTCTACGGGTGTTAAATCCGGCGATCTCGGAGGCCACTGAATTGAACCTCTGTGTCCTATCCAGTGATTAGGAAAGTTCTTATTAAGAAAATCACGCACAGCTGCCGTATAATGTGGAGCACCATTCTGCTAAAACCTCACAGCCTCCTCTGCGAAAACGTTGCCATTTTCCAATACTTTACTTGTCTCGTCTAAAGTAAAACATGTAAAAATTTGAATTAACGAACCTCTGTGTCCTATCCAGTGATTAGGAAAGTTCTGGTTAAGAAAATCACGCACAGCTGCCGCATAATGTGAAGCACCATTCTGCTGAAACCACACATTCTCCTTCGCTAAAACGTTGCCATTTTCCAATACTTAATTGTTTCCTTTATAGTAAAACATGTAAAAGAGTACAGTTGCTAAAGTTTATTAAGAGATAAACAAAAAATCATAAAACAAAATATTTTTATTGATAAATTTTTAAAACCAGTCGTTAGATAACGCCAGAAATGCTTCGAAATGTTCGTTCGAAAGTGAAGCAAATATTTTATAAATGTGAGAGAAAGGAAAACAATTTGAAGATTTAATTAAGTAACATTCTTTCATTCATTGATATGTTGTCTTATTCTTTAAGTGATGATTTTATTGCCATCTCCAAACCCAAATTTAAATAGCTGTCGTGAGCTGAATCGAGAAAGCTTCAAAACTAGGTGTAACTCAACATAGGGTGCCATTGAAAATATAAGGGTATTTTACGCCGCTGCCTAAGGGGTAGGTTTCACGGCACCAAATCTTACGCCATTATGTGTACCACTTGAAAAGAAAGTCGACGTGTCTCGGCTCTTTAAATTTTTTTAATTCCTATATTTTCCAGGTCGAAATTTTAACTGGCACACCTGTATAAGTAATTAGTCATTTTATTTTCTAATAACAATAACTGGTATCATGAAGTTATTATATCTCTATATTATTCTTTAAATGTCTTACATTAAAATGATTTATTTCATTCATTTCTTTTCTTTCTTTACAATGCAAATATAAAAAAATTAAATGATTACGATTGACCGGTCTATTTGGGACACCCTGTCTAACTTGTACTAGCTTTAGTAAATTCCAAATATTTTGTGGCATTTCAGAATTTGCTTTTTAGAATTTCAACTCTTCAGGCTGAACAATAAGGAGATACAGGTCTGTAAATGTGACAATGTCTTTTAAAAATTTTTTGAAAAAAGTCAAATATCTCGAAAATGGTTGAGAAAAATGACATAAAATGTTAGTGGAACCTACCATAAAATTTGATGGTAAATCTAGATTCGTAATAAAAAACACCATCTTCCATTTGAAATAAGAAAGTTGACGTCTACTTTCGGTATAACCGGAAGTCCCATACCAACGTCAATATTTTCAGTGAGCTGTAAATTTTGAGTAACCCACGTGTGTGAATTTTCAGAATTCAATTATGAGCCGTACTCCAGAAACGGCTAATGGAAGGTCTACGTGGGACAGCCTGTAGATTCAGGACCTATGCCTGAGTATCATCAAAACTTGAATATCTTTAAAACTGTTGGGTTTAACTGTACTGGGTGATTCATTAACAACCATAATATTGTAGTAGATAGGTACTTGGTGTCAAAATATAATGTTATTGCTTAATGAAATATAGGTTGTTAAAATTTGTAAATTATACTTATTAGTTTCTTGTAATAACAAAACAGCTACCACACCTAAAAACACTGATTTTGATAAACACTGTTTCCGAGGTCGAGCAATAATTAGAGTATGAGTGTTGTTTTATTAAAAAGATAATTATAATTATATATTATATTATAAGTTTAAAAAGAACTTACGTATTTGTTAATATAACATTATTTCCTATCCTTTTGTGACAGTTACCCCATATTGGTATAGATGTCGCTGTGATATTTAACACATCATATTGTACTCCATTTCCTATATTTGCTGTACTTTGCATTAAAAATTCACCCTGGAATTCTTGTGGGAAATAACAAGCTCCTAGAAGTTCTTTACCTGAAACAAAAATATTAAATTTTAGTTTCAACTAAAAACAAAGAAATAATAATAATAATTATATTTTTTCCTGTCAGTCAAAAATACCATTGAATACATAAAAGAAAAGATATAAGAATCACAAAGCAAACCAGATATCCTCACTATAAACACACAGAAAAATACAAAAGAATAAAAAAGCCACCAAAATATAAACACAAATACAAAAACAATATACCAGGTGTTCTAAAATTAGTTGGAGTTAGTGTTACAGGCGCTAGCCACTTGACTTTTTTGCAATACATTTTTGTAATAAAATTTTTGTTTTCATTTCTCACCAGACAACAAATTTATTCATTTAATCACTTCCCAACGCGTTTCGACCTCCAAGAGGCCATCCTCGGGGGATAAATTTAAACAATTCTCAAAAATTGTACTTGAAAACAATACAAAAGGTTCAATAGGTCAAGACTTCATCCTTTGTACCAGGGGACCTGCAACACTACATCTGAATTCGCCAGAAAATTTGTCTCTAAACAAAAACCAATAAGAAAGATCGGCGATTTAAAAAACGACAGCATTATATATAGGAACAATGGCTGCCCCTCAATAATGCTGTCGTTTTTTAAATCGCCGATCTTTCTTATTGATTTTTGTTTAGAGACAAATTCTCTGGCGAATTCAGATGTAGTGTTGCAGGTCCCCTGGTACAAAGGATGAAGTCTTGGCCTATTGAACCTTTTGTATTGTTTTCATGTACAATTTTTAAGAATTGTTCAAATTTATCCCCCGAGGATGGCCTCTTTGGAGGTCGAAATGCGTTGGGAAGTGATTAAATGAATAAATTTGTTGCCTTTTCATTCAATGTTTAGTAAAATTTTTGTTAGTAAATCGATTCTTTGCAAATTTTTTAAACTTGTATTTAATGTAATTTTGTATTTTTGCGTCAAATTTAACGTGGATGCGTTAAAGTCAAAGGGTCGAAGCTGCCCTTGACCTGTAGATAACTACTCATAACTTTTTTTGTTGGAATTTTTAAAAATTTTAGTATTAAATAAAATGACAAAAATGCATAAAAAGGTCCATGATTCATCGTGATAAAATGAGCTGATTTCGCAGAAACGCTTTTTTACTGTAATTATTATCGTGATCTTCATTTTATTAAAGACATTGCATTTTTTATCTGAAAGTATAATGAATTGTAGTAATGTCAGTCGGAACCACAATAGGTGCATGGGTAATTTATGAAATTTCAAAGTTCGTTAATGAGTTTTACGCTATAATTGATTTCACGGATGGTTTTTCTGTTATACTTTTTGCTACTCAAGTAGACAAGCTTCGATAATGCCTTTATCATGGGGAAATCTTCTTGTTTCTGTAATCTTCCATATACAGGACACTATCTCGTCAGTTACTTTTTTTATTTGTCTTCAACGTAGACATTAAAAGAAAAAAAAGTGTATATAATTTTCAAGAACCGCTCATTTGATGTGAGAATTAGAACGGAAAGCTTACCTGTATGAATACAGACAAGACATTTTAAGTGATCTTAATTTGATTTTAATTTAATTTCGATGGAGTTATTAACATAGACATATGTATTACTTTTTATTTCTTTCTTGCCCGGCTATAATTTGATCAGAATGAGATTTTGATTTATTATGTGCGATGTTATTAAATAGAGACGAATATGTAGTGTAAATCGTTCATAAAGTCGCCTGTCTCTAATCTTTATTATTAGATCTAAGTGTTCTAATAAGAATATTTTATCACTTCTGATAAATCCAAATAGAAAACAAGAAAGATAAATTCTGTGAGTATTCAGTGCCTCATTGCACATTTTTTACTCTTTTATTATATTAAAATCACGGTGTATTCAATTCGGGGAAGGGTCGAAATTATTGCGTTATTTTTCGGAGATGACCAGTGCGCGAATAGAACTATGCAACTGTTTAATCAGCAACACCCTGACAAAGTACCTAATCGAAAGTACGTTTTAGACTTAGTACAAAAGTTTAGAAATACTGGTTATGTTTCAAATAAAAAATTCTCTACAGCACAGCCTGTGACGATAGAAGCTGTAGCAGCAGTTTTGGGACACGTCACGATAGATCCCACTTTAAGTAATATAATGTTACCAAGTGCTTCTGTTGATCTACTGGTCACCTAACTGAACCTTCGCCATTGGTTACACATAATATAGATGCTGCAAAACAAATATATGTTGACTTTATTGTGTCTTATGTGACTAGAGATATATTCTTATTATTTCTTGCTTCATAGCATACGCTGGTGCTGAGATGAGGTTCGACCAGTTCTGGCAAAAAGTCTAGTCCTAGTTGGCTGATGCTTGATTCGTCTCTATGTTCAGCACCTTCCTTACCGTTGTCGTCCCAAGGACGACTATTTTCTGCAGCTCGACGTAGAGGCTCTCCGGTATGTCGAGTATCTTCAGAGACTTGAATAACTTCTTGGGCACTTCTCCACATGTACCCAACACTGGGTGCTGGAGGTCACACTCTTGTCTTCTGGTGCCATATCTGCCTCATTTCTTCTTCAAACTTTTGATATTTGAAGCACTTCTCAATTTATTTTTATGGATGTTCTGCGCCACGTCAATCAAGAAAGTTACATCCTGGCTCTCGAGTGTGACAACTGTATCTGGTCGATTATCTTGAACTGGTTGATTCGTGGTGATCGTTCTATCACAATAAATTTTAGCCTTGTCGTTTTCGATAAATATGACTTGCTTTCTTCTTTCAGATTATATTTGAAGCAGAGTCCATGGTGAATGATTCTCGCGACCTGTTATGTCTGTTCTTATATTTTCTTATACTCTGTAGGAGCAAGTGTAGCGTAAGTGCTGATAACATGCTCAATATTTTCTGTCTGGCTTCAACACATTGTGCATCTATCTGAGTCCAAACCCTGTTCTTCAATTATGCGTTTCCTGTAGTTCCGGGTCGGGACCACTTGGTCGTTCATGACAATCATGAAGTCTTCAGTCGCTCCGAATATATTTCCTTTCCACAACCATGTATGTGACGCTTCTTTGAATAATTCATTCGTTTCGAGATTTGTTGGGTATCAGCACTGTTTTTTTGCCTTCCCAAGCACACAATCCATCCTTTTCCATAGAGCTTTGGTGGTTCAGGGGTAAGAACGTGTGCCTCTGAACGGAAGGGTACTGGGTTCGATCCCAGGGTTCTCCTTTCACTTTTTCAGTACAAACTGTAACATTAACATCAACCGAGGATCTGGCATTGTATTTGAGCAAGTTGAATATCTGCACGTTCCCCCGTTCGGAGGGGGCGTAAAGCCCACGATACCGTGTCCATTCGATGTTGGGAACATTAAATATCCCTACCCTCCTTACAGAAAGACAGGGGCTCGACAAAATTTCCAGGATAGTGAGGTGAAACTGCTGCCTGGTGTCGGTGATTGGCCATAGTCGCGGAAATAGGCCGACGTTAAAGAAACAAAACACACACACACACACCCTTTTCCCTCTGACTGCGGTCTTATTAAGATTATTCTTTTCTATTTCAAAAAATAATACAACAAATTTGCCTATCATCGATTTTCTTATTTCTTTGTTGTTAGTGAATTTTCTTTTAAAAAAATTCACTAATGAAAAGATCCCGACTTTTGAATTTTGAAAAAATTTCTGCAAATGACCGCGAACTAGGCTCCCTAGAACCCATATTCAGGGTCAGTTTCAATGTATCACACCGATAACTCAAAAAATAATGATTCGATTTTGATCAAATTTGGCACCTTTCTTTTGCAAGTGGATTGGATAAGTTCGTTAGTCAGGAGAATCGGCCCAGGTTTTCCCGGAAAATTTTGTGTTTTCTTTAGAAAAAAATTTATATCTCCGGAAATAACAAAGTAAGGGCAACCAAGTTTGGCACAATGATTTCTGCCATAAAAGGTATTCTGTGTACCAAAAGTCAAATATCTATCTTAAAAGACAAAAACGTTAGATGTAAATTATTTTTTAATTAATTAAATGTGATTCAACGAAGTCAAAACGTCAAAATTAATTGAGTACGAATGTAAGTGAAGAATACTACAAGAAATGACTCACAAGCTCCTAGATATGTGTCTAAGTCGTTATTTTCCTTGATTTCGTTAAAATAAGGGCAAAAAATCCATTGTAAATCAAAATGGTAGTGTGTAAATTGTAAAACGTTGAACAATTAACATTTATTATGAGATATACCTGCTAGTACATACATGTCGAACGTAGCTCAGTGGGCTAGGTCCCTGTACATCGGATAATCGATTCATACATGACGAGTTCTAATCCTAGTTAGTGACTTTACTTTTTATCAATTTTTTTAGTCTCATTTCACTTTACCGTTATCTAATCAGATTGTTATTCCGATGAATTTTTTAGCGAGTTTTTGTATAAAAAATAATTTGATAAAGAGGAGATGAAATTTTTAAGACTTTGTTCAATTTGAATAGCACATCTGGTTGTTTGTTCTTGCCCTAACTTCCGTTCCAGATTTAATACTGTCGTAGACTTTTCCTGTGGCTTCACAAGTGCTTGTTTTAGTGAATTTTCTTAAAAAAAAATCACTAACGAGGAGATCCCAACTTTTGAATTTGGAAACAATTTCTTCAAATGAGCGCGAACTAGGTCCCCTAGAACCAATATCCAGGGACAGTTTCAGAGTGTTCTGCAAACCCTTAAGTTTCAGCTTCAACCACCATTGCCCTTCATTTTAATAAAATATTTTCAGAAAATTCATGTCAAATAGACACTTTCTCTGATGCTTTGGAAGTAGTTTTAGTTAAGTTTAAAGAAAAAAATGGGGTTTTTCTCAAAACGTTAAACTCGCCATTTGAAACGTCAAAATTGGTAACATTTAGGCAAAGAACCTGAAAGAAATAGGGATTAGGTAAAGAGTGTCCTGCAAACCCTTAAGTTTCAGCTTCAACCATCATTGCCCTACATTTTACTAAAATATTTCCAGAAAATTAATTTCAAATTGACCCTTTCTCTGATGCAGTAGTTTTTGTTAAGTTTATGCTTTAACGGTCTATAATTTTTATCTAATTTTCGTAGAAAAAATTCGTTAATGAGGAGACAGCGACTTTTGAATTCTAAAAAGATTTCTATAAATGAGCGCAAACTAGGCCACCTAGAATCCATATCCGGGTTTACTTTCTGTTTACATATATACAGGGGGACGCATTTCTGCGGTAAAGCTCAATATAATTGTTATTATGCAAGATACGAGAAAAAATTGTATACGTTACCTATAGGGTGTCTTGAGCTACATCTTATAAAATTATTTTGATCATCACAGTATTGCCCATAAGTCGTTGCTTATACCTAGAATTTTTTTGAACATTCCTTATTGCATTTTTGCACTGTTCATCGAAATGTGATGCATGTTTGTAAAAAAAAATCGAGACGCAGTAAGTGCGTTTTGGTAGCGAATTTTCATTCAACGCTTCCAAATTCAATAACGCAATTTGCTATTAACCTAAGGTTCGTCAGCTAGGAAACGAGTTTTCTCGGAAACGTTTTAACTTTATTTTCGGACAGTTTTTGTACATTTTTAAACAAGGTATTTTGATAAAATATGGTACATTTTTCCTACTATATAGGCTATACCGGTGACCAAATTGATGCCTGCTTGCATTAAAGAGACATATTTGCTACTAAAAACATTTTTATGAAAATTCACTTCAATAACGCACTTGCTGCGTCCAGAGTTTTATCTTTTATATTCATATCATCAGAGTTGACCTGGTATACATAAACGCTCAGTGAATATGTTTTGAATTTCTTTACTTTGTGGAATGTTCATATCTTCTTTTCAAGTATATCACAAGTTTATTTAGTGTACCTATTTAATTCGTATCACATTATTTGATACGTTATGGAATTTTAAACATCCTGAGAAGGTCATATCCCATGACCCACAATGCATTCGTTGTTAAACGGCACTAAAACAAATGTAAATGTGGGAAACACTTAAAAATTGAATTCACCGGTTAAGTTAGGGAATTATGGAACCATTAAGGTAAACAATATGGCCCATTCGGGTTTCACTTAATTCCGTACAACATGTGAGTACATTGACCAATTAATTATGCAAATTAGTGTAAAAGATACCATCAATATAAACAATGTTCCCTGTGAAATCTTCCGTAAAAATGTAAACTCACTTTTATTTAGGATTCGGCAATGTTTAGTCTAATCTAATCATCGTGAAAACTACAAATAGTTTGATTTTAAGCCCACTTGGATAATTATTATCATCATCGTGGTCCAAAGGTTATGTCGCCTGGTCGATGCAACATTGACTGTCTGTCCCGAGGAGCTCTCTTCATCTCATTACAGCTTCCACACTTCAGGTTTTCTAGAAGTTTCCCGCTTGGTACACTTTTTTCATGGAGAAACATTGTTAAGAAATAACATAGGCTTTTATGGTGTGCCTACCCCTTTATGGGAATGCCACGACTGGTAGTAGTAGTAGTAGTTAATAAAGTTTCAGGACGTTTTTTTAATCAATACAATTTACTTTCCTCCTCTCAGTTTATTTTAGCGAGCCTCTTTCTTCTCTCACTTCTTTTGGTATACTTTTATTCGCCTCTCCATCGGTAGACCTCCCCTTTGTCATCCTTTCCAATTTAATATTTAGAATGATTTTATTTATACCCTGTTTAGTCAAAGTCCAGGTTTCCGCCTCATACATTATAACACTATACACGTATGACTTGATGAACTTCATCCCTGGGTCTAACTTAAAACGTTTATTACTGAGAAGAGTACTTTAGTTATCAAATGCGTGCTTTGCCACCGCAATTCTACGTTTAATATAATCTGATTTAAGGTGACCCCAAATAAGAACGTCTAGTGGGTTAAAATCGGGGCTACGTGCTGGTCGAGGAATTGGACTGACACGGCCTAACCACTTTGGGAATACCTTTCATTTAAGTAATTTCGCAATTGAGAGAAGTGTGCCAGCGCACCGCACCGTCTTGTATAAAATAGATATTCCGTCATAATTTTTTTTATATTTCAACAACACACCACGAGGGCATACAGCCTAAATACTATCGTACCGTGGGTGTCGACAAGGAGGAAAGAGGCAACTTGTTAATTCTGGACTTGAAGTTTGGAGGTTCGGAGGAGAAGGAATAACATGTGCCGGCAAGGAGTTCCATAACTTGGAAGTCCTCGGGATAAAAGAGCGGGCATAATAAGATGTTCTATGTCTGGTGACCTGGACAGTAAAAGGGTGCATTCGCTCTGTTCCCCTGGTAGATCTGTTGGTGGCAGCAGGTGGAGGAACTACGGAAGAAAGTTCCTCTGAGCAGTGCTCGCGCAAATATCTATAAAAGAGAAAGAGGTCACCAACGGCACGTCGGTGGGCAAGGGATGGCATGTAAAGGTAAAACCCAAGGATATCACTGGGGCCATTTTTCAGACAATTTAGGTGGGAATTTATATTCAGATTTGGTGGTAGTTCACATGGAACTAAGATATGATTTCAGATTATGCACACCAAACATTAATCTTGAATGCATGTTGGAAATGACGTTCTACTGCTACTTGTTAGAACAGTAACCGTCAAGGTGGGGAATGTAGAAATTCAGTCGCAGACAATCCTGAACTACCTCGGCATACAAGTAGGACATAGCATGAACATGGGTGTGCACATAGAACGAGTAGAGGCAAAAGCAGACATGATGGTTGCAAAGCTAGGGCGTCTGATGCCAAATATCGGTGGACCAAAACCAGGGAGAAGGAGAGTGCTAAGTAGTGTGCTAAACTCACTCATGCATGCACAATGGGCCAAGGGCGGCAAAGCCGCGGACGAGCCCTGAGATATAAAAAAACTCAATCATACTGGATGGCGCACCAACATGGAAGGACGTGTTGTCAAAGATAAGTTGTAGAAAAAATGTTGAGGGGCACAAGAGTTAGGTATCCATCAGAATAGCAAGTGCATATAGAACAGTGGCAACGAAAGCACTACAGGTGATTGCAGGAACGATCCCTATACACTTATTAACAAGAGAGGTCACTTGTGAAAGACACGAAAATAAAAGAGAAGGAAAAAAGAAGGCAAGAATTGAAACAATGCTGGAATGGCAGCGAGAATTGGAAGAGGAAATGTCAACAACCCAGTAGATAAAGAGGCTCATTCCACACATACAGTCATGGATATCGAGAAAGCATGGGGAGGTGGGTTATTATTTTACCCAATTTCTGTAAAGTCATGGGCGTTTCAGGTCTTACCTTTTTTTCTGTCCCTCAGGGCTCGTCCGCGATCTCGCCGCCCCGATAGCATTGCAATTTAAGTCTTACCTTAGTAAAATGAAAATACTTGACAAAGAGGACTGCACGTATTGTGGTAATAGAGATACGCCAGAACACAGGGTCTTTGAGCGCGCAATGTGGTCGTGTATAAGAGAACAAATGTATAAAGAGATTGGCAGATATTTAACACCAGATAATGTGGTGGAGCATATGCTGGGAAGTGAAAGGGTGTGAAATACTGTGGAGAGACGGATCGTAGAAATAATGAAGTCAAAGGAGGATGAAGACATGATGTAGAAGTTTTGAGAACAACAAGGACATGTTGAAGCAATCCCAGCGAGTGGTTTCCGCCACGTCTCTAGGTGTTAAGGGGGTATTTAGTGGGTAGTGCCGATCTGGAGGGAAGGGGAGTCACCACAGTGCCGGTTGGTGCCAAAACGCGGAAGCGCCAGCCAGACCGGTGGCTGGCGCGTAAAAAACAGTCACCTCCGCTATGAGAAGAAAAAAACTGCTACTTGTCGTTTGTTTCTGAAGCTGAATAGACCTTGGCAAGTATAGGTAACTTCCTCTGTAAATAGCATTTTATTTTCAAACAGTGGTTCTGCACTCTGTTTGTTTCTGAAGGAATGGCAAAATTGTAGTAGCTGGAAGAATAGCTGGTAATAAATTCCGTACTGGTGTGAAGTGATGTGGACAAATAATTTAGTCATGAAATATGCTCAGAACCGATCATTTATTCACATTGACGCTGCACTTATTCTTCTTCAACTAATTTCTGGATTATATACTAAATGAACTGAAATCTCTTCTTCTTGTTCGGAAGTGGTATTTTTTTGACGGCCTAAAATATTTCGTTTCGGAAGAAACGAACCAGTTAATCACCTAATCTCTCATATATATTTTTTACTAATTTGTAAAACTCATGTATGTATAACCAATCTTTAAGCCAATACGTCGAATATATTTACAGATATTATCACTTTAACAGACTATACCATAATTATAGGATTGTTTTTAATTTTTTTATTTATTATAACAACACACCACGAGGGCTTACAGCCTAAATACTATCGTATTGTGGGTGTCGACAAGGAGGAAAGAGGCAACTTGTTAATTCTGAACTTGAAGGTTTGGAGGTTCGGAGGAGAAGGAAAAAACATGCGCCGGCAAGGAGTTCCACAACTTGGAAGTCCTCTGGACAAAAGAGCGGGCATAACAAGATGTTCTAGGTCTGATGACCTGGACAGTAAAAGGGTGCATGAAGCATGGAGCAAGTTCTGGGGCGCATTTTTTGAGAATAATTGCTGGGATCTTGTCAAGGCCAGAGGCTTTCCTGGTATTAAGAGAAGAGAGCATCTTTCGTACCTTTTTAGTTTTGAAAATGATATCCGTCATTTTATGCGCGACATTGGGGACTGTTGGTGGTTGAACATTTGGAGGTGGGTTGAGAGTAGAATTGGCGGCGAACAACGAGACAAAAAGTTCAGCCTTGCCCAGGGCGGTAGAAACAATGTCATCCCCTGAGACAAGAGGTGGGAACGTGCTCTTGCGGAAATTATTCTCAATAGATTTAGCAAGAGTCCAGAAGGGTTAGCTGCTCTTGGAGCTTAAGAAGACTTTGTTTTTGATATGGTTATTAAACGAGTTTTTTGCCTCAGAAAGAATGCGGACATAGCGGTTTCTTGCGTCGTTAAATGCTTGAAGGTTTTCTTGACTGGGATTGTGTAGAAACGTTTTGTGTGCTTTGAACTTTTCAAGTCTGGCCTTGTCACAAGATTTAGAGAACCAGGGCTTTTGAGTGGCTGAATAGTTTTTTTGTGTACGTGGAATAAATAATTCCATGCCAGCTTGGATAATTTCGGTGACGTTTTGTGAGATATCAGAGGGGTCAGGATGAGAGAAGGTGATTAGTGGCTGTTTTGGCACTGATTTGGGTTTCGGTGAGGAGGAGGAGTTGGGGCCTATTAGCCTGGAGGAAATGGTGGACGGAGTTCAGGTTAGAATTTAGGCCATATATTCGAGAAGGATATGTTAAATCTTGATGCTGGCGCGCCCTGTACACCCCTCTCCCGCAGAGCCGAATGGAGGGGTATTTTACCTCCGGAATCTTTTGTACAAGGAGGAGCCATCATAATTTTTGCTTATAAGAGAAACCGCCTCATACACCAGAACCGGAAACGTCCGTTGGGACTTCACCGGCCCCTTGATGCAGGGGGTGGTACCTCCTCAGGCGTGAAAAACCTTAACTGTCACGTAAAGAAAAATTCTACTACCACCTGCAGAAGGAGCGAGACCTTAGTAGACCATCAGCACTGGGCGTTATTCCCATTGCCGCAGTCACGCCAGGGGTGGCACGTGGAGCCAGCCTCTAGGAGTCCAGTAGCTAAGTCACGCGCCGACCAATCAAGAGAACGACCAGCGCACGACCAGGCTAAGGAATCACACCCCCCTGTTTCTACTATATAGGTTATACCGGTGACCAAATTGATGCCTGCTTGCATTAAAGAGACATATTTGCTATTAAAAACATTTTCATGAAAATTCACTTCCCTAACGCACTTGCTGCGTCCAGAGTTTTGAAAATATCTGAATAAGTCCGTTATCCGTTGTGACGTTAACGAATTGAAGAATGAATAACAGAATATTGCATCAAATTGAAACTGAATTGATATTTACTGACGCAATAAATGAACAGTGGAAAGTATGAAACAAATGCGGAAAGGCATCTGTTATGTAAAAAGACTATCTATGTAGTTCCTCAAGTGTTGAAAAATCACGTAGATGGTTAACTCATTCGTCTGTAAATTGCGTTACTATACTAAAATTCCAGATTAGATTCATTTGAAATGCTTGAGTGACTAACCGCGTGTAACACACTATGACTTACGCTATAATAAATATAACTGTTGTGTTAGTTATCAACGAAAACGTGAAAACAGTTTTGTTACAATTAGCTCTACATTTTTTTTCACATAATGCACTGTTTAACTTTGAATGAGTAAAATATCTTGTTGGTCTCTTGTCCATGACACAATACAAAGTCTCAAAGCCAACTTACGAAAGGTGCAAAGAAGCCGCCTCTGTAGTCTAATGATAAGAACGTGTGCCTCCGAACCCAAGAGTCCTGGGTTCGATTTTCAGTAGCGCATAACTCAACTTTTTCAGTACATACTGTAAAATTAGTATCAACCGAGATTGTGGCATTGTGTTTGAGCAAGTTGAATATCTGCACGTTATGCCGTTCGAGGCGTAAAGCCGTCGGTCCTGTATGCTATGAGATGTTGGGCAAGTTAAATATCAGTACCGTCTGTTCCCCGGCGTCAGTGATTGTCCATAGTCGCAGGAATAGACAACCGTTAAAGAAACAAAATACAAAGGTATTTCTATGTCACACTGTATGATTTTTCTTTAAGGCAAGAGAGTACCTACCAATATAATAAAGTTATATTTTTATAATTTTAGTTAATTTGCTTCAAAAAAATTTACTAATGAGGAGATCCCAACTATTGAATTTTGAAAAAATTTCTTCAAATGAGCACGAACTAGGCCCCCTAGAACACATATCCGGGGTCAGTTTCCTGGTAGTTTTTTTTAAACGTTTGTCTATTCCTGCGACTATGGACAATCACTGACGCCGGGGAACAGACGGTAGGGATATTTAACTTGCAGAACATCTCATGACATACAGGACCGACGGCTTTACGCCTCGAACGGCATAACGTGCAGATATTCAAGTTGCTAAGGCTGAAAGTAGTTCGAGCAATCAATTGAAATATTTCTAAATAAGGTTAACTGATTAATAAGTTAGTTAGTGGCAATTAAAATTAAATCACAGGATCAGATAACTTACATAAATGCCTGTATATTAAATATGAAAACACAAAATGCAATTTATTATTGTGACATAACGCAATTTTAAATAATGTACACATTTTATGTGAAGAAATTTTATAATTGCCTCATTACCTTACCTTGAATACATATATAAATAATTGCTAAATAATAAGTTGAATCACCCTTTATATTGTCAAAAGAATTATTAATATCTATGCAATACAAATAAGCCAAACAATTAACCTACCTGTAACAATAGAACGGATGGATTATTAAGCAAAAATGTACGAAAAGATTCCTTATTATTTTATATGACATTGATTTATTACTTGTATACGAGGTATATCAGTAAAGAAGACACAATAAAAGATTGTAGCGATATATAGGTGTTGGTAAAATAATATTATACAGATATGAAATGTTTTGTAGGAGAATTAAACTTGGTATGGTGCAAATGCAACTTCTTGTCTTTTCCAGCAAGTAGTACCCGAGTCCATAAATACAAATGTTACGCTCGAATTTTTATGCCAGCTTACATTCTGATACACTTTGCAAATGCTTTACAACTGTTTGCAAATTTTTTAATGGCTACTGTTTTCTTGATTGGAAATGGGCGAACAATATATCGTCAAACAGAATTATGAAAATTCGCTATGTGGTAAACACCGCTCTGATTCAATTTTGGGAATTTTTTAAAGAGGAGTATTACTACCTGACAAAGGGATTTAACTACTAGCTATTACAATACAAAGAACCATTGATTCTGAAATAAAATACCATAGAAGGAAAACATTTAAATTCTTTAAAACATAAATAAGCCAGTCAAATATATTTCCTTACAATATAATTTCCAAACAAAGAAAGATTTCTGAATTTTTTATGTTGAAAAAGGTAATACTATGTAGCTTTTCGGAATATTATACTTGATTTATTTAAATATTGCATTTATTGTAATTGTTAAACGGATAAAAGTGGTCCTTTAAGGAAATTGTGAAGAGTTTGGAGTTTAGACAACTATTTTGATTTTCAGCGAATCAAAAATTCAGTAAGAGGAGATGACGACTTTAAGAGTTTAGAAAATAAGTACACTTGGAATCTAGAAGTCATATCTGTAAGCTGGCAACACCGCATCTTCCTTAATATACAGTCGGTGGTGTTCTCCGAGGTTGCTTGTCCTGATAGTGGGAGGTGACAAGAGCAGCTTAGGCAGTGCGAGATGGGCCAGGGAGAGGACACATTCCAATAGGCGTTGGTCTTGGTCTGCGGCACATGTACTTAATATACTTAAGAATCAGCATTCCTTTACGATCTCCAGTTTATTTCAATAAACCTTTTAGTTAGACGTTTCCTAATTTTCTTACATATCAAAGGTTGATTTTCATTTTTACGTATTACCGGTGCGGGGACCAAAAAAATTGGCCGGTATATCGAAATCCTACAATCTTCTTTTAGTAAATAGCTTGGAAAAGTTTATTGGCTTGCTCAAACTAACTCCGACCAATTTAAGTTTACATCGCCAAATTATGGAATCTTCTAAAATTCAGAAGTTGTTTGATAAAATAACAATATAATGTTGACAAGTTTTTTCACGAAACGTTCTTCCGTATAGAGGAGAACACGGTTTATCGACGAGGCTGCGACATTTTTTTTTAAGTTGGTCGGAGACCAAAGGGTTCATCGTGGCCTGCTAAGATGGTGTTATAAACACCTTGGTCTACCGCAAGCGCATACCTAATGCAGGAGGACGTTGCAGATGACAGCTGTAGAATCTGTCACTAATTACTTGAGACTCTTTTTTTCCCTCAGGGCTCCTCCGCGGCCTTGCCGCCCCAATAGCACTGCAACCTTTGGTTGATTGTGCATACCCTTAGTCTTACTCCACACATTCCAAACTCACTGTGCCTTGAACTAGTCTGCACAGCGATTGGTAGGGTGAAGTTTTATATTGCTCTGTCTCCGGTCTAGACTGACCGTAGATCAGTTGTCTTTTGCGGTCCAGAGCTTTACACTCGCACAAGATGTGCTGAGCTCATTCCTCCCCCTCGCCGCAGAGTCTGCATGCGAGGTCCCCTTCGAACCGCCCCATTTTATGCAGGTGTTTCTTGACGGCCATGTGTCCTGTCAAGAGACCTGTTGTGTTTCTGAGCTGTCCTCTGCTAAGATTTAGCAGCTCCACAGCTCTCTTTGAACTGGGTCCGACAATTATTGACTTCCCATGTCTGAGCCCTGGACAGTCCGCCCAGTACACCTTGTGTTGGTTTCTGACCCAGGACTTAATGGCTCCCCTGGCAGTGATATTTGTCACGCCCAGAGCCGGTTTTGGTCCCATAAATGGTTCTGCTGACCCCCTCTTCGCGAGACTGTCAACTTCTTCATTGCCTTTGACCCCGGAGTGACCCGGCACCCAGATTAGGGTCACCTCATTCTGTCCAGCCAGGTCGCTCGTCTCGCCTCGGCACTCACTCACCAGCCAGGAATTTACCCGTGGGCTACTTAGTGCCTTAAGGGCTGCTTGGCTGTCTGTGGCTATGAGGATCCGCTTGCTGGTGTAGCCCCTCCTCTTGTTCTCCCGCACACAGTGCAGGATGGCGTACATTTCGGCCTGAAACACCGTTGCATGGGCTCCGAGGGAAATACTATGACTTACCCTCGGTCCTTCCGAGTAAACACCTGCCCCCGTCCCACGCTCCCCGCCGGATCCGTCCGTGAACTAGACGAGCGCGTCCCGTGGTATGCCCGGCGTCTCCTCCCGCCATGCCTCGCGGTCGGGGATTTCCATTGTAAAGTTGTTTACCCTGCACATTCACGGGCTCGCGAAGGCTGACCTCTTAGGCACCTCTTGAGTGCATGTCCGATTATGGCGTTTACCGCTTACATGCATCGATATAATGCGGCAATATCTTCTATCATCTTCGACACTCGTATGGGATAGACCTAACACCAGTGCTGCCCTACCAACTAGGAGATACTGAGACCGCGAAGAACGAGAGATGCCGTAGATACTGGAATCTCTCGATCTCCATTTTCAGCCCGCTAATAAACAAAAGCTCATCGATACACAAAACAAAATCCTGTTAAATCTCTGCACGTTTCGTCCCGAAGAGTGGGGCGTAAATCCTCGATCCCGTTTATATACGATCTTGGAAACGTTAAAGATCCCTTTCCTCCTTACAGACAGGAAGCGGTTCAGCGAAATTTTGAGGATGGTAAGGTGAAACTGCTTCCCGGCCTCGGTGATTGGTCATAGTCACGGATATAGACAGGCGCTAGAGAAAAAAATATGAAAATACAAAAATATGTTGATTCGCTCCCGCAATGCACTTGCTGTGTCAGAGCTCTTTTAATGTAAATTTTAACAGATTGGTTGTTATGGGACGCACACATACCATTGTCTGGTGAGAACGGTGATTAATTCTTTGAGGCTTAATTATTACACACTTCTATGGAACATGATTACGGTAAGTTACTGATAATAATAATAATAATAATATGAATAATGAGAGAGAACACGTAATTAATAATGTAATTAATGTGGTTAATATTTGCATAAAAATCACATATTCATTATCTGTGGCTATAATTTAGCTTTATGGACTGAAAAGATAGAAGAAGATGATGAAGTCTGAACTAATTCCATGGAGATAATATTGTTCACGTTTTAATATTGAGGAATATTTTAAATGAAGATTAGTCATGAAGATTGTCTTTTGTGTGGTTTTTATCGCGTAAGGTGCTCCTAAAGAATTTTCCATGTCCACTCACCATATGAGTCACTGACTAGCTAATGACAAATTCTATGAATATGCATTTGGCAAGCAACTATAATAATAATAATATTTATTAGTGTTTATTTTATTTACAGACTTTCCTCCCGCCATGCCTCGCTTCGTCTCATTTGCAGTGCGCTGGCTTGGTACTTGCTTATACTAAGTACTGATTAAAGTTACGAAAATATTAACGGATATGGAATTAAAGCTGAAATCAGAAGAAATATAAGCCAAGGATACCTATTATCGCCGTGTTTTCTCAATTTATTTATAGAATATACAATAAATATGGTGAAGAGGGCAGCAAGGATCAATAATTGGACAACGGTTCTATTGCATAAAGTACGTAGGTGACATGACGCTGCCAGAAAACAACACAAAAAATTGCCAAGGATGCTGGGTGTACTCGATTGTGTGTAAAGAAACATCAAATTAAACATCAGTATGACGAAAACAAAAGTAATGAAGATATGTCAGAATAGGACTAACAACTTGAATAAGTAGAAATGTTTACATACCTTGGGAGTATTATGTATGATGAAAAATGTAGCAAAGAACTGAGAAAGAGGATCGTGATGAAGAGACGAACATTCAATAGACAAAATATTGTTCACAGTCAAACGTTTATAAATTATGACAAATTACCCTTTTTACTAATAAACTTTAGCTTGGACCTGAGAAAGAGGTTGATCAAGTCATAAGTTTAGAATGTTATAAAGTATGGGGCAGAAATCTGGATTTTGAATTAGGGGTACATCAAGAGAATAGGAGCCTTTGAAATGCGAACATGAAATTTTTTTTGCATAAACAAGGTAGACCGATAGAAAGGCGAATAAAACTGTGCTAAAAGAGTTGAGAGAGAAGAGATGCTCACTGACAGAAATTAAGATTGGGAAGGCACATCTTGTTGGACATACTCTGGAAGATAATAACTTTCTAACAACATTACTTAAAGACAGATCCTTGAAAAGGGAAGAGGCAGACCAAGAGGATAACTTCTCGAAGACATGGCCCAATTGACGAAATGCGGAAGCTACAATGAAATGGCATTGCCTTAAAACTGTGATGATACTCTTTTAGGGCTTAATTTTATAAAAATTTGCTATTATAACACACTGGCTGCGTCATAATTTTTTGTCAACTATGATCTAATAAGTAAAACAAAACTGATGACTGAACACACACATGGCTCATCAAATGCCGTAACTATAAGTGGTTAATGGTAAATGGTAAAAGAAGATAAGCTCTAGCGAGCTGGTAGGTCGCTGACTTTACACTCATCGAACCATGACAGCTCTATCACTGCTTCTGCCTCATACTTCATAACTCTGATTGTTGTTATTCTTATTCTTACATTTCCCAGATGCCGGCTGCTTGCTTCTTGGTTGGGACATCTCTTACCCATTCAACAATAAACATAAAATATCTCAAGGTAAATTATCTGGAATGAAGTTTTCACCTGACGGAACTCGAAAAAACATTATGTTAGATTCAAAGTAATTAGAATGTTGTCTTCAGTCTTTACCCTTCATTTCACACGATCTATGAAAAATGAGATACTAAAAACGAAGAGCAAAGAAGAGTTATGACTACATTCTTAGAGCATAATTGTCGGTTGACAATCAGCGAGATGGATTTATGTCATAAATGACCAAGGTTAATAGCACCAGCGTTTAAAAATTATGTAAGTTTTTTGTGATTTAAGTTCACAGTTGGTCATTATCATAATGTGCTTTATACTGTTCACAAAAATTATTATAATTGAATGTTGGCAATGTCAAAAACCTTGCCACTCGACTTTTAAATGTATTTATTATCTGGAAATATATTACACCATACTCCATATATATATATATATATATATATATATATATATATATATATATATATATATATATATATATATATATATATATATATATATATATACAATGTGGCTTAGACAAGTTCGTTAGTCAGGAAAATCGGCCCAGGTTTTCTCGGAAAATATTGTGTTTTCTTTCAAAAAAAATTTATATCTGCTGAAATAACAAAGAAAGGTCAACCAAGCTTAGTACGCTGGTTCCTGTCATAAAAAGTATCCTATGTCCCAAAATTCAGATTTCTATGTTAAAAGACAAAAAAGTTAGAGATAAATAAATTTTTAATTAACGTCAAAACTGATAATTATGGTAGGAGTACGAATGTGAGTGAAAAATACGACAAGAAATTACTAATAAGCTCCTAGATATGTGTCTAAGTCGTTATTTTGCTTTATTTCGTTAAAATATGAGCAAAAAATCAATTGTAAATCAAAATTGTTTTGTCTAAATAGTAAAGACGTTAGACGATTAACATGTATTACGGGATATAGGTACTTGCTAGTACATATATGTCGAGCGTAGCCAAGTTGGCAAAGCCGTGTACATCGGATAATCGACTCCTACATGACGAGTTCTAATCCTAGTTAGTGACTTTACATTTTATATATTTTTTAAAAATCTCATTTCACTTTACTGTTATCTAATCACATTGTTGTCATTCCGATGATTTTTTAGCGAGTTTTTGTCTAAAAAATAATCTGATAAAGAGGAGATGAAAGTTTTAAGACTTAATTCAATTTGAATAGCATATCTGGTTGTTTGTTCTTGCCCTAACTTAGTGAAACCGTCCCACATTTAATACAGTCGTACACTTTTCCCGTGGCTTCACAAGTGTTTGTTTTAGTGAATTTTCTTAAAAAAATGCACTAAAAGAGATCCCGACTTTTAATAGAAAGAATTTATTGGAAT
Organism: Tillus elongatus; assembly: GCA_964006375.1. NCBI lineage: Eukaryota > Metazoa > Arthropoda > Insecta > Coleoptera > Cleridae > Tillus > Tillus elongatus. The sequence continues at coordinate 131,921,320 of OZ023269.1, forward strand.
GAACGTGGACAGAGGGTCAGTTTCAATTATATATATATATATATATATATATATATATATATATATATATATATATATATATATATATATATATATATATATATAAGTAAAGGTAAACCATTTACCAACATTTAGGGCTGTAACTTTAAGGACAAAAAAGTTAGAGGCATTTAAAGGAAAACAAATTGGGGGTTTCCTCAGAACGTAAAAAGTCGCGATTTGAAACGTTAAAATTGGCAACTTTTAGGCAAAGAACCTGAAAGTAATACGGATTATATAAAGAGTGTTCTGCAAACCCTTAAGTTTCAGCTTCAACCACCATTGCCCTTAATTTTAATAAAATATTTCCAGAAAATTCATTTCAAATAGACACTTTCTCTGATGCTTTGGCAGTAGTTTTAGTTAAGTTTATGGTTTAATGGTGTATAATTTTTAGCTAATTTTCGTAGAAAAAATTCGTTAATGAGGAGACCGGAGCTTTTGAGTTCTAAAAAGATTTCTTCAAATGAGCGCAAACTAGGCCCTCTGGAATCCATATCCGGGTTTACTTTCTGTTTACATATACACAGGGTGACGCATTTCTATGGTAAAGCCAAATATGAGCTCAAGCTGCGTCTTATAAAATTATTTTGACAATCCCAGCGCGGCCCACAAGTCGTTGGTGATACCTACTTGTTTTTTGAACATCCCTTATTGGATTTGTACATTTTCCATCGAAATATGATGCATGTTTGTAAAAAAAATTGGGGAGGCGGTAAGTGCGTTTTGGTAGCCAACTTACATTAAATGCTTCAAAATTCAATAACTCAATTTGCTATTAACCGTTCGTCGGATAGGAAACGAGTTTTCTCGGAAACATTTAAAGTTTATTTTAAGTACTGATACAATCTTATAGAGGTGTTGCTTTTCTTTCAGTAAGTTAAATACATTTTTTAATAATATATTTTTTCCAATATCCTCGCGCCCCCCGTTCAGTTCAATCACGCCCCACCGTTTTATAGAATCAAGAAAATTCTGAATAATTTCCTAAAAAAAATATAATGTATTTTAAAGTATTCATGAAGACATTACATAATATTTCGTAGAATTACCCTACGCAGGACGCAACGAATAACATAAATCTAAACACATGATGATGGTATCTAACTTGGGACACGGTATAATTTACATTGGTCTAAAAAACAGCTCCTAAATTTACTCTAACCACAGAAGCCACTTTTTGTTTGGCTGTCCGAAGTATACAGGAAACGTTTCGAGTGACATATAAAAGATATGACGGTTTTGTGGTTAGAAACCCTATATTTTTGTAACTTCCGGTGGTTTTTGTCTCTTACTATATGTTAGATATTCTATTCTTCCACCTACAATTATTATCAACATTATTATTAGGAAGACGGTTTTGTAAGACTAGACTTTCACAAGAACTGATGCGTATAGTTATTACAGACACATATCTGCTTATTTGACGCATGCAATATGTGAGTGTGTCTATAATTTCTCCTGTTTTATTAGAAATTGACAGAAGGACCTAATATATAGCTTTTTTTTTCTCCCTCAGGGCTCGTCCGCGTCTTTGCCGCCCCGACAGCACTGCAGCCTTTGGCTTATGTGCATTAATATATAGCATGATCCATAAGTAATAGTACGCAGAGTAGTAGTAGATTCTTGACATCAAAATATTACGATTTAGCCAAACTTAATTTAACCCAAAAGGAGAAATTAAATAAGATGTAGCTTCAAAAGTGAGAATTTGAATTTCGATTTTTCTTAACATCTAGAAAAGTATTTAACGTATTGTATTGAAAATTCCTACAGATAAGTTTTTATAGTTATAGTAGTAGTAGCAATGATGTGGAGGCTGCTGCGAGGCAAGTAAGGCACAATGGGCCCTTTTTGCCAACCCCTGCGACCCAGCAACCATGCACTACCCCTCCTTGGTTTCGTCACCAAACCTCCTCGACCTCGAAATAAAGGCCATGACGGTCTTCTATTGAAAGGAACTTACCTGGCTCCTCTGCAGACTCCTCGAGCCAAACAATTCTGTTCAAAAGACTCCCAAAAGCCTCGCATTCACACAGGTAGTGGTAAGACGGTTCTTCAGTCTCGCCGCATTCCTGGCAAATGGGATCCCTCTCGACACCTACCAATGTAAGGTGTCTTCTGAGAGTACAGTTGCCTGTTAGCACCCCAATGATGCGTCGAACCGCTGAACGACTCCTACCAACAAGACAGTTTTGTTTCTATCCGGCCTCTCCACGAAAACCCACCCCTGCCTACAGCCACTGACCGACCTCCAGTGCTTCTCCATGGCCTCCGCAGTCCTCTTATCTAGGGCGTCGGGAACCACCTTTTTACTTATGCCTATAGCAAGTTTCGGGCATCAATGCCCGAGCGCCCGCCACGCCACAGTGTCCCGGAACCCACACAAGTTGCACCTCCTTTGTACTGGATATTCCCGTGAGAGCGTCAGCGCACTCTTGAACCAGCGTTGACCTAATTCTAGACGCGCAGACTGCCCAGAGGTCCGCCTCACTATCTGAGCAAATATATAACTATTTCTCAGGGTTCATCTTCACATCCTGTCGATTAGCTTTAGACAGAATAGCGGACACCTCCGTTTCGGATGTCGTGGTATATGCGCCCAGAGCATAACTCTCGCGCACCCCCAGGCTATCGATGTATATTCCCGCCCAGGGGAGTGCTGCTTCTCTAGCCGTGATCCGTCGATAAAACATACCAGGCTAGCAGGCTGGAAAGCAACCTCATTTTCCCTCCACTGATCCTTGCCAGGGATTCTGAGGGGGGGTTATGTCCTGGTCAGCCTAATATAATCCTCTGCATTTCGCACCTTGCTGGTGGAAATTGGAATTTCCTTTTCCACCTCCTTGGCAACTTTTGAATGTCCTGTTATTGCTCTCACCGCACCAGTTCCAGAGTCTCGCATTCTGAGATGCGAGGCCATAGCCTCCCTTCTGATACAGATGCGAAGCGGTGGCAGCATCAGCAAGACCTCTAGCGCGGCTTAGGGTGTCGTCTGCATAGCGCCGGTGATACCCAGACTTGCCGAACTTTGAAGTTTGGCCAGCTTCCGGGTAGCAGTTCCATAAAGGACATTCGGCCTGACGATCGCAGTGTAAATCCAATGAAGGATCCGAGGATTAAGTCCCCAGGTCCTCCCTATCACACGGCGCAACTGCCAGAGGGTCGCTACTCCCTTCCTCACTACTCGTTCTATTTGTGACCCCCATGATAATTTGGAGTTCAGGATCACCCCCAGATATTTGACCTTCCGCACAAAAACTAAAGGTTTTTTAAACATCACCGGCGCCCTGAACCTCTCCAGATTCATCTTCTTGGTGAACAGAATCATCTCCGTCTTCGCTAGGTAGTTGTAAAAATAATTATTAGTTTCCTGTTTGCCTCTAGCAGATAGAGAGCGATACTCGCGGTATCGTTCAGTTATTAAAAATATTCATAAGAAACTTTTGATTAGAAAATACTATTTTCTTGTATTTTATTTACAAAAAAGGCATATTGTGGAATGACGATAAAATTGATTTTAAATGTAGCTGCAATAGTATTCAGATCATATTTTATTTACCGCATAGTAGGCGCCTGTCAAATTTATGATTCTGTTCTCGTCAAAATCGCGTCTTGCTGTCCTTAGTTGGTATTTTGATAAGCTTTTGTACTTTTACCCAAAGTATGCCGCGACATAATTGTTTTTCTAATGAATAAATGCGAGATATGGTTTGCTTGAATGCGCAATCAAATTTTAATTCACGTAAGGCTTGCAGAATGTATGCGGAAAAATTTTTCAAAACCTAGTCTAAACTGGCTACGAACACACAAAGTAACTTCAATCTGGGTACCAGCGCATCAAGAAAATTAAGGAAATGAGAAAGCAGATAGTCTCGAAAATAAAAGTCTTGACGCAGCAAGTGCGTTATGGTAGTGAATTTTCATCAAAATGTGTGTGTTTTTAAAGAAAGCAGGCATCAAATTTGGTGACCAGTATAACCTATAGAGTAGAAACAATGTGGCACATTTCATCAAAATAACTTTATTGTTTGAAAATGTAAAAAAAAATCCGAAAGTAAACTTAAAGTGTTCCCGAATAAACTAGGTCAACCTTATGGGTTAATAGGAAATTGAGCTAATCAAATTTGAAAAATTTAATCAAAATTCGCTACCATAACGCACTTGCTACGTCCCGAATTTCTTTTCTTACAAACATGCAATATATTTCGATGGAAAATCCAAAAATGCAATACCATAAGGCGTGTTCGATAAAAAAAAGTAAATTTGTATCACCAACGACTTATGGGCCACCTGTGATTGTAGAAATATTTTCTAAGATGTAGTTCAAGACACCCTATAAATAATGTGTATAATTTTTTTTTGTATCTTGTAGTATCACGGATATATTGAACTTTATTGATTTTTTACGAAAATTCGACACAAATTATATACCATTAAACGATAAACTCTATAGCTAAGACTACTGCCAAAACATCAGAGAAAGGGTCTATTTGAAATGAATTTTCTGGAAATATTTTAGTAAAATGAAGGACAATGACGGTTAAAGCTAAGACTTCAGGTTTTGTAAAACATTTTACTTGAGACATTTTCTTTCAATAGCTCGTATTAGTTTCAGGTTCTTTGCCTAAATGTTGCCAATTTTGACGTTTTAAATCGCAACTGATGTTTTGAGGAAAGCCCCAATGTATTTTTTTAATTGCCCACAACTTTTTTGTCTTTGATTCTACAGAGCTAAATTTTGGTAGGTAATTTACCTATAATGATATAAACCCGCGCCCTCACTTTGTTAAATTTTCCGGGAAAACCTGGGCCGATTTTCCTGGATAACGAACTTATCCAAGCCATTTACAAAAGGAAGGTACTCACCAAATTTGATCAAAATCGGCCCATTCTTGAAGAAAACCTTGATTCTAATTGGGTTTCTGGTATGGATCAAAGGAACTAATTAAAATTGAACTAAATGCATATGTAGACACTTCTCTGGGTTCACAAATGCTTGTTTTCGTCTCTATATGCGTCCGCTTTCCCTTTAAAGCATTGTCAGACAGGCCTGACGACGATGTGAAAACCAAAACCGACTGCAAAAGTTCAGGACGCAGCAGGTGCGTTATAGTAGTGAATTTTTATTAAATGCTTAAAACTTGGATAACTCAATTTTCGATACACTTAGAAAGTTGAATTTTGGTATGTAGTAAGGCCTTTCCCAAGGCAATATGTGCGCTAAGTGTCATTTAAAATAGCTTTGTAATTTTAGGAGAATTTTTTTTCCAAAGAAAACTCAAAATTTGAAAATCTCAATTTTCTATAAACTTAGAAAGTTACGAACTTATCCAAGCCACTTGCAAAAGAAAGGTATTCACCAAATTTAATCAAAATCGGCCCATTATTTTTTGAGTTATCAGTGTGATACATCGATCTCCTCATTAGTGTGTTTTTTTTTAAAGAAAATCCACTAAAAGAGCAGTAACAACACCAGAGCCCTATTGTGGATTAACAAAAAGCCATGTAATAAATGAACTTGAGACTTGGAAGAGCGTCCAAATGCTCCCATACTGGGGGAAAACACCGGGTTTGAGGCAGGCAAAACGGTTTATCCCCATATCAACAGAGAATTCTAAACGGTTTCTTGAATTGAACAGGAACAACTAGAGAATAATCACAGGACTTTTACAGGAGCCTCCACAGTATTTATTATTATTATTATTATAAATGGGTGGTACACTTTTGAGTTCCTGCACCGTGGCCTCTCTGACCTATCGTGTCCCTTACTTCTCTAAGATACCCGTTTCTTTGACAAAGTTCAGCAATGTCCTGTAGTGGGTAGTCTTTCGAGTTTCTAAGTTTACCTTTTCGTTCCCTCGTAACCTGCGCCGTGATTCTATAAATGTCTGTGGCACATTATAATATGTAATGGAGTTTCACCCCTCTTCTCCGCACCCTCTGCACATTGGGTCGAATTCAATCCGCAATGTATAGATGTGTTTCTTGATTAGACAGTGACCCGCTATCAGTTCTGCCAATAGTCTTAGTTCTTTCCTGCTTGGCAGATCTTTTGCTCTTTGGCTGGATGGTTTCCTGAGAAGGACTTTTGCCTACCTTTGCTCAGCAGATTTGTTCCAGATGCCACTGTTGCAGCATCGTCTTGACTTCATATCTTGCGGCTTCATATGCAACCCCGCAGTATGGTTCTGGTCCGTTTAGAGGCCTTGCTCGTCCTTCTTATGCGAGCTGGTCTGCTACCTCGTTGCCCTTTATATTTGGGTGCGCAGGTACCCAGATAATCTTGACGATATTGCTTCCGCCAGCTGGCTGACGTTGCGGATGCAGTCAAGTACTAGATTTGACCGCGATTCGTGTGTCCCCAACAATTTTAGTACTTCTTGGTTATCAGTAGCTATATAGATTCTCTTGCCTCTGTAATTGCTCTCCAGTAGCATTTGTGCACACATCATTATGGCTAGTGTTTCTGCTTGGGATACGGTTCCATAACCGACCAAGGCTGACAGCTATTCTACATTCCGGTCTGGTGCCTCCTTATGTACCGCATCCTGCTCCGTCTGCTTTTTTGGCTTCGTCTATGAAATAGACATTTCCATTGAGCTTTGAGCTGTTCCCGTCTAGCCAATCTTCCCGAGCTGGGATAATTATCACGTACGGTACAGTTGTGCGATAGATTTTCTTTACCCTGTCTGAGGTCATACACAGAGTGTGATTATCAACTATTTTTCTTAGGATGTTGCTGTGATCATCCCGCAAATTTCGCTCTTCTAAGTTGGTCTATAGGCCTCTGTGATCGCCTCCGCCTGCAGCCTCCCCAGTAAGGCATCACCTTTGGAAGATGGGTAAGGTAGACAAAGGGGACCTGGCATGCAGACTCTGCGGCGAGGGGGAGGAATCAGCCCAGCACATCTTGTGCGAGTGTAAAGCTCTGGACCGCAAAAGACAACTGATCTACGGTAAGTCTAGACCGAAAACAGAGCAATATAAAACTTCACCCTGCCAATCGCTGTGCAGACTAGTTCAAGGCACAGTGATTTTGTAATGGGTAGAGTAAGACTAAGGGTATGCACAATCAACCAAAGGTTGCAGTGCTATCGGGGCGGCAAGGCCGCGGACGAGCCCTGAGGGGAAAAAAAGGGTAGACAATGGAAACTGCAGATACTGCACCGAAGCAGCAGAAACAACAGAACATTTGCTATGCGACTGCATCGCTCATTTCTACAAAGGGCTTAAATATCTTCGAGGGGTCACCTTAAGACTTTAGTAAATAGGTAAAATAGCCCCAAATAAGATAGTAGACTATATAAAAAGTCTGAACTTTTCGGACAACTTTTAGAAAAAACAGAAGAACCATTGGGGTCGCAGCCCTGAGAGGGCACGACTCATTAAACAATCTAAAAGTTGGATAAATCGTAACCTTCATGCCAAGCATCTACTGGCGCTCTGTGTTCCATAACTTTCGGACCACCTATAGTTATCATTTTGTTCGCATCATAGTTGCAATGACAAGGCGATATCGCATTTAGATGATAATAATGATGATGTCTGCCTGAAAAGTGCTATAGTGGACAAGTTTTAATGTTGTTATTATTATCACTAGATTACTTTGTTGGCCTAAATTTGACAGTACGTCTGTACACAGTAAGTACTTGTGCTGTATATACAGGATTTATTTCATCTGACGTAAATGGTCAGTTTAATATTTTTCCTAATCAGACGCCATGGAGCTATCTCGCCATGAATCTCTTTTTGCAAGGAGTCGCTCAAATGGAAGTAATAAATAATTAAAAATAAAAAACAATTTCCTAGCTTTGTTAGAGCATTCCTGCTTTACAATCTGAATCAAAGCAAAGTCATGAGAAAGTGTAATATTATTTAAACGTTGTAATTACATCAGTATGGAATTTTAATTCACATGCTGCAAGAAAAACATGATTTTATCTTGTAAAGTACCGTGTTTGAGAAACCAAAGGAATCGTACAATGACATTAAATCCTCCTGTATGTGTGTATATGTATGTACGTGCTTACTTTACTTCCGTAATAATGAAGTTATTTAACAATCAAGAAAATCAGAAACTGCACTAAATCTTATCTTAGTTAACACGGATAACATCAGCTCATTAATTGAAGACGTCATTAAAATGTGAATATACCATAGAAAGTTTTAAAACACAAGTAAAATGTATTTATACTATGAGTACATTACGCCTAGAACGTAGTTTTAACATTTACAAAAGTTATTGATTTACACAATGCTTCATTTCCTTGAGCAGTTGTTTGCTTTCCATGTAATATAACCATACCATACGCCAACTTAGACTGAAATTATCTAATTATGCACGGGAACCTGCATTCCATACTTAAACAAACATGTCAACTTAAATCCAAACCCTGTTTCAATAAACCTTGCCAAAAAGCAGTAATTTGGCAAGGTTTGTCTTAAATAGGAAAAAGTGTAAGCAAATAAACGATCGGAGTAAAAATTACTTTCATCAATCAATCAGTAACAAAGACGTCTCATGTCTAAACAATACGCGACGTTTTTGGCTTATAGCAAAAAATAAATGTAGAAAATTTACTACGAGTGACTTTGAACGATTGAATGATATAATCAATGCTGTATCATCGTAAGAAAAAATTGGTTTATTTGATCGTGTATGTGCTTATAGTTCTACGCTTGTTCTGCAACCGAAAATACCACCATTTATTGCGGTTGTAAAATCAGTTTTTCCAAGGGAGGAAAAATAGTTATCCGTTCAGGCACTGTACACCGATAGAAAGACGAATAATAGTGTGCTAGAGAAATAGGTTTACTAAAATACATCGGGAGTGTAGTGTCCACCCTCAAAACACTCACAGAAAATTGTCAAATGAGCTCTTATTAACAGGTTTAAGCAAAAATTAATCACTTTATTCACTCAATGTCTCTTTTGGGAATATTTCAAGATCGGAAGAGTAAAACTAAATAAATTAAGAACACAGAAAGGCGTTTACCATTTAGCTTGGTGGGGATCATTAATAAATATACTAAACAGAATCGGTCCACTGACCAATCCTTGAGGAACTACAGGAGTGATATGATGTAGCTCACAAGTACTGACATTTATAAAAGCTTAACCGTACCTCTTTGATAAGTATGATTTCAAGAATTTGAGAATATGGTCTCTGGGCCCATATATTTCCTAATTATTTAGTAAAATAAAATATAACACACAATCAAATGTTGTGAAAATAGTGATTCAATTAAGAATAATTTAAATCAGTTTTTCCACAGGAGAAACAATAGTTATCCGTTCAGGCTCTGTACACCGATAGAAAGACGAATAAAAGTGTGCTAGAGAAATAGGTTTACTAAAAGACATCGGGAGTGTAGTGTCAACCCTCAAAACACTCACAGAAAATTGTCAAATGAGCTCTTATTAACAGGTTTAAGCAAAAAATAATCACTTTATTCACTCAATGTCTCTTTTGGGAATATTTAAAGATCGGAAGAGTAAAACTAAATAGATTTAGAACATCGAAAGGCGTTTACCATTTAGCTTGTTCCTCGTACAGTAATCTCTTGAAAACCAAATTTTGGCCATAGACAGAAACATACCTTTCCCTAAGATTATGAATTAGTTATGTAGTACTGAAACCAGAATACATTGAATTTTAATTAACCAAAATCTGAACAGAAAAGTAATTAAACATTGCTTCCCTAAATATGACCAGCAATCTTTTTGAGATTACAAGTATTGCAATAAAAATTATAATAGTAATTTTATATAATTAATCAGAGGATATAATTAGTAGGTATGTACCGACAAGTATTTACTGCAGGTATTTATAGGTATCGTTTCTCATGTTATTCTGCTGTCACTGGCCAGCTTGAGCTCAAGATGAAAGAACTTACTAGATTGTTTAATCGGTGGAACTAGACCTCTGGAAAAAAGAAACCTGGAAAAATTCATACCTGGTCATGCATATAGGAACTGGATATAACTACCCATTTTGGAACAGAAAAACCTTAAAGTCTAGCTACCAAGTAATAATCGTTCCCGATTTGTATAAATTTTAATTAGACAATTTCCACGGGAGCCAGACTCGACGGAAACTTCGGCTAGCTTGCAAGCGTTTTTATGGTGCTTATATTTATGACAAAATTAGAGAGGTGCTTGAAGATCTCTGGTCTAAATTTGGATTGGATGGGGATAAATTGAGAGCAACAGTCACTGAAAATTGGTTAAACTTCATAAAAGCTTTTAAGGAATATGGTCTACGAACACTTATACTTGCCTTGATTGCAGCTTCGGAAAGAACTAAGTGAAGATTGGAACCTGTGATGAGCACTGATAGGTACACTTGGAGAATCCCAAATCACCACAACACATGTTAAAGACTTGACGATCGTTTTACTAACAAAGTTAGCGTCATCAGAGGATGAAAAATTTGACCATTTCCACGGTAGCCAGGCTCGACGGAAACTTCGGCTAGCTTGCAAGCGTTTTGCTGGTGCTTATATTTATGACAAAATGAGAGAGGTGCTTGAAGATCTCTAGTTTAAATTTGGACTGCATGGGGATAAATTGAGAGCAACAGTCACTGAAAATTGGTTAAACTTCATAAAAGCTTTCAAGGAATATGGTCTACGAACACCTATACTTGTCTTGATTACAGCTTCGGAAAGAACTAAGTGAAGACTGTAACCTGTGATGAGCACTAATAAGTATACTTGGAGAATCCCAAATCACCACAACACATCTTTTTAAAGACTTGACGATCGTTTTACTAACAACGTTAGCGTCATCAGAGGATAAAATATTCAGATTTTAGTCAAACGATCGTCAGGTCTTTAAAAAGGTGTGTTGTGGTGATTTGGGTTCTCCAAGTGTACTTCGGAAGGAAATTAAGATGACTGTCTTGATGATATTATTTCAGACAAACAGGATAAAGAAGACACTTTTGTCCTCACTGTTAAATGATGGCGAGGACAGGTCTTCGGTATCTTCAAACATTATATACCTAATCACATAAAGTATCTAAGCCATACAACACATATAATACCAACCACAGATCCAATGAAGTGTGTTAACAGCAATTACCTTTTATGATGTAGACATAGGGCGATTATGACTAAGCTGTCTAAATTATGGGTTTAAAGCTGGGAGACCAAGATCGACAGAGATGAGTTGCAGTTTTTAGAGTCCAGGGAAAGTTGTTAAGTAAATACCCTGAGGTGAAACAAATGTTCGTTATATATAATAAACAGTCTTCTTATGCTGTGATAATACACCAATTTCTTTGTGTGCTCCAGTTGAGCGTTAGTATGCTACTTGCATAAATACTACAAAACGTTTTTCTCTATCAGATCAGCATTTTGAAAACCTAATTTTAACGAAAGCAAATAACACCTGGAACTGAGACGTAGTTGTAATGAACTGAGTTTAGACCATTGGTATTCATGAATGTAAACATTTTTTTATTGAAGAATACTATTTATTTGAGTAAAAAATCTCAAGATGATAGGTATATGATGGAACTGATATTAAACAAGATATTAGATGAAGTTTCCTCAATTGTTGTTCTTTTATAGTATATACTTTTTATTAATTCAATGTTTAAGTTCGTTTTCAGATAGATATTTATATTTCAACATTTATATGAATCCGTTTTTTTTGTCGACAGTTTTTATGATGTTTTTTGTTTACTTATGTAATTTCTGAATCAAAAATTCCCAGATAGACTCCACGCTTTTATTTACAATCAAGCTTTAGCTTTGTGTTTTATCTTTATCATAAAATGTATAATACATTAAATTACCAAATACATAATTCATGTTAGTTTGTGAAGTTTTTCAACGCATGGGGACAAAGTTTATGATAGTCAAGGCAAAAGAAAATGTACTTTTTGTTTACGTGTGGAAAGTATCTTTTTAGGAGTTATATCAGATATTCGAGTATCTTCTATCTTAAGATACTTCTATCAAAAGGTTGCATCTTGGTGTTTGAGATACTTTAGAAAAGTATCTTGTCAAAATATTTGAGATACTTGACTTTCCCAGCTGGGGCAGCTAATTATACGAATTAAATGTTTTTTGGTGCATCTAAGATAAAAACTGTATTAAGTTTGCTTAATTATTTAATTTTAACTCAGTTCCTATCAATCAACTATGATTTTGAGACCCGTTTTTTCTTAGTAAATCAACCGACCATGAGATACAGCAGATTAAAGCACGTTTACTAAAATAAATAATAAAAACAAGCATACACTTAAGTAGCAAGTACGGTAATAACCATGACAGTAGATATATAAGAGAAGTGCAGGTTGTGTTGAAGATGTAGAAGACATGTTCTCGTTTCCACAGTAACAATTCATCTTTTTGCAAATAGGAAAAAAACCGTCTGTTAAAAGCAGAGTCTGGTTGTATGTAAATGTCTGCAATTATCCCTTACGCTTATAATAATAGTCTAAAGCATCTTCGAGACCACTCTAACGATCTATTAACATGCTACCTTATTATAAGCTGCAACAAGAGAGTCAAGTTCACATTTGTGTAATATACAGGCGCTTAAAAATCCCCGTACGAGATTAATGTCTTTTCAGTAGGTTAGTTAAAAAAACATCTGTATGTATGTAGGTATGTTTGTTTCTTTAATATTAGCTACAACTATGGCCAATCACCGACGTCAGAAAGTATTACCTATTATAGACTGTGTATGGATAGCGTCTTTATCACTCAAAAACGAATTATAGGACTTATTGCAGGGTATTCTTCTAAAGAACATTATTCTTCCATTTTCATTGAATTGACCGTTTATTATATTTACCTGTCTCGACTGATTATGTATCTAAAGAAATAAGAAAAACGCTGGACGCAGCAAGTGCATTATGGTAGTGAATTTTCATAAAAATGTTTTTAATAGCAAATATGTTTTTTTTAAGAAAGCAGGCACCAAATTTGGTTACCAGTATAATATATATATTAGAAACAATGTGCCATGTTTCATCAAAATTACTTTATTGTTTGAAAATGTACAAAAATTTCCGAAAGTAAACTTAAATTGTTCCCGAAAAAACTGGTTTTCTAGTCAACTTTATAGGTTAATAGCAAATTGATTCAAAATTTTGAGCATTTAATGAAAATTCGCTACCATACGCACTTGCTGCGTCTCGAATTTCTTTTCTTACAAAGATGTATTATATTTCGATGGAAAATACAAAAATGCAATAACATAGGGCGTGTTCGATTAAAAAATTCACTAAAAAAAGAAAATTTGAATCACCAACGACTTATGGGCCACCCTGTAATTGTGGAAATATTTTTTAAGATGTAGCTTAAGACACCCTACAATTAATGTATACAACTTTTTTTCGTAACTTGCATAATAACGGATATTTTGCACTTTAATGATTTTCTACGAAAATTCGACAAAAATGATATACCATTAAACGATAAACTCTATAGTCAACACTACTGCTAAAGCATCAGAGAAAGGGTCTATTTGAAATGAATTTTCTGGGAACATTTTAGTAAAATGAAGGACAATGACGATTGAAACTAAGAGCTCAGACTTTGTAAAACATTATTCTTTAGACATTTTTCTTCCATAGATCATATTAATTTCAGGTTTATTGCCTAAATATTAACAATTTTGACGTTTAAAATCGCGACTTTGACGTTTTGAGGAAAACCCAAATTTATTTTTCTTTAAATGCCTGTAACTTTTTGTCCTTTAACCTACAGCGCTAAATTTTGGTAGGTAGCTTACCTATAATGATATAAACCCGTGTACTCTCGTTGCCCTTACTTTGTTAATTCCGGAGATATAAATTTTTTTCGATTTTCTTTGCAGGAAATTCCATTAAAACCTTATTTTCGACGAATTTCGTTTAAACAATGTTCCATCAATTGAATAGGTTTTCAGACAAAATTCTCAACAAATGTTTCTTCAAAGAAAATTCATTAAATTCATTTAAAAAAAATTCTCTATTTAAAGAACATTTTGTACAAGAAAATTCGCTATATAAAAATAAATTAAATGAATTAAAAAATATTCAAAATCTGATCTAAATGCAGAACTCAATACTTTTTCTGTGGCTTCACAGAGAAAATGCTTTTGCGTTTGGATGCTGTAAAGATTTAATCCGGTTGTAGAGAAGAAAACAACCTTTTCTAGTCTCACAAATCTCTACCTCTATGTTAACTGTGGAACGGTTTTACCAACAAAGGGCAGCAACAGCTGCTACTAAACTTGAATTAAAAGTCTTAAAAGTGCTTATTTTTCATTTTTAAAAAAACGTCGCCAAAAATATTGAAATTCCATAATCTATTCAGGTAATGTTAAAATTGATTCGGAGACGAAAAAAAGTTAAAAAAACTTGAAAGTGAAACTCAGTAAGGGTGAGATTTGAACTGGCGTCCCTTCCCTCATCAGACACGCATCTAATTACAGTACAGTAAGGCTTTATCACATTCCTGGCTGGTGAGTGAGTGCCGAGACGAGACGAGCGACCTGGCTGGGCAGAATGAGGTGACCCTCATCTGGGTGCCGGGTCACTCGGGGGTCAAAGGCAATGAAGAAGCTGACAGTCTCGCAAAGAGGGGGTCAGCAGAACCATTTATGGGACCAGAACCGGCTCTGGGCGTGTCAAAGAGCACTGCCAGGGGAGCCATTAAGTCCTGGGTCAGAAACCAACACAAGGTGTACTGGGCGGACTGTCCAGGGCTCAGACATGGGAAGTCAATAATTGACGGACCCAGTTCAAAGAGAGCTGTGGAGCTGCTAAACCTTAGCAGAGGACAGCTCAGAAACACAACAGGTCTCTTGACGGGACACATGGCCGTCAAGAAACACCTACATAAAATGGGGCGGTTCGAAGGGGACCTCGCATGCAGACTCTGCGGCGAGGGGGAGGAATCAGCCCAGCACATCTTGTGCGAGTGTATAGCTCTGGACCGGAAAAGACAACTGATCTACGGTCACTCTAGACCGGAGACAGAGCAATATAAAACTTCACCCTACCAATCGCTGTGCAGACTAGTTCAAGGCACAGTGATTTTGGAATGGGTGGAGTAAGACTAGGGGTATGCACAATCAACCAAGGGTTGCGGTGCTATCGGGGCGGCAAGGCCGCGGACGAGCCCTGAGGGAACAAAAAAAAAAAAAAAAAAGGCTTTATCACACTGCGATGAAAGGTAGATAACCGATAATGGTCTTAAGTTATTTATTTGTATTATAAGGTCTTTAGAGGCAGACTTTGCAATTACTTTAACAAATGAGAAGTGTAGCATAAATCTAAAACATTCTAATATACATTTTATGCAATATTTGCCATTTATAAACCACAATACCTACACTAATTGTCACGTTTCAATTCTCCAGTTTGACATTTACAGAAGAAAATAAAATTTTCAAAGTAATCTTCCTGGTATTTCTTGAACTTCTTGCGCCATGAAAAGATAGACTTTGTCTGTAATATTTAATAGATTTTGTTTAATACATACAATGTTTTGGTATTCCGTCGTCTCTGACTTTTAGTGGCACTAAAATTTTGCTTTATTAAGTGCCTATAACTTTTTTTCCTTTCAATTTAGAGACCTTCCTTATGCAAATGGCTTGGATAAGTTCGTTGGCCAGGAAAATCAGCCTATGTTTTCTGGAATATGTTGTGTTTTCTTTCTAAAAAAATTTATATCTCCTAAAATAACAAAGTAAGGGAAACCAATTTTGATACGCCATAAATACGCCGTTCCGTCATAAAGAGGCATCCTATATGCCAAAATTGAGATCTCTATGTTGAAATACAAAAAATTTAGAGTTAACTTAATTTTTAATTAATTAAATCTGATGAGACAAAGTTAAAACGTCAAAATTGATAATTATGGCCGGTGTAGGTACGAACGTGAGTGAAAAATACGACACGAAATGACTCACAAGCTCCTAGATCTGTGTCTATGTCGTTATTTTCCTCCAGTTCGTTCAAATATGAGCAAGAAATCCATTATAAATAATAATTGTTTGGTCAAAATAGAAAAGACGTTAATACAATTAACGTACTACTGGATATACCTGCCAGTCTTCCATATCGAGCGTGGCCGAGTCGCTTAAGTCCTGTACATCTCCGATAGACGAGCCCTGCATGACGAGTTCTAATCCTAGTTAATGACTTCGATTTTTATGATTTTTTTAACCTCCTTTCACTTCACCGTTATCTGATCAGACTTCCGCTGAATTTTTTAGCTAGTTTTTGTAAAAACGTAATTTAATAAAGAAGAGATAAAAACTTTTAAAACTTAATTCAATTTGAATAACATATGTGGTTGTTTGTTTTTGCCCTAAGTTATTGAAACTGTTCCATATTTAATACAGTCGTAGACTTTCCCGTGGCTTCACAAGTGGTTGTTTTAGTGAATTTTCTTTTAAAATTCACTAATGAGGAGATCCCCACTTTTGAATTTAGACAAAATTTCTTCACATGAACGCGAACTAGGCCCCCTAGAACCCATATCCAGGGTGACTTTCAAATTATAATATATTTATATATATATATATATATATATATATATATATATATATATATATATATATATATATATATATATATATATATATATATATATATATATATTGCCCTTCAGTTTACCCAAATATTTCCAGAAAATTCATTTCAAATAGACCCATTCTCTGATGCTTTGGCAGTAGTTTTAGTGAAGTTTATGGTCTATAATTTTCGTAGAACAAATTCGTTAATGAGGAGACCGCGATTTTTTATTTCTAAAAAGATTTCTTCAAGTGGGCGTAAACTAGGCGCTATAGAATCCATATCCGGGTTAACTTTCTGCTTACATATATACAGGATGACGCATTTCTACAGTAAAGCTCAATATAATTGTTATTATGCAAGATACGAGAAAAAATTGTATACCTTACCTATAGTCTGTTTAGAGCTGCATCCTATAAAATTATTTGGACAATCACAGGGTGGTCCATAAGTCGTTGGCGTTACCTTTTTTTTAACCTTCCTTATTGCATTTTCCATCGAAATGTGACGCATGTTTGTAAAAAAAAAATCGAGAAAAATTTAGTAGCGAATTTTCATTAAATGTTTCAAAATTCAATAACTCAATTTGCTGTTAACCTAAACATTTTAAGTTTATTTTCGGAAAATGTTTGTTAATTTTCAAACAATAGGTTATTTGGATAAAATATGATACATTTTTTTAAATAATATATAGGTAACTAGCTGGTAAATTTTTCCACAAATGTCAAGTGAAACTTCAGGCTACTAACTTAAATAACGTTGTTATTTACGACAGCTTGATGAAATATGGTACATTGTTTCTACTATATAGGTTATACTGGTAACCAAATTTCATTTCAACTTTCTTAAAAAAAGACATATTTGTTATTAAAAATATTTTTATGAAAATTCACTACCATAACGCACTTGCTGCGTCCAGACTTTTTTTGAAATCGTACATATTTGTATTGAATTTCTTAAAATGGTCATTTGTCGCCTAGAACTTCAAACAAATTTTAATTTATGATTTTGTGTGCAAAGTATTGTGATCGTAGAAATTTATTTCTATTTTTCGTTTTCATAAGAATAATGCTCGAAAATAAGCGTTCTCCCGTAGCGTTACTCTGCGGCAGACACAGAAGCTTTTTGGTCAACCTTACCATCGATACCTCTCTATCAGTGAATTTTCTTAATGAAAATCTTTTTTCCAAAAGTCTTACCATCGATACTTGTCTATTACTGAATGTTTTTAATGAAAATGCACTAATAGAGAGGTATCGTTGGTAAGACTTTTGGAAAATTTCTTCAAATGAGCGAGAAGTAATAAAATGAATTTAAAAAAAACTGTAGATTTGGAGGTCTAAACTAAAAACTAGGAAGATTTCCAAAAAACTGTAAATCTACAGTTAAAACTATAGTTGGCTATACTGCTTGCCGCGCAGTCAGATTACTGTCCGTAGACGCTAGTACAACAATAATAACACCTTCTAAAGTATTTGATATAACTAAAAGTTCGTTGGCGTAATGAACCTATAATGATTTTTTTGTTTGATTAATTTTTTGGGGGCCTGGATGCTTATTTGCTCGTGCTACCCTAACATTGCCATTCTCCAATAACTGTTTAGATCGACTGCAACCACAATTAATTGCGGGGCATGATCAGCGAAATTAAAAGACATGATATGGTGGGTGGGTGCAGTCGTCTATAGAGTCATTTCCTATTGATCGAAAATAAGCATCCAGGTCCGATAAACCCTCTAAGATTCGAGTGGGTATTCATTAGAAGTGTTTATTGTACAACAGTGACTTGGAAAGTTGCTGCTGCCACCTAGAACAAAACTGTGAACTATATTCGCAAGAGAGGTTAGAATATGTAACATATCAGAAATACTTGCTGCTTATTGCTAATTATAGAGTTGTTAATTGATATACCTTTTTGATTTATTTTACTGTCTTTTTAACAATGGGTTTTTTATTTACGTTAAAATATTATTTGTTTGAATATCAAAGTTAACAGTAACCTTTCTCTTTCTTACACAAGTGCTTTGTAGATTCCGGGTACAGACACATTACGAATCAAAACCTTATGCGATAACGTCACTCTAACAAAACATTGAAATTACACACATTGGAATAATACATCTAATACTTATACGTACTGTACATTATTTAGAAGAATTAATATCTGTATGTAACGTTGTTCGTTGCGTTGCCATATACCGATAGAGCTGTTAGGTAGTCTAAAGTCTAAACTATAGCTAGTCTGTCACTTTAAGTTTTGTTTGATATTTTTGTGACCACTTTTATCACTGTGGAAAAACTCATTTGTACAAATTTTCAAAACAATACGCCAAATAATTTTCTAGATATTAAAGAAATACACAAAATTTTGCTAAAAGAATACATAAAATTTAAATTACATACCTAATCTGTAATTAAAATAGAAAATAAAATAATTTGTTTGCACGGAAATCCATTCAAACCTTATTTTCGACTAATTTCGTTTAAAAAATGATCCATCAATTGAATAATTTTTCATACAAAAATTCTCAACAAATGTTTCTTCAAAGAAAATTCATCAAACTCATTTATAAGAAAATTCGCTATTAAAAGAATATTTTGTACATGAAATGTCGCTAATAAAAATAAAATGAAAAAAACTGGTCCGATTTTCCTGGCCATAGAACCATTTCAAGTTATTTACCCATCTAGCAAAATATAATTTTCCACAAAAACTTTTTCGAGGACACTTAACAATAATTTCATGAAAATTTGCACAACATTTTTCATGAAAATCCGTAAAGATTTTTTTATAATAACTTATTAAACATTTATAGTTACCAAAATTTCACAAAAACATCTTACAAAAAATTATTTCTACGAAGCACAAAAAAAATTCTGAGAAAACTGGCTAAATATCTTTTACATAAAATTAAGCTAAAAAAATACATACAATTCAAATTATATACCTAATTTGTAATTAAAATTGAAGATAAATAATTTGTTTGCACGAAAATCCATTAAAACCTTATTTTCGACGAATTTCGTTTAAAAAATGTTCCATCAATTGAATAATTTTTTAAACAAAAATTCGCAACAAATGTTTTTCTAAACAACAAATTCGCCAGGGAGCAGTTTCACCTCACTATCCTGGAAATGTTGCCGAACCCCCGCCTTACTGTATGGAGGGTATGGATCTTTAACGTGCCCAACATCGCATGAACTCGCGACCGGAAGCTCCGAAGAGCGGAACGTGCAAACATTCAACTTGCTCAACTACAATACCACAATCTCGGTTGATGTTAATGTTACAGTATGTACTGAAAAAGTGAAAGTAGAACCCTGGGATTGAACCGCGTACCCTTTGGTTCAGAGGCACGCTCTCTTACCGCTGAACCACCGAGGCTCTCGCCAAATATGTAAGTATAATAATAACACCGCCCAAACGGCACTATTTAATTCAGAATTTCAGAGCTGGTGCGAGGAACACAGAAAAAGGAACTAACAAATACCCAGTAAATAACAACAGAAACTGACACAGCCGGGAATTCAACGTATGTACTCCAAAATAGTAGCCCAATGCAGGTTCCATGAAACCACACAGGTGTATTTAATGATTAAACATTGCGCCGTTAGACTTTTAGATCAAGTTACGCCATTTTAAAGATCAAATAAGTAAATAAGTATACATTTTGTTAGCTTTAGGAAATCCCTTGTATAGAAAATAAAATCAGAAACGAAAGGTAAATACTTCAGTTTTAAGCAGACGAACTAATGACTATTTTTTGTTGTGATCTTGAAATTCCACAGAGTAATGTTACTTGGTCGTCGCATTGTTTTTTAAATTTAATCAAAATAGTTGTATAAATACGAATAATGTAAGAGCAGATCACGTTCACATTGTTTCTGTTTTTTCTTAACTCCACGGTCCGTTGACGATATGGTGCTTATTCTGTGGTGTCCAAATCATCAAGTGTATAAGTCCAATCTTATACTGCAATACCTTCGATTCGTTCAACCTGAACGTCATTTAAAATTTATAAAATAAACTTCTATCTCTCCGGTTTTTAACTTGCTTGTCATCTTGTTATTTCCTTCTATCAGAAATACAATTGTCGTTTTTGCTGTTCTCTATTTGCAAAAGGAATATTTCAGTAATAGAGACAACTGTGAGAATGTAATTTGTTAAAAATAACTCTGATCTAAATAAAATAAAACACAAGGTCACAACCATGAAAATTTTGATATAAACTATCAATATTTTTCAAATTATCAATCATGTTAATACCTTGTCACGTTGTTATTAGTGAATTTTATTTAAAAAAAATTCATGAATAGGGAGATCCCGACTTTTGAATCTTGAAAAAATTTCTTCAGTTTCAATTTTCATATTATATATATATATATATATATATATATATATATATATATATATATATATATATATATATATATATATATATATATATATCTAACACACCAATAACTCAAAAAATAATGATTCGATTTTGATAAAATTTGGCACGTACCTTCCTTTTGTAAGTGGCTTGGATAAGTTTGTTATCCAGCAAAATCGAACTAGGTTTTTCGGGAAAATTTTGGGTTTTCCTTCGAAAAAAGTTTTTATCACAAAAAGTAGAAAAGCTATGGTAACCAAATTTGGTACGTAAGTTTACGATATTAAAGGAAAACTATATATCAAAATCTATATCTCTATGTTAAAACAAAAAAAAAGTTATAAGAAATATTTGGTGTCAGATCATTTCTATTAAAATTCACTACCATAACGCACTTTCTGCGTCCTGACTTTTATATCAATTGGTCCCGCATTTTACAAAGTTCATGTTGTACTCTATATATATATATATATATATATATATATATATATATATATATATATATATATATATATATATATATATATATATATATATATATGTAAGGAGAAATAGTTTGATCAGTACTCAGTACATTGCCTAAAATTATTATTCGGTCCTTCGAGCTGAATTTATACAACATTAAAATGTTTCACGTTTTCATCGAAAAATAGGGCGCGTTTTGGTTTCATAGTTTAAACAATTATAAACATTATTGGTTTAAAGAAATTGTGCATTTGCACTGACTAACAAACCCACTTGAGGTTTTTATAAATGAAACACATTTGATGAGTCTAATTGAAATCAGATTATTTCGCGACTTTAAGATGTAACTTGTTTTTATTTTGCTCGTAGAAACTGAAAATCAGATAATATATAGGCTCTTTTATTTGTAAATATACCACTTAAGATATATTTTGTAGTTTTGGGACACTGTACATCACGAAAATAATTTTAGAATGTACCGCTAATAGACCCTTATCCACCACAAAAACGAAACTTTTTTAAAATCAATAATTTAGTCATAATCTTCTGTGTTGAATTATGTTAATAAATATTATATATATATATATATATATATATATATATATATATATATATATATATATATACTCAGTTCAAAGTTACTATAAGAAATGTAATGTCAAATTTTTGTCCTAGAAGAATTTAAATTTTTGGAGAGATATAGTTGTAGAAAAGTAATTATTTTTATACCGAAGTAAATTTAAATATAAAATACTACAGGGGATATATTGGTGAGATTTGGGATTGCAGGGGAGAGAAGTTCAGAGGAAATTTGGAAAGTGACAGAAGTAAACCGTTTGACAGTTTGATTTTTTTGGAAGAAGTTTAAAATTATGTCATTTGCAAGCACAAGCCAAGCTTTTATGTGAGACATGCTGTATAATTAAGATAACAATAAATAAATATAATATATATATATATATATATATATATATATATATATATATATATATATATATATATATATATATATATATATATATATATATATATATATATATATATATATATATATATATATATATATATACGCCAAAAAATATCAAGAATTTGTATAAAAGATTTAGTTGGTGTTGAAAAATTCCATCAGCGATTTCTTTTTAATTTATATAAAAGTACAATTAAATATACTAGAAAGAAAATAGCAACAAAACAATTGTCTCAAATTATAATTTCAGTGTTCTGACAATAAAAGCTAACAAAATTATAGACTTATAATGATGACGGTAAAGTTAAAAATTGAAAGAAGTCTTAAGTAATTACAGGCAATCTAAATTAACTAAGCTTGAATCGGTAGACGAAAATAAAATAAAAATTATGGAATTATAGGCAGAATCCTATAATAACACCTAGAATTACGCTTAATGATATTAGATCAAGGAATAAAAAACACTGCACATGCTAACAGACCACTGTTGCCACATCATAGATCGTTTCTTTGGTTTCAGGCAAATTTAAGTTAAAGAAATAATAATTTGATCCCCTGGAAAGTCAAATGTATGACCTAACCAACCCACTATGTGAAAACTGGAACCTGTGATGAGCACTAATAAGTACACTTGGAGAACACCCAAATCACCACAACACATATTTCAGAGACCTTACGATCGTTTCGTTGACAATGTCAATCAAATTCTAATTCTAATTTTTCTTCCTCTGAAGATGTTGACATTGTCAACGAAACGATCGTAAGGTATCTGAAATATGTGTTGTGGTGATTTGGGTGTTCCCCAAGTGTACTTATCCTAACCAACCTCTGGCACAATCCTTGTAACTTGTCAAAATGTAAATATGAATTAGTTTACCTTTTATTTTATATTTTTTCATTATGTAATTAAGTAATTTCATCTTATTAAAAAATCTCAGACAAAAGGAAAATTGTGAAAAAATCGAGGAAGTTATAAACCGAATTTGATCAGAAAAGGCTTAAAATCTTCTGACAATTATAAGCTTTCAAACGGCCATGACGTCATTAAAATAGGACATACCTAGAATGAGCTACGAGATCAGAGATAACACACGTCAAACAGAATAACTCCTTCTTGCGTCGGGGGTTAATAACCTTGTTAAAGGAGTGTCATTTTCTAAAAAAAATCGCTACCATAACGCACTTCCTATTTCACGACTCTAAAGTATAATTTTACGTTCCATAAAAGTGTGTTTTAATATTACTTAGAAATCAATCCTTGTATATAGAACCTATCGTCCTTGTAGGAGACGACAGGAGGTGTATTGTGGATGATGCACTGAGGGGGGAGGGAGGGGGTAGAAGCAACAGGTGCATGCTAAATACCTTAAGCTCGCATCTTTGCTCTTGTGTATAAACTGCAAGCCAATTATGAAAAGTGCGTTTGCTATTATTGTTCTCACGTACATATCATGTGTCTTTCACTAGAAGTCCTAGAAGTATTTAACAATCATCATTTTTAAAAGAATTTATTTTGTTTACAGTCTTTATCAATTTTATCACTTGCAAAATTATGCAAGTGGTCTCAGTTTTTAAATCTGCATTCCGAAGATGCTTCTTATAAATTATAGGGTTTCCATCTTTTGTATGGTACTCTACGTATCATTGTCATGTGGAGGATATCTATAAGATACGATGGCATCATCATAGTGCAATGGCCATGTCGCCATGTCGTTGCAACAACCATTACTCTTTATCCCCAGCAGCTCTATTTATTTCATTGTAGCTTCCGCACTTCATCAATTGGCACAGGTATTCCTCTTGGTCTACCTCTTCCTTTTTTTAAAGAATATGTCTTTAAAATAATGGGTAAATCTACAGATAACCCCCCGAAGACCTAGAACCCCCCACGCTAGATTCACAAACCACAAGAAACATTTCTTGTTAACCTCCAAGGAAGTTACGGGACCAAGAGTGAATAGGGGTGCTGGGCGGGGTAGAAGAATAAAAGGAAATATTGGCAGAAAATGCGAAGAAATGAGTTTCATCCGTCCTCGAAAAGCTGCCCTTTTTACATTTTGAAAAAAAAGTCTGGACGCAGCAAGTGCGTTATGGAAGTGAATTTCATAAAAATGTTTTTAATAGCAAATATGCCTCTTTAATGCAAACAGGCATCAATTTGGTCACCAGTATAACCTATATAGTAGAAACAACATATCATATTTAACAAAATAATTTATTGTTTGAAAATATACAAAAAATTTCGGAAAATATACTTAAAATGTTTCCGAGAAAACTCGTTTCCTAGCCGACGAATCTTACGTCAATAGCAAATTAACTTATTGAATTTTGAAGCATTTAATGAAAATTAGCTACCAACGACTTATGGGCCACCTGTGATTGTCAAAATAATTTTATAAGATGCCGCTTAAGACACCCTATAAGTAACGTATACAATGTTTTCTTGCACAATAATAATTATATTGGGCTTTACCGTAGAAATGCATCACCCTGTGTAAACAGAAAGTAAACCCGGATATGGATTCTAGGAGGCCTAGTTTGCGCTCATTTGAAGAATTCTTTTTGAAATTCAAAAGTCGCGGTCTCCTCATTAACATTTTTTTTCTAAGAAAATTAGCTAAAAATTATAGACCGTTAAACCATAAACTTAACTAAAACAACTGCCAAAGCATCAGAGAAAGGGTCTATTTGAAATCAATTTTCTGCAAATATTTTAGTAAAATGAAGGACAATGATGGTTGAAGCTGAAACTTATGGGTTTGCAAAACACTCTTTACATAAACAGTATTTCTTTCAGGTTTTTTGCTTAAATGTAGCCAATTTTGACGTTCAAATCGCTTTTTGACGTTTTGAGAAAAACCCCAATTTTTTCTTTCTTTAAATGCCCATAACTTGTCTAAATTTTGATACGTGTATATATATATATATATATATATATATATATATATATATATATATATATATATATATTCAAAACTAACCGAGGATATTGGTTCTAGGGGGCCTAGTTCGCGCTCATTTGAAGAATTTTTTTAAAGAAAATCCACTAAAACAAATACTTGTAAAGCACGAGAAAAGTCTACGACTGTATTAAATATGGAACGATTTCAATAAGTTAGGGCAAGAACAAACAACCAGATATGCTATTCGAATTGAAATAAGTTTTAAAAGTTTTCATCTCCTCTTTATTAAATTATTTTTTATACAAAAACTGGCTAAAAAATTGATCGGAATAACAATAATCTGATCAGATAACGGTAAAGTGAAATGAGACTAAAAAAATGGATAAAAAGTGAAGTCACTAACTAGGATTAGAACTCGTCATGTAGGAGTCGATTATCCGATGTATATGGCTTACCACACTCTGCCACACTCGATGTGTATATACTAGCAGGTATATCCGGTAGTATGTTAATTGTCTAACGTCTTTACCAGTTACACCAACCAATTTTTATTTACAATGGCTTTTTTGTTCATATTTTAACGAAATGAAGGAAAATAACGACTTAGACACATATCTAGGAGCTATTTTTTTCACTCACATATCGTACTCCTACCATAATTATCAATTTTGACGTTTTAACTTTCTTAAATTTAATTAATTGAAAATTAATTTACCTCTAACTTTTTTGTCGTTTAACATAGAGATCTGAATTTTGGCACGTAGGAAACCAGCGTACCAAATTTAGTTGCCCTTACTTTGTTATTTACTGAGATATATATTTTTTTTCGAAAGAAAACACAACATTTCCCGAGAAAACCTAGGCCGATTCTCCTGGCTAACGAAATTATACTTGCAAAAAAAGAAGGTATTTACCAAATTTTATCAAAATCGGCCCAGTATTTTTGAGTTATCGGTGTGATATATATATATATATATATATATATATATATATATATATATATATATATATATATATATATATGTATATATATATATATATATATATATATATATATATATATATATATATATATATAATCTAAACTGACCCTGGATATAGGTTCTGTTCTAGGGGGGCTAGTTCCCGCTCATTTGAAGACATTTTTTCAAAATTCAAGTCGGGATCCCCTTAATGGTGAATTTTCTTTAAGAAAATTCACTAAAAGACTTTACAAGATATAGTTATTGAGCTCAGTCGCAGTGTTTTGGTTTCACGGCCATTCTCAATGAGATATATACTTTACAGTACTCATCGAGTGACACCGAAACACTCAGTCGGAGCTTAATAAAATATATCATGTGATGTTCTACCCAGTGTTTTTGTTGTTATTTACTTAAACAAGGTGCTTCACTAAGAACTAAGCGAAAATTCACTTTATTTAATTCTAGACAGGTCATCGTTCAAGGAACTGTCAGTTAAGTAAACTTAATTTAAAACCAGCTTAATGAAGTGTTACGCTAATTCTTCGAGTGTGCAAATATCTAATCGAGGTAACATAAATGCTCAGTATTAAGAAATGCATTTGCACACATTACAAGATAAATACCAGAAACAAACACATTAAAGTGCATCCAGACTAAACATAATTTAAACGTGAGAACTCCTTATTTGCAAATGTTACTGACCTTAAACCAGTTTTTGTTACTAATTATAACACTATCAATAAAGGAAAGATGTATATAATAAATATTATAGACATCCTACCTTTGAATAAATCGGTTTCTTCTTTAGCGTGTCCATAGAACATTGCGGATTCATTAGCAAAGAACACCTGCAAAGTTTTAACGCAGGAAATTGACGGTTTTTCACTTTCTTATAGTGCATCCTGATTCACTTACTAGCAAAATAACAATAATGAATTATTGATATATATATATATATATATATATATATATATATATATATATATATATATATATATATATATATATATATATATATATATATATATATATATAGGTATGTATCACACCGATAACTTAAAAAATAGGGGCCGATTTTGATAAAATTTGGTGAGTAAATTCTTTGTGCAAGTGGCTTGGATAAGTTCGTTAGTCAGAAAAATTGGACCTGTTTCTCCGGGAAAATTTGAGGTTTTCTTCTGGACAAAATTCATATCTCCGGAAATATGGCAACCATATTTGGCAAGCTGGTTTATTTTGTAAAAAACACACTCTGCACCAAAATTTAGGTCTCTGTGTTGAAAGTAAAAAAGTTATAGGCACTTAATGAAGCAAAATTTTTTTCCGGGAAAATTTTGGGTTTTCTTTTGGAAAAAATTCATATCTCCGGAAATAACAAACCTATGGCAACCAAACTGTGCACCAATACTTAGGTCTCTAAGATGAAAGAAAAAAAGTTATAGGCACTTAATGAAGCAAAATTTTAGTGCCACTAAAAGTCAGAGAAAACGCAATACCAAAATATGTGTTACACAAAATCTATTAAATATTACAGACAACTTTTATCTTTTCATGGCGCAAAAAGTTCAAGAAGTACCAGAAATATTACTTTGAGAATTTTATGATTTTTCTCCTCTAATGTCAAAGTGGAGATTTGAATGAAAATTAGTAAAACATTTGTTCTAAATTCAAAAGTCTGGATCTCCTAATTAGTGATTTTTTTAAAGAAAATTCACTAAAACAAGCACTTGTGAATCCACGGGAAAAGTCTACGACTGTATTAAATATGGAACGGTTTCAATAAGTTAGGGCAAGAATAAAACAACCAGATATGCTATTCAAATTGAATTAAATCTTAAAAGTTTTCATCTCCTCTTTATTAAATTATTTTTTATAAAAAAACCCGCTAAAAATTCATCGGAATAACAACAATCTAATCAGATAACAGTAAAGTGAAATGAGACTAAAAAAAATTGATAAAAAGTGAAGTAACTAACTGGGATTAGAACTCGTCATATAGGACTCGATTATCATTGAAATTGATGTACAGGGCTTAGCCCACTCGGCCAAGGTCGATATGTATGTACTAGCAGGTATATCCGGTAGTATCTTAATTGTCTAACGTCTTTACCAGTTACACCAACCAATTTTTATTTACAATGGATTTCCTGCTCATATTTAACGAAATGAAGGAAAATAAGGATTCAGACACAGATTTAGGAGCTTGTTAGTCATTTCGTGTCGTATTTTTCACTCCTATTCGTACTCCTACCACAATTATTAATTTTGACGTTTTAGCTTCGTTTAGTTTAATTTGGATGCCCTTACTTTGTTATTTCCGGATATATCAATTTTTTCCGAAAGAAAAGACAACATTTTCCGGGAAAACCTGGGCCGATTTTCCTGGCTAACGAACTTATCCAAGCCACTTGCAAAAGCAAGGTATGTACCATATTTGATCAAAAGCGGCCCATTAGTTTTTGAGTTATCGGTGTGATAACTATATATATATATATATATATATATATATATATATATATATATATATATATATATATATATATATATATATATATATATATATATATATATATAACATAAAAAAATTGAAACTGACCCTGGATATGGGTTCTAGAGGCCCTAGTTCGCGCTCATTTGAGAAATTTTTTTCAAAACTGAAAAGTTGGTTTTTAAGAAAATTCACTTATATGCTTGCTGAAAGAAATTGAGAGGAGAAAGGCAAAACTTAGTGGACATATAATAACTTTCTGGCATTATCTGAAAAACATACTTGGAAAGAAGGACAGGAGGTGGACCAAGGGAAGACTTCTAGACAACCTGGTAGAGTTAATAAAGACCGAAAGCGATAATAAAATAAAGAGAGCCACTGAAGACAGATAATCATGGTTGCAACGACATGGCGACATCGCCTTTGGTCTGTGATAATAAAATGATAATAACAAATGTACAAGAGAAAATATTTGTGAGGTTAATTGAACCCTGAATTCTAAAACATATAAGAAAGACGGGGTTAGTTTATTTTTTAATTTATATATACTCCTTTGGGCTCTAACATAATTTTTTTATAATGAATTACCGGCTGAACTTGAAAGGGCATAATTAAATGTGGTCGGTAATAATAACAAAAGAATTTATTAATAAATACATTTATCATGGAAGACGTCGGACTGGTTTAAGTAATTTGGATGTTCCTTTCCAGGAAGCATTATATTTTGATAATGTTCCAATCTATCTAAGAAAATTACCATTTAAATAGAATAACTTATTCGAAATTTATTAGTCAGATAGATAACAACGTCGTCCCGGCTTTCCATTATCGACCACCAACGCTGATTTCAACTGACTAGAAGGCTTGAGCTTTCCCATCGTCTGATTGCCCATAGAATTCCACCTTGTCTCCTTATTCTCAGAGCCGTATGATATGTATTGTGGGCCCTTTAAAAACCTCTAAAATAATTAAGAGTAACAGTAATGTATTCAGCAGATAAACTATACAAAGCGTCCTACAAATAAGCTCAGCTTGTGCTTGTAAGAGACACAATTTAGCATCAAAAACAAGTTTAGATATTAACGCTAAAATTCATTATAACCGTCAGCCAAAATTTCTACCAAATTGCAAGGCTGAACCCTAGCATATGATACATCATTATAATCACAAAAAATCCCAATTAAAAAATGTGTCAACTGAAGATGGCGCCCATAAGAAAAACTAAGTTGATGATGGTTCCCGAAAACCGAAACGTCGGATTCAGAATTCGATGACACCATATTGTAGAGGGCAAAAAGTGTCCATGACAAAGTGCCATTTGTTTTTACTTATCTTTCCGAATAAGCTCAGGAAAAAATTAAAACCTATTTCCATAATTTCGGTTTTTTGCGGATATCTCCGGAAGTGTTCTTCATTTTTCAAATTTCGAAAGGGCATGTTATTGGGCATCAAGTCGCGCAACCTTGCCCTAATTTAGCCAACTCTGTATCTCTTCAAATAACCGAGATCCCCATGCTTGAGCAGCACAAACGGACATATTTCAGACACCATCTTGCATTTTATTCAAAAATCTGCCTTACCTTTTGTTTAATTATACAAAAAGTGGATATAAAATTTTTACAATGAATGTTGACATGTTTACTTGACACTACTAGACAATACACTGTTTCTACAACTGTTGAAGCTGAAGATCGTATTAATAATAACATGCAGCTTAGAACCTGTGATACGCACTGATAAGTGCACCACTTTTTTACACGATTTTATTCAGCATCACTTGTAAGCTCTTGGAAGTTAATTCTCATCCACTTTACACACTTACGGTCAACTTTAAAAACTGTTGCAGACAGATAATTATTATACCGCTGATGATAATGGCACTCCAGTTATGCAGGGTGGTCCAAAAGACCAGCAGTAGATTCTTGATATTACGATTTGGCCAAACTTACTTGAATCCAAAAGTAAAATTATAAGAGATATAGTGTGTTGAAGTAATTTCAATTTCAATTTCTCCTGATAACTAGAAAAGCATTTCACTAACTGCCTTGATGACTTATCGCCTTAAAAGTGGTACAGGTGTGTTTTCATAGCGTTAAAAATTATTCATTGCTAATTTGGCTTTATAGGATAGTCTTAAAAATACCCACATTTCTTTGTTAGCATCAATAGGAACTTTTGGATCATAAAGTGCCATTCTCTTGTATTTTCTTAACAAAATGTGCTTGTTAAATTACGCTAAAATCAACAGTTTTTTAAAAGTAGCTAAGGAAACATTTAAGTGTTTAGCACTTGCTGAGAAGTGACAGAGGTTTTACATGGGCACAAAACTCTTTTTGAACTTGGTGGGTGATAACACATCAGCTCTAAATACAGACCTGTTCGGTAAAACATTTAGGTTGTAATTTCCATTCAGATTTTGGTGGTAATTCATATGGACCGAAGATATGATTTGAGATTATTTCATACCAAACATTAATTGTGAATTCAAGTTGGAAATGACGTTGAAAATAAAAATAATTCCGTCGAGTTTGATATGTATAGAAAAGTAACACAAACTGGCCCTTTAACCTTGTTCATATTCTGCCATCATATGTCTCATAAGTTGGCTTCAATCAAATTCTTAGTAGACAGGCTTTTCAAAGACCCAGTGCCTGGGACTAACTTCAATAAAGAACTCAATCTAATTAAAGAATTTGCTGCCAATAACGATTATCCTGTCAGTATAGTCGAAAAGCTGGTCAGAAAAAAGAGCCGTCAGGTTTTGAGGGAAGTGAGCTCAAGTCTTCTACATGCTCAGACTCCGAGTTATTCATACTTCCTACCCAAGTATTGTCGCCCCATGACCGCTGCAGTCGGCGCAGTGTTGAAGACAGAATATGTAAAGTTTGCATATAAATCCAGTAGAATATTCGTTCACAAGGATAGCATTGATCACCTGAAGTCAGGTGTTTATTGTCTTAATTGTGGTGCCTTCTCATGTCATTGTATAGGAAGAACAGGAAGAGCTCTGTGAATTAGAGTTTCTCGACGTCTAAGAAGCAGAACCCATATTGACAATATCACGTCAGTTTTTGGTAATCAAGTACGAGAGCGTGGTCATAGTTTCGATAGAGATAATAACGCCAAGATTTTACATTGATTACAATTTTGGCATCCAACAGTTTGTCCTTGAGGAAATAGAAATTTGCAAACATATTAATGGTTCCAATAGCAATGTTTTGAATTTGTCCCCCACCAATGTAGTGATGTTTCTCTCACTCCATAGACAGTTAATAGAGTATTGTGTTAAACTTTATGAAGATTGGGTGGATCATGAGGTTAAGATTTTGGAGATGGTTGCTTTGTGGTTTCTTTTCTTGTCATTGGTTTTCTTGTCTCCGACGTCTA
Source organism: Tillus elongatus (assembly GCA_964006375.1). NCBI lineage: Eukaryota > Metazoa > Arthropoda > Insecta > Coleoptera > Cleridae > Tillus > Tillus elongatus. The sequence continues at coordinate 131,953,439 of OZ023269.1, forward strand.
ATATCTCATTTCTTTCACTTTTATATTTCGATTTGTTTCCCTCTTCCATTTGCTAACTTTTGTTTGTGTCCATTTTGGCTGATTTAAAAACCCGTCAATTTTATCTTTTACAGTCTCAAGTCTGGGGATGTTTCAATTTTGCTCTCTGACGTTGTTATTGCCCGGAGAACCCAAGACAACAGATGCAGTTTCAACTTTGACAATTTCTTATATACCTACTGTATGGTTCTTGTAAAAACAGAACGTTGTATTGTTAGTCTGATTGAATTATTTTCTAATCTTATTGTGTTAATATTTAAATTCCCTGAAGGTTCTTGTGAGCTGTATCGTACCGCCTGCTAGCTTTATAGTGTTTATTATATCGACATAAATTTAACTTTTCAATGTTTAAATTATGACGTTTATTGTCATTTTAGCTTTTTGATATTTGCTCTTTCAGCTTTTTAGTTTTTTATACCCTAGTCTAACATTGGTTTTTACCATTTAACATAGCTCTGTGAACTCAGCTCTTTCTGTAATTGTTATATTTAGATCATGGTGTCGTACTTAGCATGTTGTCTACCAGAAATATAGGTTTCTGACAAATCCACTTTTTGTAATTTTAGAGATCGTTTCCCATAAGATGACTTCTTAGAGCCGAAAGGCTTCGGAAAGTTTTAAATACATTTTTTATCTAAAAGTAGAGCCTTTAATTCAACTGTGAGGTATATTTTGTAATATGCTTCAGAACTTTTTCACCGATTTGAAACGATTATAGTTTTCGTTCGTGTCTGATATTTCAGTTCGCCCCTGTTGCATTCTTTTTATAAATAAATAAAAACGAGACAATATACCTATTATTAAATGAAATATTATAATATATGCTGATAAGTTCTGTAGGAGAGTATAATTCTTAGTTCGAAATATGCGTTGTTGTGTGGGTTGTTCAAACTTCCTTAAAATGAAGCCTAAAGGAATGCCATGTAGTTTTGTTGACTCATAAGACGTAATAAATATTCGAGATGATGTAGATTTAGATAAAACCACACCGCAGTCATTCTTTTACTTCTTTCCTTATACAGAAGCGGTCCCTCTAATAAGACTTCTGATACAATTCTAAATCTGGAAGGTTTTACCTACATAGTTGTCAAATCACAGAAATATGCACATAGATCTTACTAAATGTAAAAGTCGAATACGTGTTCCCTCACAATTCAAGGCAAGACTTGATGAAAATACCAGAGAATTCGGTAAATTTGCAGTTTAGCTCCCGAACGCTTTTCAAAAACCTGTTTTCAAAAACCTGCCTAGACCCCCCTCCCCTCCCCCGGATCCGCAAACACCAAGAAAAATTCCTTGCTCACACTCGCCAAGGAAGTTACGGGACCAGGAGTGAGCAGGGGTGTATAAGTTTTTTTTAGCAAATTTTTGTAGAACAAATTTGTTAATGCATTTTTGCATTTTTATCAAAATATGATGCGTTTGTAAGAGAAAAATCTGGACGCAGTAAGTGCGTTTTGGTAGCGAATTTTCGGTAAATTTGCAGTTTAGCTCCCGAACGCTTTTTCAAAAACTGTTTTCAGAAACCTGCCTAGGGCCCCCCTGGATCCACAAACCCCAAGAACAATTTCTTGTTCACACCCCCCAAGGAAGTTACGGGACCAGGAGTGAGTAGGGGTGCTGGGCGGCGTAGGTAGTAAAAAGGAAATATGAGCAGAAAATTCGAATAAAACGGACTTGAAAGCTCTCTTTTTCACATATTGAAGCCATATCCCCCTTAAACCCTGCCTACCCCGCACACCCCTATCCCCCCTGGTGCCATAACTTCCTTGGCGGGTAGGAACAGACATTTTTTTGTGGCTTATGCAGCGAGGGTGGTTGTATGCACGCGAGGGGGAAGGAAAATACCCACGACGAATCAGCCACCCCTCCGCCCCTGCCACAAGTCGAACCGGGGGGGGGGGGGGTCTGCTTCGTTGTATGCATACCCCCTCGTGTGCATACAACCACCCTTGTTGCATAAACCACAAGAAAAACTTCTTGTTCATACCTCCCAAGGAAGGTACGTGACCTGGGGCAAAAGGGGTGCTGTGCGGGGTAGGCAGGGTTTAATGGGGATATGGCTTCAAATAGACAGCTTTCAAGCAGTTTTCTTCGCATTTCCTGCTCATATTTCCTTTTTAACACCTACCCCGCCCAGCACCACTATTCACTCCCAGTCCCGTAACTTCCTTGGTGGGTGTGAACAAGAAATTTTTCTTGTGGTTTGTGCATCCAGGTGGGGTCCCAGTAATGTTTCTGAAAACAATTTTTTGAAAAGCGTTCGGGAACTAATGCGCAAATTTACCGAGAATTCAAAAAAATCTAGAGACGCCACAGACAGGGGAATATCATATTTACAAAGCTGCTTATTCTGGGTTTAGAACACCCATTCAAGAGCATAATGACGTGGGTTCAATGTTTAGAAATTAATTTACTTGAGATTCGCTGACGACATCGCTAGGACCCGAAAAGTTTCAACAACGGAAACATTATCTTTGAGCCACAGTATATCTTAGCTTTTCTTATCAAAAATCCAGCTAAATGCAAATATATTATTGAAGGAAAGTAAATAATGTCTTGCTACTTGGTAAGGCATCTTGATAGTGGCCGTGAGACCGAAATAATGTGTCTGAGCTTAATAAAAAATATCATAAAATGTTTTTGTTATTTTGTTCTGGAAATGGTAACAAAAAGTAAAAAAAGCTCCCAAAAAATGATCATAACCTAGTCACTTAGTTGCAACCACCATTTTTGGAGAGCAATCGCTATATTTGGCAACAATGCGTACCTTTATGAACAGCCGATTCTGTATAAAGACAACACTAATTTGTCAGTCCGTCAGTCCTAAGATCTTAATCATTTTAATATTTCTGCCCTGTATTTAATTTACCGTGTCTATTCTATAAGCATTACTGTTTTATAAATTAAAATTTGTAAGAACAGCTTAAGATAGCTATCCGACAGATCTGATTAAGAAGAGCATTTAATTAAACAGCCCATATTTTTATGCCCATGACCTATTTGCTTTTCTTTTCCATTTCACATGTTTATTAGTGAATTTTCTTTAAAGAAAATCACTAATGAGGAGACTTTTCAATTTTGAAAACATTTCTTCAAATGAACGTGTACTAGGCCGCCTAGAATCCATATCCGGGGTCAGTTTCAATTTTTACATGTTTATATATATATATATATATATATATATATATATATATATATATATATATATATATATATATATATATATATATATATATATATATTTGTGTGTGTTTCACACCGATAACTCAAGAAATAATGGACCGATTTTTTAAATAAAATTTGGCAGGTACATTCCTTTTATTAGTGGCTTCGATTCGTTAGCCAGGAAAATCGAGCTAGATTTGCTGGGAAAATTTTGGGTTTTCTTTTGGAAAAAATTCATCTTTTCGGAAATAACAAACCTATGGCAACCAAATTTGGCAAGCTGGTTTACATTATAAAAACCAAACTGTGCACCAATACTTAGGTCTCTCTAAGGTGAAAGAAAAAAAAGTTGTAGGCACTTAATGAAGCAAAATTTTAGTGCCACTAAAAGCCAGAGAAGACGTAATACCAAAATAATGGATGTGTTAAAACAAAATCTATTAAATATTACAGAGAACGTTTATATTTTCACGCCGCAAAAAGTTCAAGAAATACGAGAAAAATTACTTCGAAAATTTTATAATTTTTCTCCTGTAAATGTCAAACTGGAGATTTGAAACGTGACAATTAGGATAACTATTGTGTTTTATGAATCGTCAATATTGCATAAAATATATATTAGAATATTCTAGATTTATGCTACTCTTCTCATATGTTAAAATAGTTGCAAAATATGCCTCTAAACACCTTACATGTTACAAATAAATAACTGGAGACTATTATACTACTATTTATTGCACTACATTTACAAGTGTTAGTGTGGTCGAATGGGTAAAAAGCTTGCAGATAAGCAAAGGAACGCTGGTTCAAATCTCGCCGTAGACTGAATTTCTCTTTTAGCTTTTTTTTAACTCTTTTTCGTCTGATGCAATTTTAAAGTTTTCTGATGCATTTCCAATATGTTTTTAGCGACCTTTTGTTGAAAAAAATCACTAACGAAAGATAGGCACTTTGAAGACTTTTAAATCAAGTTTAATAGCAGCTGTTGTTGCCCTTGGTAAAACCGTTCCACAGTTAACATAGACGTAGAGATTTGTGACATCAGAAGAGTTTGTTTTCTTCTCCACAACAGGATTCAATTTTTACAGCATCCACAAGCAAAAGAATTTTTGTCTGTGAAGCCACAGAATAAGTATCTAGTTCTGTATTTAGATCAGATTTTGAATATGTTTTAATTTATTTAATTTATTTCTATTAGCTAATTTTCTTGTACGAAATGTTCTTTTAATAGCGAATTTTCTTATAAATAAATCTGATGAATTTTCTTTGAAGAAACATTTGTTGATAATTTTTGTGTGAAAAATTATTCAATCGATGAAACATTTTTTAAACGAAATTCGTCGAAAATAAGGTTTTAATTGATTTTCGTGCAAACAAATTGTTCTATTTGCAATTTTAATTACGGATTAGGTATATAAATTGAATTTTATGTATGCTTTTAGCAAAATTTTGTATAAAAAAATATTTAGCCAGTTTTCGCAGAAATGTTTTTGTGCTTCCGTAGAAATATTTTTTTGTCAGATATTTTTGTGAATTTTTGGTAGTTAATGAGAAATTGTTAATGTTATTATAAAAAAAATATTGTTTAGGGATTATCTTATAACAATTGCTTGCAAATTTTCATGAGATTTTTGTTGTTTCGTCGAAAAAGTTTTTGGGAAAAATTATATTTTAGTAGACGGGTAAATAACTTGAAATGGTTCGTTGGCCAGGAAAATCGGACCAGCTTTTTTTGTCATTTATTTTCATTAGCGAATTTTCTTATAAATAAATTTAAGGAATTTTCTTTGAAGAAACATTTGTTGAGAATGGAACATTTTTTTTAAGGAAAATCGTCGAAAATATATTTTTAATGGCTTTTCGGGCAATTATATTATTTTATTTTCAATTTTAATTACAGATTAGGTATATAATTTCAATTTTATGCGTTCTTTTAGCAAACTTTCGTGTAAAAAATATTTAGTCAGTTTTTGCAGAAATTGTTTTGTGCTTCCGTAGAAATCATGTTTTGTAAGATTTCTTTGTGAAATTTTGGTAATTAATGATAAATGTTTAATAAGCTATTCTAAAAAATATTTTCGGATTTTCTTCAAAAAATTATTCGCGAATTTTCATGAATTTTTTAAAAAGTTTCGTCGAAAATGTTTGTGTGGATAATTATATTTTGGTAGGTGGGTAAATAACTTGAAGAGGTTCGTTGGCCAGAAAAATGGAAACAGTTTTTTCGAAAACATTTAAAGTTCATTTTCGGAAAAATTTTGCACTTTTTCAAACAATAAAGTTATTTTGGTGAAATGTGGTACATTGTTTCTACTATATAGATTATACTGGCAACCAAATTTCATGCCTGCTTTCGTTAAAAGAAATGACATATTTGTCATTAAAAACATGTTTATGAAAATTCACTACCATAACGCACTTGCTGCATCCACTTTTTTTTTTTCAAACCTAAACAATGAAAGATAACTGATTAATAAATAGTATTATTCGTTTTTAGCCATTTTATTAAAGTCCTGAGCTATTACAAGACTACCACAGCATATCTGTTGATTATACTGTGTGTGACTCTACTGGAAGTCGTGGGCCACAATTTGGTCGTATTTTAAAGCATTCGATTTCTTGGTTTATAAGAATAAAGAATATCTACAACCTGACATTTGGAGAGTTTTATAACAGTATTTTAAAACGTTCAATGCCTTGGTTCATAAAAATATCTAAATTTCTTTATTGCCCACTCTAATATATATTGACAAGGTAAGATTGTCAGATGTTTATGGTCTTATTTTGCCTATACAATACGGAGAAAGTTGTATGAGGATAAAGTATACAAAACAGGTAGTTTTTGTAAAGAATGTGCCTTTAGGGGAGCCAATAACCCTCGAGTGGCACACCTGGCTTATGCTATTAAAATTTTGTTAGTAGTACTTTCGTTTATTATTTAAAATTTGCATAATTGGGAGGTTACTTTTTTGATAATGCTACCGCAAGGGCAATTACCGCCAAATAAATTATACCATACACATTTCTTAAGAATATCGCGAATAACGTCTAAATCTTTAAGGCCAAAAATTGTTTTACGTTAAAAAGTTAATAATTGATAGCTATAGACCTGGAACAAAAAGTAAAAGTCTGGACGCAGCAGGTGCGTTATGGAAGTGAATTTTCATAAAAATAAAAAAAAACACTCTTTACACAATCCGTATTTCTTTCAGGTTCTTTGCCGAAATGTTGCCAATTTTGACGTATCAAATCGCGACTTTTTACGTTCTCAACCCATTTTTTTATCTTTGAACTTACAGACCTAAATTTTCGTAAATTGTTCACCCTTTATATATATATATATAATTGAAACTGACCCTAGCTATGGGTTCTAAGGGGCCTAGTTCGCGTTCATTTGCAGAAATTTTTTCTAAATTGAAAAGTCGGGATCTCCTCGTTAGTGATATTTTAAAGAAAATTCCCTAAAACAAGCACTTGTGAAGCCACGGGAAAAGTCTACCACTGTATTAAATATGGAACGGTTTCACTAAGTTAGCGCAAGAACAAACAACCATATGCTATTCAAATTGAATTAAGTCTTAAAACTTTCATCTCCTCTTTTTCAAATTAGTTTTTATACAAAAACTACCTAAAAAACTCATCGAAATAACAACTATCTGATTAGATAACTGTAAAGTGAAATGAGACTAAAAAAATTGATAAAAAGTCAAGTCACTAACTAGGATTAGAACTCGTCATGTGGCAGTCGATCATACGATGTACAGGGACCTAGCCCACTGAGCTACGTACTACATGCATTTACTAACAGGTATATCCCATAATACATGTTAATTGTTCAAAGTTTTACAATTTACACAAAACCATTTTTATTTACAATGGATTTTTTGCTCATATGTTAAGGAAATCAAGGAAAATAACGACTTAGACACATATCTAGGAGCTTGTTAGTCATTTCTTGTAGTATTTTTCACTCACATTCTGATCAATCAATTTTGACGTTTTAACTTTCTTGAATCAGATTTAATTAATTAAAAATTAATCTATCTCTAAGTTTTTGTCTTTTAAGACAGAGATCTGAATTTTGGTACATAGGATACTCTTTATGAGAGAAATCCGCGTACTAAATTTGGTTGCCCTCACTTTGTTATTTCCGAAGATATAATTTTTTTTCGAAAGAAATCAAAAAAAATTCCGGGAAAACCTGGGCCGATTTTCCTGACTAACGAACTTACAAGGGAAGGTATGCATAGTGTGTTTATGAAGAACACAATTATTATTATCCCAAAACCGCTAACAAATATTTTTGAGATTTTACCAGAAATCACGTAACGAGGAAGCTAAGGAAACAAGAACAAATAAGGTTTTTGTAATTGGTGTACAAAAATAAACAAATGTGCTGGTGTACTTTAAAGTACTTCCTGAAAAATCTGACATCTCGCGACAATGCCTAATGACCATGGCCATGGAGTTGGAGTGCTATTTTAATTATAGTATTTTTTCCTAAAAACATATTATTACTAAGCCACATTCTTCCGTTAAAACGGAAGTTGAAAACAAGCTTATACTTGCACCAAGCGGTATTGTTAGGAAGTCTCAAAAGTAATATCCTTTCTTTTGATAGTTGGAGTTCGTGATTTATCTCAACAATGATATGAACTGACAGCTGAGAACCTCTTGTTAACCTATTGAAAGAAATCTGGTAATATTATAGTTCCTTAGTCATACATTTTTTTGTTATTCCTAATATAATAATACCTGTATTAAGTTCTCTTTAGAGGTATTACACTTCCTTTATCGAAATCTACTTAGGTGTAAGAATCTCTTCACGTATCTATATATGTCTATATTATACGAGGGGAATGAACATAGTTTTTCTAGCATTAGATAGATCTGTCTACCAAGGACTACCACATTGTTATGCACTCATTCAAATTTGTACGTTTTTTTTTGGATACAGGAGGGGAAAATGCTCATGCAGACCTCATTCACGGCCCCGTAGGTGCCGTGGGATATCGAGGTACTGTGAGACTGTACTCACTAAAACCCTCTCCCTGGAATACCGGACCTTAGTCCATACCTCCTTCGGAAAGATTTCACACAATGACTTTTTGGGTATGAATGTTTCCATTCTGTTTTTGCCGCGGGGGCGTTAGCGGGTAAGTATAAGCTTTGGACGCTTATGCCTATGTGGAAGTTGCTCATCGTAGTCGGTGGCACTACGGAGAAGAGCCCAAATTTGTACGTACATTATATCTTGCTTTTTATACTCTGTGAAATTGATGTCAGTAAATGAATAATAAGAAGAATAATAAACATAAAAATGCCTTAATATAAATAAAGCAAAAAACTAGCAGTCATACATCTCTGTCGTCAGCAATCCATTTCATTCTTTTTCTATCGTTCTCATTTTAGTGAATTTTCTTTAAGAAAAATTCACTATTGAGAAAATCCCGACTTTTGAATTTTGAAAAAATTTCTTCAAATGACCGCGAACTAGGCTCCTTAGAACCCATATCAAGGGTAAGTTTCAATTATATATATATATATATATATATATATATATATATATATATATATATATATATATATATATATATATATATATATATATATATATAGACAGAGAGAGAGAGGGAGAGGGTGAACAATTTACTAAAATTTAGGTCTGTAAGTTTAAAGACAAAGAAAGTTAGAGGCATTGAAGGAAAAAACATTGGGGTTTTCCTCAAAACGTAAAAAGTCGCGATGTGAAATGTCAAAATTATCAACATTTACACAAAGAACCTGAAAGAAATACGGATTGTGTAAAGAGTGTTCTGCAAACCCTTAAGTTTCAGCTTCAACCATCATTGCCCTTCATTTTACTAAAATATTTCCAGAAAATTCATTTCAAATAGACACTTTCTCTGATGCTTTGGCAGTAGTTTTAGTTAAGTTTATGGTTTAACGACCTATTTATTTTTAGCTAATTTTCGTAGAAAAGATTCGTTAACGAGGAAACGGCGGCTTTTTAATTCTAAAAAGATTTCTTCAAATGAGCGCAAACTAGGCCCCCTAGAATCCATATCCGGGTTTACTTTCTGTTTACATATATACAGGGTGACGCATTTCTACGGTAAAGCCCAATATAATTGTTATTATGCAAGATACGAGAAAAGATTGTATACGTTACCTATTTTTGAGCTGCATCTTATAAAGTTATTTTGACAATCACAGGATGGCCCATAAGTCGTTGGTGATACCTACAATTTTTTTTTGAACATTCCTTATTGCATTTTTGCATTTTTTTCATCGAAATAAAAATTATTATGCATGTTTGTAAAAAAAAATCGAGACACAGTAAGTGCGTTTTGGTAGCGAATTTTCATTACATGCTCCAAAATTCAATAACTCAATTTGCTATTGACCTAAGGTTCGTCGGATAGGAAACGAGTTTTCTCGGAAACATTTTAAGTTTATTTTCGGAAAATTTTTGTATATTTTAAAACAATAACTTATTTTGATAAAATATGGTACAATGTTTCTACTATATAGGTTATACCGGTGATGAAATTGATGCCTGCTTGCATTAAAGATACATATTTGCTGTGAAAAACATTTTTATGAAAATTCAGTTACATAACTCACTTGCTGCGTCCAGACTTTTTAAAATTGTTTTGTAGTAAACCGGATCGGGTTCTTGATTCTAAGATGAACGTGTTGTAGAATATAAATTTTAACATACCACTCGTATAATTGGGTGTGAGCTTTTAAGTGTCTGCAAGTTTTTATGTTAGCATTATCCCCATATCACCTAAATCTACAAGTTTTAAGGCCTTTTATCTCATATAGGAAATGACAAATCCGCATGTTTGGGATACCAAGCCTGTTGTGAGTAAATATATCTTATTCTGAAAGTTCCACGAGTTATGCGGAGTATTCTATTGTTGTTGAAAAGTAAATACCGTTGAAATTAGGAAAGCACGAAGTGTATAGAGCAGGTGTGTCTACTATAAAATACTAGCACAGGGCACAGGTCCATTTGGTCACGAAAAGAGTGTAGAATGCAGAAGTGTATAACAACCCACTACCCAGGTAGCTAAATAGATGAGAATAAGGAATTGGTTATTAGTTACCTGCCTACCCCCTTATATTCTATGGCCCTATACTAAAATCAACCCGAAATTAATCACTTTACACCGCCAGTAGCGTGATATGCCTCTTTTCTTTATTTAGTCAATGAAAAAGCGTAAAATGAAGTATACATTATACAACATCTTAATAAGACCGGTAAATTCTAGAGTCCACCCTCTTTTTAATAGCACTTTTGATTTTAGAAAATTTCTTAAAAAAATTCACTAATGAGGAGATCTCGATTTTTGAATTTTGAAAAAATTTCTTCAAATGAGCGGACTAGGCCCCCTAGAACACATATCCGGGGACAGTTTCAATTTTGATATGTTTCTCTCTCTCTCTCTCTCTCTCTCTCTCTCTCTCTCTATATATATATATATATATATATATATATATATATATATATATATATATATATATATATATATATATATATATATATATATATATATATATATATATATATATATATATATAATATATAAAAATTGTAACTGACCCTGGATGTGGTTCTAGGGGACCTAGTTCGCGCTCATTTGAAGAAATTTTTTCAGAATTTAAAAGTCGGGATCTCCTCACTAGTGTTTTTTTTTTAAAGAAAATTCACTAAAAAAAAAACACTAATTTATAAATAATTTTATTTGCAGCTGAAAATCTACTAGTATGTAAGCTCAAATAGGTGCCAAGTATTGTTGTCTCAGAGTTATTATGTTTTCCAGCGCTCTTTTATTTGGAGCGTCTCTTTTGAAAAAAAGGAAAAGGCAGGCCAAGAGAAAAACTTCTGGAAAACCTAGCTTACTTGATGAAGTGCCAAGCTCGAACGAAATCAAAGCAGAGAGTAATGGCTGCGACGTCAAGGCGACCTCACCTTTAGACTGTGTTGATGATGATGAATACAGTAGTCTACTAAAAAATTACTTCAGAGAAAAGTCAACAATTTCTTAATTCAAAAGTTATTAAGTAAATAATGGGCCGATTTTGATAAAATTTGGTGAGTAAATTCCTTTTGCTTGGATAAGTTCCGTTAGCCAGGAAAATTGGAACAGTTTTTCCGGGAAAATTTTAGGTTTTCTTTTGAAAAAAATTCATATTTCCGGAAATAACGATGCTCTGGCAACCAAATTTGGCAAGCTGGTTTATATTGTAAAAACCAAAACTTAGGTCTCTAAGTTGAAAGAAAACAAGTTATCGGCACTTAATAAAGCAAAATTTCAGTGCCACTAAAAGTCAGAGAAGACGCAATGCCAAATTATTGCATGTATTAAACAAAATCTATTAAATGTTAAAATATTACAGACAACGTTTATCTTTTCAAGGCGCAAAAAGTTGAAGAAGTACCTGAAAGATTATTTTAAAAATTTTATAATTTGTCTCCTGTAAATGTCAAACTGCAGATTTTAAACGTGACAATTAGTATAAGTATTGTGGGTTATAAGTAGTAAATATTGCATAAAATATATATCAGAATGTTTTAGATTTATGCTACACTTCTCATTTGTTAAAATATTTGCAAAATCTGCCTCTAAAGACCATACATATTACAAATAAATAACCTAACGCCATTATCGGTTATCTACCTTTCATTTCAGAGTGTGATACAAGGATCTCAGGGTGTAATTGTAAGTTGCATGGCTAATGAGCGAAGGTACGCCGGTTCAAATCTCACGCTGACTGAATTTCTCTTTCAACTTTTTTTTACTTCTTTTCGTCTTTGATTCAATTTTAACGTTATCTGATCAGACTGTGTAATTCCGATATTTTTTTTGCGACTTTTTGTTTGATAGATAAGCACTTTTAAGATTTTTAATTGCAGTTTAATAGCAGTTGTTGCCTTTAGTTGGTAAAACCGTTCCACAGTTACCATAGACGTAGAGATTTGTGACATCCCAGGAGGTTGTTTTCTTCTCTACAGCCGGGTTCAATTTTTACAGCATCCACACGCAAAATAATTTTCTCTGTGAAGCCATAGCAAATGTACCTACTTCTGTATTTAGATCAGATTTTGAATATGATTTATTTATTTCATTTATTTCTATTAGCTAATTTTCTTGTACAAATTGTTCTTTTAATCGCGAATTTTCTTATAAATGAATTTAATGAATTTTCTTTGAAGAAACATTTGTTAATAATTTTTACATGAAAAATTATTCAATTCAGGGAACATTTTTTAAACAAAATTCGTCGAGAATAAGGTTTTAATGGATTTTTGTGCAAACAAATTATTTTATTTTTAATTTTAATTACAGATTAGGTATATAATTTCAATTTTATGTATTCCTGCTTTCATTAACAAAAGATATTTTTTATATTTGTTTACAAATTGATCAAGTTGTCAATCTATTGGTTTCTAATTCTACATTTCATCCACAGGGAAAGACTAGATTATCCATTTCAGCTGAAAACGCAAAAATCACTCTCTTGCAGGTTCATAGCATTTATCCTTTCACAAAAATTGCATAAGTATGTTAGTTTCAGCAGAACATCACCGTTAAAAAAAATGCCGGTATATTTGTACTAAAAGTTCTTGAAAAACACAGTCTAATCCACGACAGGCAGTATGGATTCTGTCAGCGCAGATTAACTGCGGACATCCTTTCCTTTGTCACCCATTCTTGAAACAAGTCTATAGAACTACACGTTGAATCCCAGATTATCGCTCTAGACATATCCAAAACATTCGACCAGGTCTGGCACGCAGCACTTCCGGCCTATGGCCTACCACCAAAACTCTGTACCTGGACAGAAAATTTCCTCTCCAACCGGAGCATTTCTGTTATCGTGGATGGCCATTCCTCTAAACTGTATCCAATTAATGCAGGAGTCCCTCAAGGTTCAGCTTTAGCCCCTACTTTGTTTCTTCTCCAGATCAATGACCTCATCTCTAGCACATCCAACCCAGTTCACAGTTACGCGGATGAGAGCACCCTCCACTCAAATATACAATATTCTAAGCCTGTCTCTTTAGCCCAATTAGATGAGGATCGCAGACACTTGTTGGCATTTCTGTGGATCGAAATGTCAATTGGCACCAACATGTCACATCACTTGCAGAAGCGGCTGCTAAGAAATTAGGTTTCCTCTTCCGGGCTCGCAAATACTTTTCACCAGCTAATCTCTATGCCTTATATACTTCACAAATAAGGCCAAACCTCGAATAATGCTCCCATATCTGGGGTGCCGGTGCCGCTTCTACACTCGCTATCCGGGACTCCATTAAGAAGAGAGCAATACGTCTCATCGATGACCCCACCCTCGCCCAAAGGCTGCCATCCTTTGCCCACCGACGTGCCGTTGGTGACCTCTCTCTTTTTTATAGATATTTGCACGGGCACTGCTCAGAGGAGCTTTCTTACATAGTTCCTCCACCTGCTGCCCTCAGCAGATCTATCAGGGGAACAGAGCGAATGCACCCTTTTACTGCCCAGGTCACCAGACATAGAACATCTTGTTATGCCCGCTATTTTGTCCCGAGGACTTCCAAGTTGTGAAATGTGTGTTTTTCCTTCTCCTCCAAACCTTCAAGTCCAGAATAAACAAGTTGCCTCTTTCCTCCTTGTCGACACACACGGTGCGATAGTATTTAGGCTGTAAGCCCTCGTGGTATGTTGTTGAAATATAAAAAAATGTTTTAAAAAATATAAATTTCTTCATATAAATTGTTATTGCGCATACTACATACGTACAGACTATTTACCTGGCTTCGCTAACGTTTGTTTTCTCCTCTGTAAACGGTTTTGCTGTTTGACAGCATGGAATTGTCTCATGTATGATGATGCTGTCAAAAATCTAAACAGAGATGAAAACAAACTATTGTAAAGCCAGAGAAATAATAATAATAATAATAATAATAATAATAATAATAATAATAATAATAATAATAATAATAATAATAATAATAATAATAATAATGTTTATTGTTCAAGATAACAATTTCTGATAAAATACAAGGTGTCTTAACATATAAAGCTTAAATAAGATAAAATGAACATATGAATAATTAATTAATTAATGTATTAAGTTAATGAGTGTACTGTAAATCCGTAGGATTTGTGTGTACACCTTCTTCATTTCTGTTTTACTTTTTAGATGTAAATTAACATAATATAATATTGACATACTAACTAAATATATTAACATTCCTAAAGTTCTTAAATTAGCCTAAATAAACCTTAATATCTACAACACTAAAACTTTAAAAGTATATGTACTGCATGACGTGACTGACCGCGGTTACAATTCAAGAACGATATTGATTGTTTACAATTTATTAATTTTCTTTTTAACAAGTGTTTTATGCATTTTATACCAATTTTTTAGGGTTTTATTGAAAATTTTAGTTTTATTATGTAAGATTATTAATGGAATCTCATTGTATATCAAAGGACCAAAGTATGAGATATGTTGCTGTGTGAGGTTTAGTGCCTTAAAGGGCACTGATAGTTTGTCGTTGCTTATTGACCTAGTAGTTATTTTATGAGACAGCGGCGTCCGATAAATGGGAAACTTTTTCATAAACTTGGCAACCGATAATATGTACAGGTCTGTTAAGTTAGCCAAATCACTATCCTGGAATACTTGTGTACTTGGGTATAATTTAGGTTTGTTTAACATTGTTTTTATTATCCATTTTTGTGTAACTCTAAGGCATTTTAAGTGAGTTTCGTATGCGTTTCCCCATGCCGTAATAGCATAGTTTAAGATAGATTCGACAATGCAACTATAAACGCACTTTAACCACTTCCAGGATAGAATTTCACGTAACTGTTTAAATTTATATACAGTTTTTCGAATTTTGTTGTTTATATATTCTATATGTACATTCCATTTTAGGTGCTGGTCAATGAAAACGCCCAAATATCTAACACTGCTATCTTGTCTTATGTTGTTGCATGTGCAATAATTTCCCGGGACACAATCATAATCATGCACGACAATACTGTTTATATTTGGTGTATGTGATGCCAATGGGGTGAATGTTAAAAATTTTGTTTTGTTCAAGTTTATTGTCAACATGTTTTTGTCAAGCCATGTCTTGACTTTTCTGACACCCTCGGAGGCGACATTTGCTACATTGTGCCAGTTGGAATCGTTGAAAAGCAAAACAGTATCGTCTGCAAAGCATACAATCTTGCCACATATATTAACATCGAGTAATTCATTTATGTACAGCAAAAACAAAATAGGTCCGAGGACCGTGCCTTGAGGCACACCGCATGCTACGTCCTTGTAGTTACTGAACGAGTCATTTATTTTAACTCTCTGTCTTCGTTTGTATATATATGATTTAAATAGCTCTAAAGTAGTGCCTCTGATGCCAATGTTTTCGAGTTTTTGGATGAGAATATCATGTGCAATGGTATCAAAAGCCTTGGCAAGATCGAGAAAAACTCCAATGCATTTGTTACCTTTATCTATACTGTTACTAATATATTGTGTGACCTCGGCTATTGCTTTTTCCGTGCTAGATCCCTGTCGAAAGCCATGCTGATTCGTGCTGAGTACATTGTTTTTTTCCACGTAGGAAAGAAGTCTAGATTTGATGCACTGCTCGATGAGTTTACCTATAGTCTCTATATATGTATATATTATAAATTTCTTGTTGCCGTTTGAACGTAGAAAACGCTATGGGTCAGAGAAGGACATAAGACCAAACATTTGGTATAATAAACTAAATTTATGAAATTTAGAGGATAAAAAAATATTTTTTTTTGTGCTAAATTTAAAACAATAAAAATAATTATACAGAAATTCCGAAAAATTGAAACGCCATAATGAAGGATTATCTGACATGTAAGTGACAATATGATGTTAGTTTGTTTAAGTTCTAAGATATATTTTATCATATTACTAGCCTAATATCCGGTGCTATTCAGGTAATATACCTAACTACATTCCAATCTTCTATTAGACAGGAAAATTAAGTTATTTTTAAACGGCATCAGGAGTGTCACCATTCACCTCAGCAACCACGAAAACGATGGAATCGACACTAATATCAGTATTGTTACATATCATCTTTTTCACACCGCACCCTAGGGGTGCTAAGGGTGTTTTACCTCCACAGTATTTGTTCCAGATATACCAAGTTTGGTTGAATTAGCTCCAGGCGTTACAGAGTTATATATACACACACACAAATGCTCATATTAATCCAATATTTATACGTTCTCATAATAATTCATTATTCATACGTTCTGCACGCCTTACGTCCATTAAAATTTGCATGCGCGAAAAAGCAAACCAAATCTCACGTTTCCTCATTAGAAAAACAATTATATCATGACATATTTTAGGTAATCTTGTAAAAAACCTTATCATAATAACCACTAATGGAAAAATAAGACATAAGTTAGTTTTTGTAAAAAAAGCAAAATGCTTCTTAAAACTCGCTACCATTAAGCACTTGCTGCGACATGACCTTTTTGTTTATGCACATTTTTTACGTTCAGAAGATACGAGTAAACTTTTTGTTATTGAGATCACGTAACATACAGATAAATTTTAAAACGTGTTTTGACTTATACGCTCATTATCACTTGTGTAAGATATCATTTTAATTCAAGGCGTGAATTCACAGATATTCATAAAGAATCATTAAAATGAGAATTACGTGGTAGTATAGCATGAGGTAAAAAGAGAAAACAAAAGAAAATCGTGTTATATTCCATAGAATTAAGTACTTATGTAACACGTACTAGTTATATATTTTGTCTTATGAATTTAACTTGCCTGATATCGTTTTATTAACTGCCTAATAGAATTATCATGTACCAGAAAAAAAACCAGAAGTAAATGAATTGACAGTGCTTACAGCAAAATTTGTAAACTCATAAATGACATATACGAATTTTTAGTGAAATTTCATTAATAAAGTTCGGATTTGAATATGAATGGAGATTAGCCTAATTTTATATTTTCGCTCTAAAAACTGCCAATTCTTTTTTCTTAGTATAATGTTATGAAATACATTTCTCATCTTTCAGAAAATCTTGATACCATAAAATTGTTACCGACGAAATAACTGCCAAATAAACCAACTTTAGAAAAATTTAGCAAATGATTTATTTCAGAATGACTAAGAGAAGTGCATGCCGACAGCACTGAAAGTGGTGGAAAGGTGGACGGTTGGTCAAGGGCTCGGTGTGAGCCCCGAGAAAGCAACCGTCATACCGTTTACGAGGAGGAGGAAGTGGGAGAGCCACAGAACTCTCACTCTATACGGTAGAAACATCCCAATGGCCAGGGAGGTAAAATAACTTGGGGTCGTATTGGACTCTAAGCTAACCTGGAACGGTCACGTTGAAAAAATACTGCGTAAGGTAGTCACTAGGTGGCTATATGGAGAAACGTGGGGACTAAGACCTAGTTTGGCCCACTGGCTGCACACAAGGGTGGTCAGACCATCTTCACATACGCGTCACTGGTCTGATGGCTTAAGGTGACACAATCTAGTGCCAAACAAAAACTAGGCAAGATCCAAAGGATGGCTTGCCTGGGCATCACAGGGACCATGACTTCAACCACCAACAGCTGCCATGGATGTGTTGCTGGATCTGCCACCCCTCCACTTGGTTATCATGGGGGAGGCCAGGCTAGAACTATACAGACTAGCCTGCAACGGTAGACTGAAGATCAACCCAGGCTGCAGGGGCGACTACAAAATTCAGGAGATCATGAAGGAGCCCATGAAATGAGGTCAGACCTCGCGAGCCCGCGAATCTGCAGGGAAAACAATTTTACAGTGGAAATGCCCGACCGCAAGACATGACAGGAGAAGACGCCGGGCTTACCACGGGACGCGCTCGTCTGGGTCACGGACGGATCCAGCGGGGAGCGTGGGCAGGTGTTTATTCGGAAGGACCGAGGGTAAGTCATAGTATTTCCCTCGGAGCCCATGCAACGGGTTTTCAGGCCGAAATGTACGCCATCTTGCACTGTGTGCGAGAGAACAAGAGGAGAGGCTACATCAACAAGCGGATCCTCATAGCCACAGGCAGCCAGGCCGGGTAAACTCCAGGCTGGTAAGTGAGTGCCGAAACGAGGGGAGCGACCTAGCTGGGCAGAATTAAGTCACCCTCATCTGGGTGCCGGGTCACTTGGGGGTCAAAGGCAATGAAGAAGCTGACAGTTTTGCGAAGAGAGGGTCAGCAGAACAATTTATGGGACCAGAACCGGTTCTGGGCGTGACAAAGAGCACTGCCAGGGGAGCTATTAAGTTCTGGGTCAAAAGCGAACACAAGGTGTATTGGACAGACTGTCCAGGGCTCAGACATCAGAAGTCAGTAATTGAGGAACCCAGTTCAAAGAGAGCTGTGGAGCTGCTAAATCTTAGCAGAGGACAGCTCAGAAACATAACAGGACTCTTGACGGGACACATGGCCGTCAAGAAACACCTGCATAAAATAAGGCGGTTAGAGGGGGACCTGGCATGCAGACTCTGCGGCGAGGGGGAGGAATCAGCCAAGCACATCTTGTGCGAGTGTAAAGCTCTGGACCGTAAAAGACAACTGACCTACGGTAAGCCTAGACGGGAGACAGAGCAATATAAAACTTCACCCTACCAATTGCTGTGCAGACTAGTTCAAGGCACAGTGATTTTGGAATGGGTGGAGTAGAAAAGGCAAAGGGCATGCACAATAGGCCAAAGGATGCGGTGCTATCGGGGCGGCAAAGACAAAGACGCGGATGAGCCCCGAGGGAGAAAAAAAGATAAATGTTTCAGCTCACCAAGATCAGTTCTCAGTAAGAAAATAAAAAATTGGGGTAATTTGTGTTCTTTCTCATTAAATCCTAGTTTTACTAACTTTGATAAATATATTCTTTTTTTGCCTTTTTTTTTATTAAAAAAGGGGGAAAGTAAAAACAATATATATATATATATATATATATATATATATATATATATATATATATATATATATATATATATATATATATATATATATTCGTTTATAGAGAACTAACGATTGATATGCTAAAAATTTAATTCAATTTATTACTTTAACACGTTGTATCTCTTTTAATTTTGACTTCTGCAACCTTCTGTCAAGAACGAAGGCTTTGTGTACCATCAATTTTGGACCAGCTATATAATTTATTTTTGTATATTTTGTCCTGGGAAAGGCAGAAGTAGTGCCAACGATACGCATATCTTTTGAATCATTTGAGAATTCTCCTGATTACTTGTTAAATAGTGAATACGATGCATTTTTAAATCGTAAGCCAGACATCTTCCCAATTCTCTGCAAAAGAGAAATAAAAGCGTTGGAATTCAAGAAGGAAACTATTTTGAGAGACATTGACATTATTAGAGTTAATACAAAAATAGTAGCAATTTCCGTCTCTAAACTTGTCTTGAACTGAATATTAAAGTGACTAAGTCCTTAGTCATCTAAATGGTATGCTTATGGTAATATAATCGAAATTAATTGGCAATAATATTCAGCAGGTTACGTCGACGATTGATTATAAAATAGAAACATACATTGATTCGATGAAGATCAAAACACCAAATGTCTGTAGAATATTTATGTTAATATTATTGCAAAGAAAGTGAATTCCAGTTTTCCTATGCGTGAATCATTTTGTGTTTTGATGATATAATATATCAGGCTGGAGGTATTCTCACCATATTAGAAACGCAGACCGGTTTCGCTGTAATTAGAGCTCGTCAGTACGGTATACTAACCACAGCGAGAACTATAAAGTGATACGGAATACGGCTATGGTAGCCGGCCTCATAAAGTATTGTACGACAGGGTCGCCATCTCGGTGCGGAACCAGGTAGTATGTTGTCATGACAGCTCTATTTAACAGGAAATGTTATAGATAGAGACTGTGTACAACCAACTAACAGAGAGACTGGCCTCTTTTTTGGATAAGTTCGAAATATTGAATCGAAATCAATATGGGTTTAGGAAAAATAATTCTGTTATAGATGCGATATATAAGTTTCACGAGAACATTCTAGGGTCGGTCAACGCTGGGGGGTGCCCTGTTGGGGTATTTTGTGACCTCAGCAGGGCATCCTACAGCGTTGATCATGGAATCCTGTTGTCTAAATTGGCGGACTATGGTGTAAGGGGTGAAGCTGGGGCTTGGTTTGACTCCTATCCCTCTAACAGAAGTCAATTTATTGAGGTGTCTTCTGGTGATGACGGACTCTATGGTAGTAGATCGAAGACAATTTCAGTCAAGTGCGGAGTCCCACAGGGTTCTATACTGGGCCCTGTGCTGTTTAATGTTTACGTAAATCATCTGGCTGCGTTACCCAACGGCGTTATGTATGCCGACGACACTACCATTTTTATTACAGCTAATATGCATGAGTGTAGGGGAAATGTGGGTAAAGTAACCACCCGGGGAAAAGTGGCTATTCCTGATTTTGGTGTCAACCGAGTGCTCCATCTGTGAACCAATAGCATAAGCAGATCGGCCATTTGAAGAAACAAACAGTGGGGGTGTTTTGTTTTACCATTGTCCATAACTGTCAACGGATAAGACGATTATTGTAATTTCTGACATGTGCGATCTATGGTGTTGAGGTGATTGCTACTACATAAAAAACGGTGTGATTACATATCAATTAAAAAAGTTTTTGTGCAATTAGTGCATATAGTGTCAGGTATGTATGCATGTAGTTTGTTTGCTGAATACTGCGACAGTAGCTTAGATATCATGTTATTTTTCGAAACATTAATTTTGGGGTAAAGTGGCCACTGTGGTCACTTTATCCCCGTCCATAGAACTTCTATTAAACTTAAAAACTGTTTTTTCAGGATGCCTCAACAGTACAAAAGAACATTATCGCAACTGTCATGGGACACTGACGCAGTGCTAAGAGCTATAAAAGCTGTTCGAGAAGACAACGTTCCGCTCCAGACGACCAGCAAAATGTACAATGTACCTAGAAACACACTGAATAGGCGTGTGTTGGGCAAACATTCTTTTGCAACCGATGGAAGGAAGATTTTGGGGTCGATTCGTACAGTCTTCGACGAAAAGCAAGAGCAGGAAATAATTGAACATATTAAGGAAATGGAGACTCGATTCTATGGACTTTCCAAGAAAGATGTGAGGTCCTTACCTTTTCATCTTGCAGAGCAAAATTGTTTAAAACATAATTTCAATAGAGAGAAAATGCCAGCTGGGGAAGATTAGTTAAAAGGCTTCCGAGACCGAAATCCTGACATAAGTCTAAGTGATCCTGAAGCTACGGGTGCTGCTAGAGCCAGAGTTTTTAACAACCGCAATGTCGGGATTTTTTTAATCTTTTGGACGAATGTCTCACTAGACATTATAATCCACATCACAGAGTTTACAATGTCGACGAGACTGGGCTAACCACAGTACCGTCAAGATCAATCAAACTTTTCGCTCAAAAAGGCCGGAAGCAAGTAAGGAGTATCACGTCAGCAGAGAGGGGAATTTTATCAACTGTCGTGATTTGGATGTCTGCTGGAGGATCATACATTCCTCCTATGATAATTTTCCCCAGAGTTCGAATGAAAGAAGAATTCATGGACGGACCTCCACCTGGAACTGAATTTGCATGTCACCCTTCTGGCTGGATGCAGCTTCATATGTCCACAAAATGGTTTGAGCACTTTGTCAGACATGCTAAGCCATCCGCAGAAGATCCATGTCTATTGATACTTGATGGGAATATGACCCATACAAGGAATTTAGATATCATCAATTCAGCGAGAGATAAATTTATCACGGTGCTTTGTCTGCCCACTCACTGTAGCCATAAGCTACAGCCCCTAGACGTTTCATTCATGGCACCGCTAAATAATTTTTATATCAAGGAAGTTGAGTGATTTATGAAAACAATCCCAGCGGGACAGTTTCACAATTCCAAATTGCAAACTTATTCGGTGCAGCTTATCTCAGAGCTGTGCTGCCAAGCACAGCCATAAATGGTTTTAGACATTGTGTCATTGTACCGTACAATCCAAATATATTTTCCGATGCAGATTGTGCGGCCGCGGAAGTTACAGATTTAGAGCTGAAGGAAAATTATTGTAATTTTGATACGAACACACCAGAGCAATTAGAGAATCAAACTCCAGAAAAAGATGACACACCGAAGTTGCCTGCCAACGTTGATTGTCAACCCGGAACCTCATATTATCACTCGGGATTATCAACCCAGCATTCCAGATTGTCAACCCAGAAATTCAGGACTGCTGGTCAGTCCAAAGGCAGTCATTCCAATACCAAAAATATAAATTGTACAAAAACTTGGTAATAGCGAAAAAGGATCAACTGCCATTTTGACCCACAGCCCGTACAAAAGTGACTTGGAAGCTTAGAAGGAAACGCCAAAAAGAACTGTTAAAAGAAATGTAGCAAACAAAGAAAAAATAAGTAAGCGTGCCAACAAGAAGAAGACACCAGTGGTCGTCGTCGAAAATGATTCCAGTGACGAAAACAAGGACGACGCAGAGTGTCTCTACTGTAATAGCATGTTCTCTAAATCGAAGAAGGGAGAAGGGTGTGTAAGCGCTGGGCTCATGAGGAGTGTGCAGGGTGCGAAAGCGATGACGACGGCTATATTTGTAAGCCATAAATTAGTTATATTGCGACTGTTATTTCTAATTAATAAATAAGTTTTGCGAAATGGACTGTTTTTAGTGAATTTTCATTAAGAAAATGTTGTAACGATAGCTCTAGTTTGCACAAAATTTTATAGATAGAGCTGTGTACAATGTACAATCAACTAACAATTGTGTAATTTGTCAGCCTTGGAGCATTTCTTTCCTAATACCGGAACAATGTTTGCGTCCAAAAGCGCTAAATTTTAGCATGCGAATGTATACTATAAATAAAACATTTCGGGACGCAGCAAGTGCGTTATAGTAGTGAATTTTCATAAGAATTGTACACTATTAGTAAGACATATTATTAAAACTAATTCTTTAAATTTAAATGGACCTTGGGTGGGTACTAAATTAAAGAAAAATAACATAATGAGCTTTGCGGGTAACTACAAATTTGTTTTAAAAAACCTTTTTTGTTGTTTATTGTTTGCAAAAACTGGATGGGTTAACTAAAACAAAACCATCCAAGCAATTAATAAGGAAAAATACCTGCCATATTTATAATCATCAATGACAGATGCATTCCCTTTGTAAATAATTAATTTTTTTCTGAAAAACTTTTGTAACTTTAATGAAGTTTGTAACACAATTTTTTTAAAGAGACTTGCAGTACTTTCATATTATATCTAAGATCAAATTTTAATTTTTTAGCTCCATATAAAATATAATTTTTTTCAAATAATCCCTAACTGGGACTCTAGAACCGATCTCCAGGGTCTATTTAAATTTAAATAATTAGTTTTAATAATATATCTTACTCATAGTGTACAATTCTTATGAACACTCACTTCTATAACGCACTTGCTGCGTCCCGAAATTTTTTATTATCAGCTTCATAAATCAAGAAAATCCTACTATATTGGTCACTGCCATGTGATGGCCACTTTACCCCGTACAATGGGGCAAAGTGGCCATTTAAAAAAAAAGATATTTCAACAACACACCACGAGAGCTTACAGCCTAAATACTATCGTACAGTGGGTGTCGACAAGGAGGAAAGAGGCAACTTGTTACGTCTGGACTTGAAGATTTGGAGGCTCGGAGGAGAAGAAAAAACATGTGCCGGCAAGGAATTCCACAACTTGGAAGTCCTCGGGCCATAGAGCGGACATAACAAGATGTTCTATGTCTGGTGACCTGAAGAGCAAAAGGGTGCATTCGCTCTGTTCCGCTGGTGGATCTGTTGGGGGCAGCAGGTGAAGGAACCGTGCAGATACCTATAAAAGAGAGAGAGAGAGAGAGGTCACCAAGAGCACGTCGGGGGGCAAGGGATGGCAGCCTTTGGGTGAGGGTAGGGTCACCGATGAGACGTATATCTCTCTTCTGAATAGAGTCCAGGATAGCGAGTGTAGAAGCGGCAGCGGCACCCCAGATGTGCGAGCAGTATTCGAGGTTTGGCCTTATTTGTGAAGTAATTTGCACTATTTTGAATGTTTGTCATCTAAAAAGAAAACCACAGCACTTAGACACTCGAATTCAACTTATATCTTAGCTAATGCCTTAGTGACTTGATCTCTATCAAAAAATATGTTGTAGAATGTTATATAGTTTCGTAGTCAACTTTCGAACCTTAGGGTGCCCACTTTACCCACATTTTCCCTACAGAAACAATTGTTTATGTTTCCGCCGACCAACCGACGCTGGACGCTCCTGGACAAGTCGATGATCTTTTAAGAGCATCAATTTCTCCAAAATAAATTGTTCACAGACACACTTTCTTTGTTTAGAAGAAGTAAGCGTTAAGACCTTGGATCAATTATACCGTCTCACTCATATACTATCTGAAGGAAAGGGACATTATTTTTGTTTCTATTTTCAATTTGTCCACAGGGAAAATACCACCAATAAAAAACTTAACGTCTACAACGTAGTATGATATATTGAGGCAGCTTATATTGATTGTTATTTATTTTATTTTGCTTTTTCCTTAGTAATATGATCGTCTAACCTTGATTTCATCCGGACGCAAATTCGCTTCTCCTTAGGTGCCGTTAGTAATTCTTCTAAAAGGAATATTGTTCCTTAGGATATCGGGTCAAAACCCTAAGTTATTTTTAAACAACTTATTTATTTTTAACCTTATTTATGGGAAAATAGTAAAACAGACTAAGTCTGCAAGTAAATATGAGAAATTTCATGGCTTAACATTTATTACCACTTCAATACACAATAATGCATATTGTCCTGCTAAAAATTTTAAACGGGGTATTATATCTTAATTTGTAACGCAAGTGTTACAACCAAGTGGAAACATCAAGATCCGACAATAAATACTGCTAGTTTGTTCAAAATTTGTACAGAAGTTGCTTATAATATAAACACTATATACGAGGGCAGGTCAATAAGTCCGTGACTTTTTGAATTTTTCGCCTCTTCACAGGAAGGGCAACACTGCTCCTGTCAACAAGCACATGTCAGTTGACTCCTGTCAAATTTTTAACAAGCTGCGTCATTTAGTTTGTGTTAGATAGCCATTGAAAGCAGACAACCTCTTGAGTTATAACGAAAATGGAAAAAAGTGAATTTCGTGTGCTCATCAAACAATATTTTTTGCGGAAAAAACATCATTCCAACCAAGGCTAAGCTTGATAAATACTATTGGGACTCTGCACTACCAATTTCCATGGTAAAAAAGTGGTTTACTAAATTTCGTTGCGGCCGTACACGCACAAATGACGCCGAACGTTCTGGACGCGCAGTTGAGGTCGCTATACCCGAAACAATTGAAAACATTCACAATATGGTGTTGGCCAATCGGAGATTGAAAGTGCGGGAGATTGTATATCACATGGCTCAGTGGTTTAGATTTTGCATGATCACTTGGGTATGAGAAAGCTATCCGCAAGATGGGTGCCGCGTTTGCTCACAATCGATCACAAACACAATCGTGTGAAAACTTTGAAGGAGTGTTTGGCGTTGTTCAACCACAATAGCGCCGTTTCGTAACCGTGGACGAAACACGGATTCACCACAACACACCAGAGACCAAGCAGCAGTCGAAACAGTGGGTTTCTCTGTGCGAATCGGCGCCTAAGAAGGCCAAGGTGGGTTTGTCAGCCCATTAAAGTCATGGCGACCGTTTTTTGGGATGCACGCGGTATAATCCACATTGATTACCTTCAAAAGGGACGAACAATCAATGGAGAATATTATATCAACTTATTGGACCGATTCAATGACGATTTGAAGAAAAAACGACCGCATTTGGCCGAAAAAAAAGTTCTTTTCCACCAAGACAATGCCACGGTGCACACATGTGTAGTCTCCATGGCGAAATTGCATAAATTGGGCTACGAATTGCTCCCTCATCCACCCTATTCTCCGGATTTAGCCCCGAGTGACTATTTATTGTTTCCAAGCTTAAAGAAATGGGTCGTCGGAAAGAGATTTGACTCCGATGATGAAATCATCTCACAAACAAATACCTATTTTGAGGACCTCGACTAATCTTATTTTTTGGAAGGCATAAAAAAATTGGAGAAACGTTGGACGAAGTGTATAGAGCTCAAAGGAGACAATGTTGAGAAATAAAATGATTTTTTGTCAAAAAACCTGTGTTTCATTCAAAAAGTCACGGACTTATTGATATTATAAAATATTTAAAAAATTGCAGCTACAAGGTCAGACAGTAGGAAAGAAAAATAGAAGATAAGTTTCTGTCCAGAAAAACTGATAAAGTGTAAATCTATTTTATACCAAATGGATCAAATCTATGGCAAGGAAGGGTGACTGGTTAATTTGACAAATATCAGATATAATTTTTAGATTTTATAGAGTAAATGATTTAGATTTTAGCAAAGGCAATTTTTTCAGACTTATAATAGATTTTCATCAACAGAACCAATACAATGATAACACTTTTATGAAACTTTGCTCAGTCAGCTATGACAGTGCCAGCTTCTTTTCAATTTTGGCGAAAGCCTGATTTTAGTTTTTATAAATGAAGGAATCAATTAAATAATACAATGTATCGTCTGCCAAACTTAAAGATAATTAAAACTAGTGCTAGTTATTGCAGAAGGCTGGGCCAAAGAAACTTTCCAACCTTCTTAGGTTAGTGAAAATATGCTTAATTATAGTCAACATCCTTGTTCTTTTAATTAGCGAAATTTCAAAAAAAAATCAGTAATACGGAGGTCACAACTTTCAAACCCTGATACAATTTCTTCAATTCAGCGCTAATAAGAGACCCGAAAACTCATATTTATTGTCCCTTAATAAGTTGATATATAGGCTGTTCCAAAAGTAATGGTACACAGAGCAAAATTAAAAGATATACAGGCCGTTAAAGTAAGATATTTAATTTCTCACAATAGTGACCGCAGGAACACTTCCATACACCCCATACACAGCCTAGATGCATTCTCACCACAATTAGAACCGCAGACCGGTTTCGCTCTAATTAGAGCTCGTCAGTACGGCATACTAATTGCAGCGACAATACACCTATAAAATAACGTGCTTCGTGTCTTACATCTCAGTTAGTTTTGGGAGGCTGGCTACCCATAGCCGTTTTAATTTCTAGGTGTATTGTCGCTGCAATTAGTATGCCGTACTGACGAGCTCTAATTAGAGCGAAACCGGTCTGCGGTTCTAATTGTGATGAGAATGCATCTAGCCTTACATGCTTTGTCCCTATGGACCAGGGCTGATAATTTACTAAATTGTTAGTTGGTTGTATACAGTCTCTATTTTTTAACATTCTGTGTTATTTAGAGCTGCCGTGACAACATACTATTTAGTTCCGCAACTAGGTGGCGGCACGTGCTTCGTGTCTTACATCTCACTTAGTGTTGGGAGGCTGGCTACCATAGTCGTATCACTTTATAGGTGTATTTTCGCTGCAATTAGTATGCCGTACTGACGAGCTCTAATTAGAGCGAAACCGGTCTGCGGTTCTAATTGTGGTGAGAATGCATCTAGCCTTACATTTAATGTAATTTTTGTGTAAGATTGCTTAGCCAATTTGTGTAAAAAAAATGGCGAAAAAGCTTGCTGTGAATCTATCTATCTAATATATACCTTGGTTGGTGTAGTTTAAAATATTTTTCCGTATCTTGTATAATAACGGATATATTGAACTTTACAGTATAAATGCGCCATCCTCTATATACTAAATTAAAATTGATACCGGATATTTTTTCTAGAGGGTTTAGTTGCGCTCATTTGAAGAAATATTTTCAAAATTCACAAGTCGCGGTCTTCTAAATAACGAATTTCTTCTACGAAAATTCACTAAACATTATATACTATTAAACCACAAACTCTATAACTGAAACTACTGACAAAGCATCAGAGAAAGGGTCTATTTGCAATATATTTTCTGCAAATATTTTAGTAAAATGAAGGACAATGATGGTGGAAGCTGTAACTTAATGCTTTGTAAAACACACTTATTACGACATTTGTTCTACATAACCTGTATTCGTTTCAGGTGCTTTGTCTAAAAATTGCAAATTTTGACGTTTCAAATCGCGACTTTAACGTTTTAAAAATAAAAGCTATAAAATTTTTAAGGTAATTTTTCTGCTATTTCTTGACCTTTTTGCGTCAAGAAAACTTAATCTTTAACTGTATATCGAATAGATTTTGTTATTCACACAAAACATTTTAGTTTTGGGCGGTTGTTTGGTCATCAGTGGCACCCAAAACTTTTTTATTTAAATGCTAATAATTTGTTCCCTTTAACTTAGTGATCTGAATTTTGGCATGTGGGGTAAGTTTGATAGTGTAACCTTGAGTACCAAAGTTGGTTGCCATAGCCTTGTTATTTTCAGAGATACAAAAATGTTCCGAAAGCAAACCCAAAATTTTCCCGCAAAAACTGGTCCGATTTTCCCGGTTAACGAACATATTTAAGTCACTTACAAAAGGAAGGCACTCACCAAATTTAATCAAAATCGGCTCATTACGTTTTGTTATCGTTGTGATTTTTTTTTTTGTTCCCTCAGGGCTCGTCCGCGGCCTTGCCGCCCTGATAGCACCGCAACCCTTGGTTGATTGTGCATACCCCTAGTCTTACTCCACCCATTCCAAAATCACTGTGCCTTGAACTAGTCTGCACAGCGATTGGTAGGGTGAAGTTTTATATTGCCCTGTCTCCGGTCTAGAGTGACCGTAGATCAGTTGTCTTTTCCGGTCCAGAGCTATACACTCGCACAAGATGTGCTGGGCTGATTCCTCCCCCTCGCCGCAGAGTCTGCATGCGAGGTCCCCTTCGAACCGCCCCATTTTATGTAGGTGTTTCTTGACGGCCATGTGTCCCGTCAAGAGACCTGTTGTGTTTCTGAGCTGTCCTCTGCTAAGGTTTAGCAGCTCCACAGCTCTCTTTGAACTGGGTCCGTCAATTATTGACTTCCCATGTCTGAGCCCTGGACAGTCCGCCCAGTACACCTTGTGTTGGTTTCTGACCCAGGACTTAATGGCTCCCCTGGCAGTGCTCTTTGACACGCCCAGAGCCGGTTCTGGTCCCATAAATGGTTCTGCTGACCCCCTCTTTGCGAGACTGTCAGCTTCTTCATTGCCTTTGACCCCCGAGTGACCCGGCACCCAGATGAGGGTCACCTCATTCTGCCCAGCCAGGTCGCTCGTCTCGTCTCGGCACTCACTCACCAGCCAGGAATTTACCCGTGGGCTACTTAGTGCCTTAAGGGCTGCCTGGCTGTCTGTGGCTATGAGGATCCGCTTGTTGGTGTAGCCCCTCCTCTTGTTCTCCCGCACACAGTGCAGGATGGCGTACATCTCGGCCTGAAACACCGTTGCATGGGCTCCGAGGGAAATACTGTGACTTACCCTCGGTCCTTCCGAGTAAACACCTGCCCCCGTCCCACGCTCCCCGCCAGATCCGTCCGTGAACCAGACGAGCGCGTCCCGTGGTATGCCCGGTGTCTCCTCCCGCCATGCCCCGCGATCAGGGATTTCCACTGTGAAGTTGTTTTCCCTGCACATTCGCGGGCTCGCGAAGTCTGACCTCATTTCAAGCATGGGTTCCTTCACGATCTCCTGAATTTTTCAGTGGCCCCTGAAGCCTGGGTTGATCTTCAGTCTACCATTGCAGGCTAGTCTGTATAGTCCTAGCCTGGCCTCTCCCATAATAACGAAGTGTAGGGGGGGTAGATCCAGCAACACCTCCATGGCGGCTGTTGGGGTTGAAGACATGGCCCCTGTGATGCCTAGGCAAGCCATCCTTTGGATCTTGCCTAGTTTTTGTTTGGCACTGGATTGTGTCACCTTAGGCCACCAGACCAGTGCCGCATATGTTAACGATGGTCTGACCACCCTTGTGTACAGCCAGTGGGCCATACTAGGTCTTAGTCCCCACGTTTTTCCATATAGCCGCCTAGTGACGGCTAAGGTCATGACTGCCTTACGCAGTATTTTTCCAATGTGACCATTCCAGGTTAGCTTAGAGTCCAATACGACCCCAAGATATTTTACCTCCCTGGCCATTGGAACGCTCCTACCGTATAGAGTGAGAGTTCTGTGGCTTTCACACTTCCTCCTCCTCGTAAACGGCACGACGGTTGCTTTCTCGGGGCTCACCCCGAGCCCTTGATCAACCGTCCACCCTTCCACCACTTTCAGTGCAGTCTGCATCCGCTCCCACACTGCCTGTGTGACCTTTCCTCGGACTATGATGACAATGTCGTCCGCATAGCCCTGTACCTCATACCCCCCTCCCGAGAGCCTCCCCAGCAGGCCGTCCACGACTAGACACCAGAGCAAGGGAGACAGAACGCTCCCCTGCGGACACCCCGCCGCGACCCCCGCCAGCAGAGTCCCTCCCGCGAGTGAGGTGAACACCGCCCTGTCCCTGAGCATGGAACCGATCCACCTGCAGCAGGTCTCCTCTATTCCACGCTCCCGGGCAGCTGCCAGAACCGATCCGAACGAGGTGTTGCTAAAGGCCCCCTCTATGTCTAGGAAGGCCCCCAGCGCCACCTCCTTGTTCTCCAGCGTATTCTCCAGTTTCAGCACCAGTTGGTGCAGTGCTGTTTCTGTTGAGAATCCTGCTCTGTATGCATATTGTCCGCAGTGTAGAGGATATGCTTCCAGTACACCGCCCCTAATGTGCCGGTCGAGCAGTTTTTCCACTGTTTTCAGCAAGAAGGACATGAGACTTATTGGCCTCAGGGACTTTGCCTGGTCTGTTGGACGCCCAGGTTTAGGAATAAATACAACCCTGGCCAGTCTCCATGCCCTCGGAATGTACCCCAGAGCCAGGCTGGCCCTCATAATGAGGGTAAGCACCGGCGCCAGTATATCTATCCCCTGTTGGAGCATGATGGGCATTATTCCATCAAATCCCGGCGATTTGTATGGCTTAAAGCTGTTAATGGCCCATCTGATTTTGCTCCAGGTAACCACCTCTTTAGCGACTGTCCAGTCTACTCTAGATGCCCGCCTATAAGGCGCCTCTATTTCTGAGTGTTCCCAGTCCGGAGGTGATTGGTTTATTATGTTACAGCCGGGGAAGTGCGTCTGGAGTAAAATTTCCATAGTTTCCTCCCCCGAGCTTGTAAAGCCTCCCGTGGGTGTTCTAAGGGAGCCTATGTTAGTCTGAGGGCCCTTAGACAGGATCTTGTGTAGTCGAGCACTCTCGGACTATCGTTGTGATACTATATATATATATATATATATATATATATATATATATATATATATATATATATATATATATATATATATATATAAGCCAGAGAAAAAGTCTTTACCGTTTGAATATAGTAGGAGCGGTTTTACCAAGTTAAGGCAATAACAACCAATGACCTGTACTTATAGCTTTCAGGATAAGGAAAAAAAATTGGGAGTCTTTTATTTTAAATAAAAATGAGTTATATATAGCAAATAATCTGCGCATATTATAGGCAAAGAAGCAAGAACTAAGTTAATGTAATTCTAGACGGAAAATTAATGTCTCTGCCTCAGATATGAAATAGACCACACTGTTCTGGATATAAAATAACTGAAGAACTTAGTGCAATGTTTAAGTCGTCTAAAAATTAACATTATTTTGAATGAAGACTGTCTGTAGTTTTTATTCATTCACCGTTACTGCAGAATAATGTAACATGCTCTAGAAGTTACATAAATTGCTTACAAAGCCTGTAAGAAAGCAGCCAATGTAATTGTACAATTACTTTTTTCACCATCCTGCTCGTTTTCATGTAATGTCTGCGTTATCACACTGCACAAACTGCAGAAGAGTTTCAAGTAAATAAAAACTATTAAATCACCATTGTTTGATGCAGTTTGTAGCAACTGAAGCAGATATTTGTACCATATAAAAAAGTATGGACGCAGCAAGCGTGTTATGGTAGTTAATTTTTATAAAAATGTTTTTAATAACTACATAATAATATGTCTTTTTTTTAATGAAAGCTGGCATCAACTTTGGTTACCAGTATAACCTATATAGTAGTAGTACCCAAGCTGGCATGGAATTATTTATTCCACGTACACAGAAAACCTCTTCAGCCACTCAAAATCCCTGGTTCTCTAAATCTTGTGACAAGGCCAGACTTGAAAAGGTCAAAGCTCACAAAACGCTTCTACACAAGCCCAGTCAAGAAAACCGTCAAGCATTTAACGACGCAAGAAACCGCTATGCCCGCATTCTTTCTGAGGCAAAAAACTCGTTTAATAACCACATCAAAAACAAAGTCCTCTTAAGCTCCAACGGCGGCAAACCCTTCTGGACTCTTGCTAAATCTATTGGGAATAATTTCTGCAAGAGCACGTTCCCACCTCTTGTCTCAGGGGATGAAATTGTTTCTACCGCCCTGGGCATGGCTGAACTTTTTCCTTCGTTGTTCGCCAGCAATTCTACTCTCAACCCACCTCCAAATGTTCACCCACCAACAGTCTCCAATGTCGCGCATAAAATGACGGATATCATTTTCAAAACTAAAAAGGTACGAAAGATGCTCTCTTCTCTTAATACCAGGAAAGCCTCTCGCCCTGACGAGATCCCAGCAATTGTTCTCAAAAAATGCGCACCAGAACTTGCTCCTGTCCTGACTCGTCTGTTTCAGATATCTTACAATAAAGGCATATTCCCTAGTAACTTGAAAACTGCTCGAGTACAACACATCCCCAAGAAAGGATCCAAAGCGCTTCCTGTACAGCAAATTTCCTCTCCAACCGGAGCATTTCTGTTGTCGTGGATGGCCATTCCTAATCTACAGCTTCCATACAAAAGTACAAATTTTGTTCAAAACGAGCTCTGACATTCTGCAGCATTTGTGGAGTTATTAGGCGGCATTCTTCAACAATGCGTCGTCGTAATTCAGAGACTCCGGTTCTGTTGCGTAAATTCTACTCTTTAAATGGTCTCATAGAAAGAAGTCTAAAGGAGTCAAATCCGGTGATCTAGGGGGGCACTCAATAGCACCTTTACGCCCAATCCATTGATCTGGAAACTCTCTGTTCAAAAACTCTCTAACACGTGGTGAAAAATGCGAAGGAGCTCCATCTTGTTGAAACACTCGTTGATTTTCTTGATAGCAACAATGTCAATTAGTAGAGGGCAAACGATATCTTCTAGTAACTCCAAATACGTTTGGCCACTCAAATTGCCATCAAGAAAAATTGGTCCGATTAAACGGTCTCCAAAAATGCCAGTCCAGACATTCAATTTCTGTGGAGTTTGAGTGTGGACGTCGTGAAAATTTCTTGGATTATTATCTGCCCAATAACGACAATTATGACGATTGACTGTAGAGTTTAATAAAAACGTACACTCGTCTGAAAAACAGATATTGAACAGAAAGTTCCCGTTATCAGCTATTAGTGCAGTCATAACTTCACAAAACTCCAGCCGCCGATCAAAATCATCTTCATTCATTTGTTGTACAAGATGAATTTTATACGGGTGAAATTTATGATGCTTCAATATTCGCTGAATAGTTCTTCTTCTGATGTTTGAAACAGTGGCCAATTTTCTCGTGCTCAAAGTTGGGCCTGCAGCAATTTGTCCTAAAACTTCAAGTGTCAGTAGTGTCATTTCTAACCGGAAATTCACGTTCAGGATCCCGTTTTTTGTTGGCTACTGAACCACTTTGTCCAAACTTTGCAACTAACTCCAAAATGTATTTTCTGTTAACATGTCTGTTCGGATGTCGTTCATTAAACAATTTGCGGTACGGTTGGCACAGTCATCGTTTTTGAAAAAAAGAGTAACTATTTCAAGTTTTTCTTCTACAGAATACACCATTGTGAAATTAATTTTCGGTAGTACTATTAAATATCAAACCGACCGATAAACTAAAATAATAAACCGCATTTCTCTCATTCCGATAAGAAATGTTCTGATAGTCTTATGGTTTTTGTTTACAAACCAACAAAACATTGACTAGCACATTTCTTATCGGAATGAGTGAAATGCGTTTTGTATCTTCAACTGTGAATAATTTTTAAACGAGTTGATAAAGCTTCAAAAAAATTTAGTGTGCTGAATTCAGACAATTTTAAAATATAAGGGTTGTTATCACCACCCTTAAGGGGTTGATGTTACAAAGTTGAGTTTTATATCAAAACATGTCCCCCTCAATATTAAAAATGACGTGTTTCATCGTTTCTTAAAAAATAAATTCTCTGGACGCAAATCGGTCTGTTTAGTTTTCAATGCGCCACCCTATATAGAAATTGAAACTGACCCCGGATATGTGTTCTAGGGGGTCTAGTTGACGTTTATTTGAAGAATTTTTTTTGAAATTCAAAAGTCATCTCATTAGTGAATTTTTTTAAAGAAAATTCACTAAGAACATGTTCTATTGTTAACTACTGTTTTAATAAAATGTTATAGATATTACATTTAATCTTTTATTTTCCCTTTAAAGATATACTCTGATAAAAATATTCAGCCGAACAATCATCAAATAAATATTTATTATTTATCAACTCATGATAAACTTATTATAAATAAAAATTGTGAACCAAACTTTTAAGATAGCTGCCTAAAAATTCTGTATTTTCATATTCCGAACAATTAACCTACGAATGCGAAACTATTCATATAATTAATAATAGTTACTAACTATATGAATGGCTTTACAATAATAATAAGTTGATTTTGTTCAGACAATGAAATGGAAACTGACTTTTTATATTAAATTAATTTAAATAATCCCGCGCAAGCTAATCAACAATTAGACAAGGAAAGAAAGTGTCCTTGTCTACGCTTGTAGCGCCTTTCAATTAAACTTTAAACTGAAAATATCACCCTACCACTTTTTACCATTGGACTCAAGACACTGGCTTCCTTTATCTATGGTATATGTGATATGTATAGCATAGCTTATATTTTTGTCTTATATTTTATTCTTATTCTTTATTTTTATGCTGCGTGTATTTAAATACTGTCAAGTTGAGCGTGAGCGTATTTGGTGTATCAGAGTGTAACCTAGCCTGACTAACAGTTAAAAACATTTTGTCACGTAAATTACGGGCTTTTAGATAAAAAATTATTATTTAGTGACTAGGTACTTCTAATATGAAACTTGTAAGGTAAGCCCTGTGGTTCTGTAGTCCTAATTTTCATTTTTATAATGTATCTTTTCTAGTTTTTACGAAGATCATAAAAATTTAACCTCAATTATTTACAGGTTTTTAATGAAATTATGCCATCAATCAGTCATGGTGCAATTAAAAAATGGCGTGGAGATGCGCGGGACGCTAATTGGCGTAGATATGTCAATGAATACACATTTGAAGACCGTCAAAGTAACTTCAAAGGACAAATCAAAAACTTACAACTTGGAGACTATAACAATACGAGGGAATAACATAAGATATTATGTTTTACCAGATAATACAGCCTTAGACACTCTTTTGGTGGATGACACACCACAGGCCAAAGATAAAAAGAAAGAGGCTGGAAAAGGTGGTGGCCGGGGCAAAGGCCGTGGGCCGCATGGGCGCGGAAGAGGTGGTCCTAGAGGTAGAGGAAGAGGCAGAGGAAGACGTTAACTCTATCCATCATT
>OZ023269.1:131989546-132049546 GCA_964006375.1 Tillus elongatus
AAGTTCGGGACGCAGCAAGTGCGTTATGGTAGTGAATTTTTATTAAATGTTACAAATTAAAATAACTCAATTTTCTATAAACTTAGAATGTTTAATTTTGGTATTTAGTAAGGTCTTTCCTAAGGCAAGAGACCCACCAAATTTCATTAAAATAACTTTGTAATTTTCGGAGAAAAATTTTTTTTCGCAAGAAAACTCAAAATTTAAATAACTCAATTTTCTATAAACTTAAACAGTTGAATTTTGATACGTAATAAGGCCTCTCCAAAGGCAACATATCCGTTAAATTTCATTAAAACAACTTTGTAATTTTCGGAGAAAAAATTTTTTTCGAAAAAAAACTCAAAATATTCCCGGAAACCCTGTCCCATTTTCCTGGCTAACGAACTCATCCAAGCCATTAATAAAAGAAAGGCACATATATCGATACCTCTCTATTAGTAAATTTTTTAAAATAAAAATTCACTAATAGACATAGTCCACTTTTTAGTGAATTTTCTTACAAAAATGTACTAATGAGGAGATCTCGACTTCCGAATGTTGAAAAAATGTATGTATATAGGCATATTTCTGTCTGTGTGTGTGGGTGTGTGCGTGTGTATCACGCCGATAACTAAAAAAATAATGCGCCGATTTTGATAAAATTTAGTGCGTAACTTCATTTTGCAAGTGGCTTGGATAAGTTCATTAGCCATTAGTTTGGAAAAAATCCATATCTCCGGAAATAACAAAGCTATGGCGAGCATGTAAAACCAAACTATACACCAAAATTTATATCTCTGAGTTAAAAGGAAAAAATTTCGCGGCGCAGCAAGTGCCTTATGGTAGCGAATTTTCATTAAATGCTTCAAATGTGCATAACTCAACTTTGTATAAGCCTAGAAAGTTAAGTTTTGGCATGTAGTAAGGAGAACAAGATACCAACCAAATTTAATCAAAATAACGTTCGTTATTTTTTGAGATACAATTTTTTTTAAAGAAAACCTGGTCCGATATGGCTGGCTAACAAACTCATCCAAGCCATCAATAAAAGAAAGATTTTTGCAGGGTTTTATTCAAATCGGTTAATAACTTTTTGAATTATTGTGTGGATTATATATATATATATATATATATATGAACATGTAAAAATGCAAACGGACCTTGGTTTCGGGTTCTAGGGGCCCAAATCCGCGCTCATTTGAAAACATTTTGGCAAAGTCTCACCCCCGATACCTCTCTAATGGCGAATTTTTAAAAATAAAAATTCGTTAAAAATTTATAGACATTAATGAAGCAAAATTTTATATGCGTTAAACAAAATCTATTAAACATTACAGATAACGTTTATTTTTAATTGTGCAAAAAGGTCAAGAAGTACGAGAAAAATTACTTTGAAAATTTCAGAATTTTTCTCCTGTAAATGTCAAACTGGAGATTTGAACCGTGAAAACGACACGTGGACTCAAATCGCACTGTAGACTGAATTCCCCCCGACTTTTTTTACATTTTTTCGTCCTTGATGTAATTTTAACGGCATCTGGTCAGATTGCGTAATTCCAATATTTTTTAGCGACTTTTCGCTGAAAAAATTGAAATTGAAATGAAAGATAAGAACTTATAAGATTTTTAATGCAAGTTTAATGGCAGCTGTTATTCAAGAATATAATGGTGCTACAAAAAGGGTTACAGTTTGCATCAGGCAACTTGGGCAGGTATATTGCCTTTGCATACCCTCAATTTAATTATTCACTCTTTAAAAGCACGCACAGTGACTGTGCCGCACAGTCACTGTTTTCTACCAATAGATAGAAAACCTTGATTCTAATCCGGTTTCTGGTATCGCTCAAAGGAACTAATTAAAATTGAACTAAATGCATATGTAGACACTTCTTCTCTGGGTTCACAAATGCTTGTTTTCGTCTCCATATGCATCCGCTTTCCCTTTAAAGCATTGTCAGACAGGCCTGACGATGACGTAAAAGCCAAAAACCGGTTGCAAAAAGAACTTGAACATTTGTGAACCCAGAGAAAAAGTTTTCTACTGCCTGACAATATAGCAAAAGCCGCAGAAAAAGTTTTCTCCTGCCTGACGATGTGTAAAAGCTGAAACTGGTTGCAGAGGAAAAATTGACCATTTGTGAAGCCAGAGAAAAAGTATCTATATCCGTATTTAGTATGGATCAGTTTCAGCAAGTAAGGACAATAACAATCATTATATATATATATATATATATATATATATATATATATATATATATATATATATATATATATATATATATATATATATATATATATATATATATATATAAAATTTTAGTAGTCAATGTCATCTTTACAAGTTTTGATTACTCTATTTGGATAAACATATCAAAATTGTGACTTGGACAAGCACAAGTTATAAACTTATTTGTCAAATGTTACAATGTATAATCTATCTCAATAAATATTACTATATTACTATATATATATATATATATATATATATATATATATATATATATATATATATATATATATATATAATATATAATGGCTTCATAATATGTTGATTTTGTTCAGAAAATGAAAATGGAAATTGACTTTTTATACTAAATTATTTCGAATAACCCCGCGCAAGCTAATTAACAATTAAACAAAGAAAGAACGTGTCCTTGTCTACGCTTGTAGCGCCTTCCAACCCAACTTCAAACTAAAAGATCACTCTACCAATTTTCACTATGGGAGTTAAGACACTGGATTCCTTTATCTATGGTATATGTCATGTAATTTGTATAGCATAGCTTATCTTTTTGTCTTATTCTTATTCTTTATTTTAATGCTGTCAAATACTGTCAAGTTGCGCGTGAGCGCATTTGGTGTATTATAGTCTAACCTATCCAGACTAACGGTTAAAAACATTTGGTCACGTAAATTACGGTTTTTTTGATAAAAATTTAATATTTTGTGACTAAACACTTGCAACATGAAGCTTATAAGGTAAGCCCTGTTGTTCTGTAGTCCTAATTTTCATTTTTATAATGTATCATTTCTAGTTTTTACATTAAAAGACGATTATAAAAATATAACCTCAATATATTTCCAGGTTTTTAATGAAACTTTGCAACCAATCGGTTATGGTGCAATTAAAAAATGGCGATGAGATACGTGGAACTCTAACTAATGTCGACATCTCTATGAATACGTTTATGAGAGCCGTCAAAGTAGTTTCAAAAGAGAAATCAAAAATCTACAACCTGGAGACTATAACAATAAGAGGAAAAAACATTAGATATTATGTTTTACCAAATGATCTACCCTTAGACGCTCTTTTGCAAGATGACACACCAAAGACCAAAGATAAAAAGAAGGAGGCTGCAAAAAGTGGTGGCCGGGGCAAAGGCCGTGGGCCACGTCGTCGCGGAAGAGGTAGAGCAAGAGGCAGAGGAAGATGTTAAACTCCATTATCTGCTACAATTTCACTCAGTGATTCTGTTATTACTAATAAGTTAAAACCATAGTTTATATTTAAGTTTTAAATAAGTTAAGTATAGTTAAACGTTCAGAATCTTCAATAAATTATTTTTAATTGGTATTACTTGTTAGCTTTTTAGAAAGTTTAAATTATTAGTATCTACCTGCATTTTGTGTTACGATTAACACAAATGATAACAAACATTTGTTAAGACAGAGAAAGAATGGGTCAAACTTCAGTTTTAGTTAGCTTGAACGAAAATAAGGTGATTCAAGTCAACTTACTACCTTTGTGCAATTTTGCTTCCTTAGGAAGTTATAGGTCTGAGAAGAAAAACAGTTTATTTCATTTTTCAGAATAATTCATCTATTTATTGGGTCATGTTTTGGTGAAAAAAGTTTCTTTTGGCGGTAAACACGAATATATGGTCTATATTATTTTCTTCAATGTTTTTAAGAATAGTGAGTTTTGGAAGAGCAAAACAGTGTGTAGCAAAATCTATTAATAACAGACAAACATCAATTTTTCTTGGCGCATGTATAATTTTCCTAGATCATTCCTATGAGCATTCAGTACCATAACGCACTTGCTGCGTCTAGACTTTTTAAAAACTTCAGTAAATCTCAATTATGACAGAGTAAGCATTTGATAATTTAGGCCTAGAAAACTTTGAAATACCGCAGAATTAAAGCCGAAAATAGTTTGTTCTTTTACTGAATTTTCGTAGAAAAATTCACCATTGGAAAAATCCCGACTTCTGAATTTTGAGAACCCCTAGAACCAATATCAGGGGTCAGTTTTAAATTATATATATATATATATATATATATATATATATATATATATATATATATATATATATATATATATATATATATATATATATATAGATGATTAATCATACAATGTAGCTAAGACAAAGAAGCTTTCGGCTTGTACTTGCCGGCCACAGTTTGGCAAAGTATTATAAAGAAGAAACTTGGAATACAATTATTGACACTGACAACTGCAATTTTGACATTTCCACCAACCATGTTCTCAAATTCTTCTCTTTCTGCTTCTGCTATACTCAGTAAATAGTGAAGCTAATTATCTCCCCCTGTGGGTTAAAGCCAACATGTTTTGTTCTGTGTGGAAACATATTGACTAAATTTGACAATTTTTTGGAGAGACGAAAATTTATAGAACTTGTTTACACCGTCACTAACTACTATCAAGTATCAAACCGACCGATAAATTGAAATAATAAACCGCATTTCTCTCATTCCGATAAGAAATGTTCTGATAGTCAATTTTTTGTTTACAAACCAACAAAACATTGACTATCAGCACATTTCTTATCGGAATGAGTGAAATACGTTCTTGCAACTCCAACTGTGAATAATTTTTAAACGAGTTGATAAAACTTCCAAAAAAATTAGTGTGCTGAATGCAGAAAATAAAGAGCTTTCAAGTGATGTAACACTCGACCCATGTTCCCTATTTAAAATATAAGGGTTGTTATCACCACCCTTAAGGGGTTGATGTGACAAAGTTGAGTTTTATGTCAAAACAATATTAAAATTGACGTGTTTCAGTGTTTCTTAAAAAAATAATTCTCTGGACGCAAATCGGTCTGTTTCGTTTTCAATGCGCCACCCTATATATATATATATATATATATATATATATATATATATATATATATATATATATATATATATATATATATATATAAATCTTTGTGTTGTTTGATAAATTCTGCCATATTATTATTTGTTCACATCCTAAATTGATCAACCGTCACTGAAAGTTATAACTATTTTTGTATTTCGTCACTTACTTAAGTTTTTCTTAATTTTTGCATGGTTATTAGATAAATAATGGATTGCTTTAAAAATGAATCAATTCATACGGTTTACTGTTAGGAGAGACTATACAAACCTTGTAAATACAAATTAATAAAAATCTTGCAGTAATAGTTACAAAAAAGTTACAACATTCAAGTAATTGACCTAATCTCTGAATAAAAAAGTAATCTTTAATAGTCATTCGAGGTTAATCGGGCATTATATTAATTCCAGACGTAACTTACACGTTGTGATTAGCTTGCAAAGTGTGGAATTTGGACGTTTGAACAAATAATTTTTAAACCGTCTGTCAAAAGTCTCAATAAGGTGATTTGTGATTTGCTTATTCTGCCGGAAGGCTGAAGCAAACTAAAGATGAATATAACCAAAGTAATGAAGATATGTAAGGATAGGACTGCGAAAATGGATGTAAAGCTAAACGGCCATAAAGTCGAACTTTTCAAGTACCTTAGTAGGATTATGACGAGTGTTGGTAAATGTAAAGCCTTTCAAAAACCTGGCTAAACGATATGGTGGAAATTACAACACGAGTGAATTAAAAGGAACATGCTGTAGACAGAGATAGGTACATGTATGCGACAAAACAATATCGGCTCAGTTGAATTAACTATTACCACTTTTCTATAAACAAAGATTTCGACTCAAACTAAAATAAAAGATTTGTATTGAATTTTCAACTTAAGCTTGAACTTAATAACAATAATACTAATAAATGTAACACCTCCTACATTTCAATATATAAATG
Source organism: Tillus elongatus (assembly GCA_964006375.1). Lineage (NCBI taxonomy): Eukaryota > Metazoa > Arthropoda > Insecta > Coleoptera > Cleridae > Tillus > Tillus elongatus. Next base: position 131,995,578 of record OZ023269.1, read on the forward strand.
ACATGACATTGTAAATCAAATAAAAAGGCTTGAACAGAGGTGAGGAAGGCAATAAATCAGAAACTAACATATTTAAACCAGTGTCGGCAATCAAATAGTAAAGCAAGTTAAGGTGGGGCATTGTTGTATTGTGTCTAAGAAAATAATAAAAGAGTCCAGGACTATAAGCGAAGAAGAAACATGTGAGTAGGCTGTGGAATTTATACGATGTTGCCAAGCCCTTGGTGGAGTCACCACGAATACCTAAATATATTATTTTACACGAAAGTAGGAAAATAAATGAGTCATTGCATATTTTTACATATGCTTTTTACTCAATCGTTTAGATAAAGCCTAGAAGCTTTCCAGAACTGAAAGTTTTTAAGAAATGAATTTAAGTAAAGCTTCAATACTCTCTCTCTGTCTCTCTCTCTCTCTCTCTATCTCTCTCTCTCTAATATGAATCTGATTAAAACTGAATACCATAATCTTTGAATAAATTTTTTCAGCACTGTACTGTACTATACAATATATATTTCACAGAATTTGTAAGTTCTTTGCTTATATTTTATCGAAAATAACGAAATAATTGCGTCCTAAAATTTAGATTAGAAGAACTTATTTACAACGTACGTAGGTCCTACCCTGCGGTTAATTTTTATTTCAACTTTTTTAAACACTTTATCTGTGTATACTTTTCATATGATTTATTAGTGAATTTTCTTTAAAAAAAAATCACTAATGAGGAGATCCCGACTTTTGAATTTTAAAAAAAATTCTTTAAATGAGCGCTAATTAGGCCCCCTAGAACACATATCCGGGGACATAATTTTTATATGTTTGGTGAGTACCTTCCTTTTGCAAGTGGCTTGGATAAGTTCGTTAGCCAGGAAAATCGGCCCAGGTTTTCCCGTAAAACCGTAAAATTTTGTGTTTCCTTTCTAAAAAAAAAATTATATCTTTGGAAATAACAAAGTAAGGGCAACTAAATTTGGTACGCGTATTTGTATTATAAAGAGTGAACCATGTACCAAAACTTAGGTCTCTTAAGTTTAAAGACAAAAAAGTTATGGGCACTTAATTTTTTTTTGGAGTTTTCCTCAAAACGTCAAAGCCGCGATTTGAAACGTCAAAATTGACAATGTTTAGGCAAAGAACGGGAAACAAATCCGTATTGTGAAAAGAAAATGTTGCAAGAGTGTTCTGCGAACCCTCAAGTTTCAGCTTCAACCTTCATTGCCCCCCATTTTACTAAAATATTTACAGAAAATTCATTTCAAATAGACACTTGCTCTGATACTTTGACTGTCGGTTTTGTTAAGTTGATGCTTTCGCTGTAGGTTTAGTTAAGTTTATGGGTTAACTCCTTAGAGTGGTGGACAAAGGTGGGTAAAGGAAATATGTAAGGACACTCTAAGGCCTCAATCTGCCTACTCCTTAGAGTGGTGGACAAAGGTGGGTAAAGGGAATATGTAAGGACACTCTAAGGCCTCAATCTGCCTAGTCCTTAGAGCGGTGGACCAAGGTGGGTTGGGTTGCTGTAGCTCGATTACGGGGCCTCAATCTGCCTACTCCCCAAATCTCGCCGGAGATCGTCTGTGAGGTCTCAGTGTGTTCAACCCTAGGCCTCAGAGAGATCTCGGTTAATTATTCGACTTCAGTCAAATTTAAAAAAGGTTTTTTTATGTTTGTCATTTAATAATTAGTTTAGTAGAACTCACGTTATATCCTTGAGAATGGAATAAATTTTTCCGAAAGCTCGGCCTATAATAAAGAGTTTTATTTTGCAACTGACGGCTTTCCCACAATGTTTTGATAAATAAGACTATTACCGTCACGAAAAACTTAATTATATATATATATATATATATATATATATATATATATATATATATATATATATATATATATATATATATATATATATATATATATATACATCCATGTGATAAATCAAAAAATAACTAACCGATTTCGATTAAACTCGGCAAATGCCTTTCTTTTATTGATGGCTTGGATGAGTTCGTTATCCAGGAAAATCGGTCAGGGTTTTCCGGGAACATTTTGAGTTTTCTTTTGAAATTTTTTTTTTAACCGAAACTTACAAAGCTGTTTCAGGGAAATTTAATAGATATGTTGCCTTGTGAGAGACCTTAATACGTACCAAAATTCAACTTTATAAGTTTATAGAAAATTGAGTTATTCAAATTTTGAGTTTTCTTTCGAAGAAATTTTTTTCTCCGAAAATTACAAAGTTATTTTAATTGAATTTGGTCTTTATATTGCCTTAGGAAATATCTTACTGCATACCAAAATTGAACTTTCTGAGTCAATAAAAAATTGAGGTATTCAAATTTGAAGCATTTAATAAAAATTCACTACCACAACGCACTTGCTGTGTTCCGAATTTTTTTGAATATCAAGCCTTTACTTCAACACTCTTCAAAAAAAGTTCCCAAATTTTATACAAACATTTATGCTTAATTTTTGGTTCTTTTTGACCATTTAGCACAGAAAAACTTCCGTTTGGTCATAAAACTTAATAAGTTTTACTTTTCATAGATAATCTTTTTGTCTTGTACTCCGTTTGAGCGTTTAACTAAAAAAATTAAATGTTGGTATATTTTATCGTCGAGAGGAACTTGGGTACAAAACTTCAACAAAATAATATTTATAGAAACTAATATGTTTCGGAAAAAAAACGAATAAAACTATCTAGAAAAACTATTTGGGTAGAAAATGCACTGATTTAAGTTATCTACAAAATTAAGATACCGTTACATCAAAATCAATCAACGATTTTTTGACTTATCGAAGTGATATATGATGTAGAGTAATTCTAAAATTACTTAATCATCTCTAAATTTCTACTAGATTTCTATAACATTATCTTTTAATTATTTTTCGATTCTAAATTGTTTGATATTTATCGACTTATAGAAACTATTTCTAGTTTGTAATAATTTTATAATTGGCTCGATGAAGATCATTTATTCATTTTAAATTGGTAAAACATCATGTAGGTACTACAGTATCAGGCTGGACTTCACCCTTAGCCCTGAGATTTGCACGACAGACGTTTTGTGATATTGTTGTTAAAAGTATTCGAAATTTGGCCCAGGAAATATATCAAAAAATATTTGCCCGATTGTCAATTTCTAAATACATTACTTCAGAAGGAATTTACATAAATGTGTATTAAAGCTGTATATATATATATATATATATATATATATATATATATATATATATATATATATATATATATATATATATATATATAAACAAAATATAAATATACAAATGGTTAAATCGTTAAAAGAGTTTTAAAGTTTGTCAACTCAGCATATTTAGGGGAAAAGCTTCTTAAAAACTGACGGATCAAATATTCTGTGAGCTTTTTTAACAAAAAAATATATTTTTAGCAAATTAGCAAGCAAGTTACAAGTTTTAGAAAACTCGCATAAAAGTAGTAGATATAATTAACAAATATCAGCTTTTAAGATTGGTTTTGTTAAATTGTTGAACGAAAATTAAGTGTTTCATAAGTTTTAGAAGGCATTATCCCTTCTAAGATTAATATATCAAAAATATTTTAAAGATATAAAGTTTTAAGGTTTAAACTAAAAACATATAGTTCTGCGGCCTCGTCAATAAACTGTTTTCTGTAAATACGTATGGAGTGCAAAATTTTTACCCCCTTTAGTTTTTTCTTTATTCTGTCTAGAAAAAAAAACATTAACAGAAGAGCTGTAGGGGATTTTCTTTTGAGTTTAATGTACCTTCCAGAAAAACTATAGAGGATCGCGTTTGAGATACAAACACAACATTTGATGTTTTAATGGAAGACCTGTATATCCTAGGTGTTTTGTAAAGTTATATCCCTTATTAGTCGAAATAAAAGTTATCAAAAATAAAATAAAAGATTTACGTTATTTCTTCTATCCAAAGAATATGACAATGGGGATTGCACTAATTGACAACTTTACTGTGTACAAAGAAATATTTTCTACATCTAAAAAGTATGCTTAAACGTATTCTAATTTGCACAATATAATTAATTATACCTAATGTCAACAGTGTTACGACCTTATTTTCACAAAACTACAAGGTTGCTACCCTACCAAAAAGCTACTTAAATCAAAAATAAAACATCACTTACATTGACAACAAATAAAGATGAAAAAAACAAGTAGGCTCCAATATATATCCATGTTGCCAAATTCCTAAAAACTCCCAAAAAACAAACTCAAAACCACCCCGAGTTATGATTAACTTCAAGTTAATCAAAAGTGGCAACACAATGTTTATTTCTACATAGAAAATCAAGCTGTCAGTTCAAACACTCGCGGCAACCGGTTGATTTAAAAAGCACGTTGTAATTTAATAATATAAATAATTGAAGAACCGGCAGAGGTAGATTATCTTTGAGGCCTCCAGGTCCAGCTTTCAAGAAGTCTTCTCGGGATCTGATTTGGGCAGTTAAATGTCGAGAGAGTGGAATTTGGATTGCAGGTAAAACCACAGAGAAACTGGATCCACTGGGCACACGAGAATACGACAGCAGGTGTAGCGCTCTAGCGTATAGCGTAAACGGCGAGCGTAAGTTACGTACGTGTTCTGTCGTCCAGTCCAGCCGAGCGTGCTTTGGGGTGCTCTAATAGTAATTGAATGAACGGCCTTTCGAGTTATGAATGAAGAGAATCAGAATATAACCACATCCATAGCCAGGAGCCCCGAGGTAGTAGAGGTATAGAAGAGAGGATTTCTTTGCACCGTTGTCAAATCTACACAATAACAGTGAACTAGTGAACTACGATTCTCTAAATAGTACTGCATCATTATAGCCCAACACTCTTACCTTAGACGCATTCATTTGTACGTCTCCTGTCTCCTATCAGCTTCGTCTGATACATTTGTACTAAGTGAAGATTGAAACCTGTGATGAGCACTGATAAGTACACTTGGAGAACCCAAATCACATCTTTTTAAAGACCCGACGATCGTTTCACTAGCAAAGTTAGCGTCATCAGCGGATGAAAAATTCAGACCTTTAAAAGATGTGTTGATGATTGGGGTTCTTCATTTGTATTTATTCTGCCTATCTAAAGTATTATAGGCTTTCTCCAAGTCTGTAAACTTGGAATATACTTTCTTTTCTTGGTCAGTACAGTCTCTTCCTATCATAAACCCGCACTGAACGTCCTAAATCTTTCCCCTAATCAGCTATCTCCCTCATTCTATTATTACTCTCTCAAATAGCTTACATACAACACTTAGTAAACTTATTGTTTGCTAATTTTTGCACTCTTGCTTCCCTTAGCTTCATATAAGGCAACCATGATAGCGTCCTTCCACCCTATTGACACTATCAGTGAATTTTCTTTAAAAAATCACTATGAGGAGATCTCGACTTTTGAATGTTGAAAAAAATTCTTCAAATGAGACGCCTCTTAGAACACATATCCGGGATCAGTTTCAATTTTATATATATATATATATATATATATATATATATATATATATATATATATATATATATATATATATGTATATATCTGGGTGTGTGTGTATCACACCGATAACCCAAAAAATAAAGGGCCGATTTTGATAAAATTTGGTGAGTAATTTCTTTTTGTAAGTGGCTTGGATAAGTTCGTTAGCGAGTAAATTCGGACCAGCGAAAATTTTTGGTTTTCCCCTGGAAAAAATTCATGTCTTCGGAAATAACAAAGATATGGCAACCACATTTGGCAAGCTGGTTTACGTTGTAAAAGTCAAACTCTGCACCAAAATTTATGTCTCTATGTTAAAAGTCAAAAAAGTTATAGGCACTAAATGAAGCAAAATTTTAGTGCCACTAAAAGTCAGAGAAGACGCAATACCAAAATATTGTATGTGTTAAACAAAATCTATTAAATATTACAGACAACGTTTATCTTTTCATGGCGCAAAAAGTTCAAGAAGTACCAAAAAGATTACTTAGAGAATTTTATAATTTTTCTCCTGTAAATTTCAAATTGGAGATTTGAAACGGGAAAATTAGTATAACTATTGCGGTTTGTGGATGGAGAATATAGCATAAAATGTATATTAGAATGTTCTAGATTTATGCTACTGTACTTATTCGTTAAAATAACTGAAAGTCTGCCTCTAAAGACCTTACATATTACAAATAAATAACTTAAGACCATTATCGGTTATCTACCTTTCTTCATCTGATCAGATTGTGTAATTCCAGTATATTTTTTAGCTGCTTTTTGTTGAAAATGAAAGATATGCACTTTTAAGACTTCTAATTAAAGTTTAATAGTAGCTGTTGTTGCCCTTAGTTGGTAAAATCGTTTCATAGTTAACATAGACGTAGAGATTTGTGACATGAGAAGAGGTTGCTTTCTTTTCTATAATCGGATTCAATTTTTACAGCATCCACAGACAAAAGAATGTTTTCTGTGGAGCCATAGAAAAAGTATCTAGTTCTGTATTTAGATCAGATTTTAAATATTTTTTAATTTATTTAATTTATTCCTATTAGTCAATTCTCTTGTACAAAATGTTCTTTTAATAGCAAATTTTCTCATAAATGAATTTAACGAATTTTCTTTGAAGAAACGTTTGTTGCGAATTTTTTTTATGAAAAATTATTCAATTAATGGAACATTTTTTAAACGAAATTCATCGAAAATAAGGTTTTAATGGATTTTCGTACAAGCAAATTATTTTATTTTTAATTTTAATTTCAGATTAGGTATATAATTTGAATTTTATGTATTCCTTGTGCAAAATTTTCTGTAAAAGGATATTTAGCCATTTTTTGCAGAAATTGTTTTGTGCTTCGTAGAAATCATTGTTTGCAAATTTTCATCAAATTTTATTTTTTTATTGTTGTGCCGTCGAAAAAGTTTTTGTGAAAAATTATATTTTGGTAGGTGCGTAAATTAACTTTAAATGGTTGGTTGGCCAGGAAAATCGGACCAGTTTTTTTTATTTATTTAATTTATTTTTATTAGCGAATTTTCTTGTACAAAATGTTGTTTTAATAGCGAATTTTCTTATAAAGGAATTTAATGAATTTTCTTTGAAGAAACATTTGAGAATTTTTGTATGAAAATTTATTTAATTGATGGAGTATTTTTTAAAGTAAATTCGTCGAAAATTAATTTCTAATGGATTTTCGTGCAAACAAATTATTTTATTTTCAATTTTAATTACAGATTACGTATATGTTAGGTTGGTGACTATAGGTCTGGTTTTCACCCTTTTGGGGTTATTATCAACCTGCAGAACAAAAATTACTTTTATGACTATAAATTTATAGTTTTCCAAAAAAACTTGGTTTTAATTTTTGCCCATGTGTTAAGAATTTCTGACTCTGATTTAAATAAAACATTTTTATCTGGTGAATCATATTGATAATTTGTATACCGCGTATCAAAATTCAAAGTTTTAGCATAGACATCGAATTTTAAAATTCTAATTGTTAAAAACAAAAATATTATTATGATAGTGTGGAGTCCAATACTTGATGTAAATGCATTGTAAACTTAGATAAATAAACAAAGTGTTACACTATTTTATTTAATGAATAACTGCAGTTTCGCTGAAGTTCTCAGCTTTGCGAATGAAAGTCTCTTTCATTCTGTATTTGACAATTTAATGAATAACTGCAGTTTCGCTAAAGTTCTCAGCTTTGCGAAATACAGAATTAAAGTGACTTTTGTGCTGTATTTGACAAAGCTGAGAACTTTAGCGAAACTGCAGTTATACATTCAATAAAATAGTGTAAATCAATATGTTTATTTATCTAAGTTAAAAATATTACTTCTGCAAATTATTTTATATCTCATTTTTCATTAATTTTTGTAATCTAATACTATAAAATACTTTCCTTAATAAAATAAGAAAAAGTTTAGTAAGTATATATAGTACTAGACATAGGGAAAACTTATAATGTGGCAAACGCGCCGCCTGCAATTTGACTGTCCAGGTAGATGATGAGGATGAGCCGCAGGCGCAAGCGCGCATGCAGTGATCGCAAACTATTACTGACCACTGTATATCAACAGGTAGTGAAAAACAATATAAAACAGATTGCGCCCAAGAAATATCATTAAAGAAATATTATTATCACTACCAGACTGAAAAATGTGAAATAGGAATCTAGATATACGATTACTTGATTATGCTTATTTATGTTTATAAATGAGATTGATGGTTTATTGACCGTTGACAGTCTTAAATCCGTCATATCACTATTTTTAATTCCTTATAGATATTGATCTTGTGAAGTTAAATACGAGATGCCACAATAATTAAATGACGAGACTAATCAGGCTGCTTTGAAATATCGTTAGTCTAATTCGCGAAGTGCGTGACTTTGTTTAATTAAATTTTACAGGAAATAGTAAAAATCGATTTTTATTACAATTTTGAGTGAATTTTCATTATGAAAATTCATTAATAGAGAGGTAACGATGGTAAATATATACAGGATGTTTCATAACATGTAGGACCCACGCGCGGGGGTGATTGGGGATCTCAAAATGCAGTCCCTAATCACCTTGTAACATATTTTGAAAAATGTCTACAGGGCCGTACTAACATTTTTTTCAACTTGTTTCTTACCCATTTTTTTGACAAACCAAACCAACTATGGAAATAAGTCAAGAGATACTTTTTGTAGAAAATTAAATGCTCTATTTAAAATTTCTAACAAAGATTTCTGCAGGGCCGAACTAAACATTTTTTATGCAACTGAATTATAAAGAACTCATATAACTCCGCCACTGGTCGCTTGAGAGGCTTGAAATTTTCATCTAATGTGTCAACCTATTAATGGACGTTGTGTATCAAATTTGGTTTGTCTATCTCAATGCAGTCAATGTTTAGCCAGTTCCCCTTTTCGGATCGGGCTGAAATTTTATATATGTGTCTAAGTCGAGTGACATTGCAACATAGGCTACCAACATTACTATATATTCAATATGGCGGACGCTTCAAGATGGCGGGTTTTTCTTTTCTCACAATCCCCCTAATATGGGTATCAAATTGAAAGGCATTGCGAGTAAAATACAGTAGGCTATGTAACGCTTTTATAAATTCAAAATGGCGTCCGACGCAAAAGGGCGGAATATATTTTTTGTCACAACTCTTGACATGCGTATCGAAAAAAAAAGGGCTTCACGAGTAAAATACAGCGGGATAGGTGGAGCTCTAATAAATTAAAAATGGCGGCCGACGTAAGATGACTGACTATTTCTTTCTTAACAACCTATAAATAAAAGGCCTTCACGAGTAAGGTACAGTAGGCTGGGTGGCGCTTTCATAAATTTAATATTGATATTGTTCTCGTTTTAGTCCACCTAAATAATAAAAGCATGTTCACTTATTTTACTAATATCTATAAATAATTGACAACCACCTACATTTTAGGGTTATAAGTCGCAAGGTTGATTTTTGAAACAGGAATTTTCATATCTTCGTTTTTCGAAAGAGAGTTAAGCATTGTTCTAGAAGAAATTGATATTTATTGGGGAGATATGCATTTTTCTAAATCCATTCTCTTTTAGTGAATTTTCTTAGAAAAAATTCACTAATGGAGAGATCCCGACTTTTGAAAAAATGTCTTTAAATGCGCCCGAACTAGTGCACCTAGAACCCATATCCAGGGTCAGTTTCAATTTCTATATGTTTATGTATATATATATATATATATATATATATATATATATATATATATATATATATATATATATATATATATATATATTGCTATAGATAGCAAATGATAGGAAATATTACGAAATTTTAATAGGAAAACGGGAAATTTATGCATACTAGTATATATAAAATAAGTGTATACACCCTAATGTAGCAATGAAAGAGTTTTGGCAGGAGATGTCAACGCCCGACATGAATGTCAGTGACCCATGTAGCAACCCTCGATGTTAAGTTACATTCGAGTAATAAAAAATTATATTATATACTAGAAATATCCGTAAAGAAACCAAGAACAATGCTTCAGTTTTGTAGGGAGAATGAGATTGTAGATAATATAATTGTAGTTCTGTTGATTTTATTGTATAAAAAAAAATATATATGACCAAGCTAGCTAAAGACTCAATGTAGTGAAAGAGCGGAGGTCATTTATAAAAAACAAAGGTTTGTAGAATATTAAGGTGATGTGCGCGTCAGAAAAAAAAACGTAAAAAGACGTTAAAGGTTTGACGGAAAACTTAAACACAGGTGGTGTGACGAACAATAGCGTTTTTTCACCTGTAAGAAAATTATAAAAGCAACGGTCCGAGAGGGTACGGGCTTGTCTTGTCTTTTCCATCCAGTGAATTCATCAGTATCACTTTACCAGACCAGGTGATCATCGTCATAATTATGTAAGTTGACATAAGAGATTCCAGAGTGCATCGAAGGGAGAGTATAAAACACCTCCAGAGTGCTACGACTATGGAATAAATATATCATAACCAATAAATAAATATTATAATATAACCAATAAATGGACAGTAACCTATGGCATGGACAAATTCGAAAGATAATAATAATTAATCAAGGTCCGCATTAATGGAAGAACAATAAATAATCCAATAGAAAATATGTCAGTAAGTGTTACCTTTTCTTAAATTGACCAGTGCGGGTTGAATTTCACCAATTTTTACAACAACAATCAAATATTTTTGTGCTAATAAATTTCAAAAACAAAAATTTTGTTTGAAATAAACGGAAAGAGACCGTGATCTCTATAGAATTATCGATGTATATTGATTATGTAGTATCCATGTTTAATTACTTGTGTAATTAGTTATAATGTTACCAGAATGTTTTAATAGGGTTTTTCAAGTTATATTTATGTAAAGAATGTTTTAAAATATCTCTTTGTATTTAACAAGTGTCATATCGGCACAGTTAAATGTTTTAATAGGATTTTTCAATTTATGTTTATGTAATGAATGCTTTAAACGTTTCTGTTTGTATTTAATGTGTGTCAAATAGACACCGTAAAATTTGTGTAATGAATTAAATGGAATGTATAACAGATTGTAATTAACGGAAGTATTGTTTTTGGTTGATATTTAATCAGCAAAATTGTTATATAGCCATCTGTGCAAAGCGATAGTAATTTTGATCAAGTGAAAATCAATAAATGAATTTAAATAACACATATTAGTGAATTTTAATTAGTAGAAGCTAGCTGTAATTATAAGGAACCCAACCTGATGATTAGGACCTATGTTCTCAGCTCTATAATAAATTTTTGCAGGTATATACTACCCATAAAGTAAAGTAGAATACCATAGCAATATATATATATATATATATATATATATATATATATATATATATATATATATATATATATATATATATAATCACCGATAACTCAAAAAATAATGTTCTGATTTTGATAAAATTTGACATGTACCTTCCTTTTGTAAGTGGTATCGATAAGTTCGTTAGCCAGGAAAATCTAAGCAGGTTTCCGGGAAAATTTTGTTTGGGTTTTCTTCGGGAAAAAATTTTTATCTCAAAAAATAGAAAAGCTATGGTAACCGAATTTGGTACGTAAGTTTACGATATTAAAAGGAAACTATATACCAACATTTATATTTCTATCTTAAAAGAAAAAAAAGTTATATTTGGTGCCAGATCATTTCTATGAAAATTCACTACCATAACGCACTTGCTGCGTCCAAACTTTTTAAACTCCGAGAATGGTCCCAGTAAATATATTTCTTCTCGCATTCTTCTAGCATTATTTTAATTGTATTAACGTATATTTTTAAAGTCTCTAGACCTGTTGTTTGATCTTATTTTTATTTATTTTATAATAAGAAACTATATATGTCTTTGGACTCGGTCTACTTATTTATAATTAGCTGTTTTTAATAAACATCCTTCCAGACTTGTTAAAGCTTTTTACGCAAGTGTAGTGGTATATTAATTGCAATGCAAATTAAATTGGATAATTTAGCTTTGCAAGATACAGGTTTCTAATTAATATCAAAAGTAATTAAACGTCTGTCCGATGTCTTATATTATTTAAGTGCAGATAGTTCTAGATACAAACAAACTGTAGGTAAAAACATATAAATTTGTAACGAATGGGTTCTATTGCTATGCGTGGCGAACTAAAATTGAGTAACAAAGTTAAAAAAGTCTGGACGCAGCAAGTGCGTTATGATATTGAATTTTCATTAAAATGTTTTTAATAGCAAATATGTGATTTTTAAGAAAGCAGGTATCAAATTTGGCTACCAGTATAACTTATATAGTAGAAACAATGTGCCATGTTTCATCAAAATAACTTTATTGTTTGAAAATGTACAAACATTTCCGAAAGTAACTTAAAGTGTTCCCGAAAAAAACTGGGTTCTCGGTCAACCTTATAGGTTAATAGCAAATTAAGCTATTCAAATTTGAAGCATTTAATGAAAATTCGCTACCATAACGCACTTGCTGCGTCCCGATTTTTTTTCCTACAAACTTGCATTATATTCCGATGGAAAATGCAAAAATCTAATAAGGCGTGTTCGATTAAAAAAAAAAAGAGAATTTATATCACCAACGACTTATGGGCCAGCCTGTGATTATATAATTTTTCTTTAAGGCGTAGCTCAAGACACCCTATATCTAATGCATACAATTTTTTTTTCATGCATTGTAACGAATATATTGAACTTTATTAATTTTTTACGAAAATTATATACCATTAAACGATAAACTCTATAGCTAAGGCTATTGCCAAAGCATCAGAGAAATGGTCTATTTGAAATGAATTTTCTGGAAATATTTTAGTAAAATGAACGACAATGACGGTTGAATCTAAGACATCAGGCTTTGTAAAACATTCTTCTTGAGACATTTTCTTTCCATAGCTCCTATCAGTTTCAGGTTCTATGCCTGAATATTGCCAATTTTGACGTTTTAAATCGCGACTTTGACGTTTTAAGGAAAACCCCAATTAATTTTGTTTAAATGCCCATAATTTTTTTATCTTTCAACATACAGAGCTAAATTGGTAGGTAATTTACCTATAGTGATATAAACCAGCGTACCAAATTTGGTTGCCCTTACTTTGTTATTTCCGGAGATATGAATTTTTTTTTAAAGGAAACACAAAATTTTCCGGGAAAACCTGGGCCGATTTTCCTGACTAACGAACTTATCCAAGCCATTTGCAAAAGGAAGGTATTCACTAAATTTAATCAAAATCGGCCCATTATTTTAAGTTATCGGTGTGAAAATCGATTCAGACTTTCCAATACGGATTCGGGGGACGACGGTTCGAGACTCACTGGCGGCGGATGATTTTTCAAATCACTGTCGTCGTTGAGATCGAGCCTAAGGTGGAGGATAGGTTAGTTTAGATGAGCAAAAAGAGTCAGCAATGGCCTAATTTCCAGTAGGCATCTCACCTTAACGACAATAGGCATGGATGCAAAATGATGAAAATGTTTTGTATCCTCCTACTATGTCGAAAATCATAACTACTGGACAATTGATAGTCCCTTTATTAATCTTATTTTTAAAGGGGTAGACATTGATCCAATCCAATCCATAGCAGGTGGTAGTGGAATTTTCCTTTATGTAACAGTAAAGGATTTTTTCACGCCCGAGGAGGTACCACCCCATACATCAAGGGGCCGGTGAAGTCCTAACGGACGTTTCCGGTTCTGGTGTATGAGTCGGTTTCCCTTATAAGCAAAAATGATGATGGCTCCTCCTTGTATAAAATATTCCGGAGGCAAAATACCCCTCCATTCGGATCTCCGGGAGAGGGGTGTACAGGGAGCGCCAACATCAAGATTTAACATATCCTTTTCGAATATATGTGGCCTAAATTCTAACCTGAACTCCGTCCACCATTTCCTCCAGGCTAACAGGCCCCAACTCCTCTTCCTCACCGAAACCCAAATCAGTGCCAAAACAGCCACTAATCACCTTAATTTCCCGGGGTATGAGCTCCTTACTGCCTTTAGATTGCATGGAGGCGTGTGCGTATACGTCCGTAGCAATTTACCCTGCACCAGACTTCCCAATTTAGAAGCTGGAAGAAAAGACATACTATGGATAAAACTCTCTCTCAGGGCTGCAACTAAATTCATCTGTTGCATTTACTGGTCACCTTCTGACAACAACTTTGTCCAGCTCTTTGACTACCTTTCTGAAAAAACCGACTATCTGATTTCTGAATATCCTTCCTCCGAGGTCACTATTCTTGGCGACTTCAATGTACATAATAAGGAATGGCTAGGATCTTCAAAAACCGATCCACAAGGGAGAGCAGCGGAGGCCTTTGCAGTCAGCAATTCTTTGGCCAATATGGTTCAGCAACCTACTTACTTTCCTCGTATCCCAACACACAGCTCAAATCCCTTGGATCTCCTTCTTACTACAAATCCTGAATGCTATAAGATATCAGTCACCGCCCCCCTTGGTCGCTCAGACCACGGCATGGTAACTGCTTCCTGTGCAATGCAACCCGAGGTCACACAGTCATCACACCCACGTATCGTTTGGCACTACAACTCCGCAAACTGGGACGAAATGCGGGATTACTTTTCCTCATTTCCATGGGCGTCTGTCTGCTTCTCTCATCCTGACCCCTCTGATATCTCACAAAACGTCACCGAAATTATCCAAGCTGGCATGGAATTATTTATTCCACGTACACAGAAAACCTCTTCAGCCACTCAAAAGCCCTGGTTCTCTAAATCCTGTGACAAGGCCAGACTTGAAAAGGTCAAAGCTCACAAAACGCTTCTACACAATCCCAGTCAAGAAAATCGTCAAGCATTCAACGACGCAAGAAACCGCTATGTCCGCATTCTTTCTGAGGCAAAAAACTCATTTAATAACCACATCAAAAACAAAGCCCTCTCAAGCTCCAACGGCGGCAAACCCTTCTGGACTCTTGCTAAGTCTATTGGGAATAATTTCTGCAAGAGCACGTTCCCACCTCTTGTCTCAGGTGATAAAATTGTTTCTACCGCCCTGGGCAAGGCTGAACTTTTTGCTTCGTTGTTCGCCGGAAATTCTACTCTCAACCCACCTCCAAATGTTCAACCACCAACAGTCCCCAATGTCGCGCATAAAATGACTGATATCATTTTCAAAACTAAAAAGGTACGAAAGATGCTCTCTTCTCTTAATACCAGGAAAGCCTCTGGCCTTGACGAGATCCCAGCAATTGTTCTCAAAAAATGCGCACCAGAACTTGCTCCTGTCCTGGCTCGTCTGTTTCAGATATCTTACAATAAAGGCATATTCCCTAGTAACTGGAAAACTGCTCGAGTACAACCCATCCCCAAGAAAGGATCCAAAGCGCTTCCTAGCAACTACAGGCCTATTTCTCTCCTTTCAGTCATCTCTAAAGTGATGGAAAAGTATATAAACACGGAACTACTAAAATTCCTTGAAAAACACAGTCTAATCCACGACAGGCAGTATGGATTCCGTCAGCGCAGATCGACTGCCGACCTCCTTTCCTTTGTCACCCATTCTTGGAACAAGTCTATGGAACAACACGGTGAATCCCAGATTGTTGCTCTAGACATATCCAAAGCATTTGACCAGGTCTGGCACGCAGCGCTGCTTAATAAACTTCCGGCCCATGGCCTACCACCAAAACTTTGTACCTGGACAGCAAATTTCCTCTCCAACAGGAGCATATCTGTTGTTGTGGATGGCCATTCCTCTAAACTGTATCCAATTAATGCAGGAGTTCCTCAAGGTTCAGCTTTAGCCCCTACTTTGTTTCTCCTCCACATCAATGACCTCCTCTCTAGCACATCCAACCCAGTTCACAGTTACGCGGACGACAGCACCCTCCACTCAAACATACAATATTCTAAGCCTGTCTCTTTAGCCCAATTAGATGAGGATCGCAGACTCATGGAGGGTTCTGTCTCCGTAGACCTCCAAAAAATATTAGACTGGGGAAGTAGAAATCTTGTACAATTCAACCCCACCAAAACTAAGTCTTGCTTTCTTTCTCACAAGAGATACAGCAGCCCTAGACCCATCACAATGAACAACCAAGTTATTCAAAGTAATGAGTCCTTTTCTCTTGTTGGCATTTCTGTGGATCGAAATCTTAATTGGCACCAACATGTTACATCAATTGCAGAAGCGGCTGCTAAGAAATTGGGTTTCCTCTTCCGGGCTCGCAAATACTTTTCACCAACTAATCTCTATACCTTATACACTTCACAAATAAGGCCAAACCTCGAATACTGCTCCCACATCTGGGGTGCAGCTGCCGCTTCTACACTCGCTATCCTGGACTCCATTCAAAAGAGAGCTATACGTCTCATCGGTGACCCTACCCTCACCCAAAGGCTTCCATCCCTTGCCCACCGACGTGCCGTTGGTGACCTCTCTCTCTTTTATAGATATCTGCACGGGCACTGCTCAGAGGAGCTTTCCTCCATAATTCCCCCACCTGCTGCCCCCAGCAGATCTACCAGGGGAACAGAGCGAATGCACCCTTTTAATGTCCAGGTCACCAGACATAGAACATCTTGTTATGCCCGCTCTTTTGTCCCGAGGACTTCCAAGTTGTGGAATTCCTTGCCGGCACATGTTTTTCCTTCTCCTCCGAACCTCCAAACCTTCAAGTCCAGAATTAACAAGCTGCCTCTTTCCTCCTTGTCAACACCCACGGTACGATAGTATTTAGGCTGTAAGCCCTCGTGGTGTGTTGTTGACATAAAAAAAAAAACCTTTACCTTTTTTACCGTCTGCCCGATGAGTAATTTATATGATATAACTTATATTAAATGAATTCTATACAGTGCGTTTAAAGTAATTTTCTCTGTTATTAGTAAATTTAAAGTGAAATTCTGTAAAGGACCCACATCAATTTTTAAATAAGATGTGGGGTCGTATGATACCTCTTTTTAAAGGAAAATCAATTATCTATTAAGCATAAAACATTTTGAATGTAGCTTAATGGTGCTTGAAAAAATTGAATGATTTTCAAAAAGTTAGAACGGTTAGTACTTATGCAGCAAAACCTGAATTTCGTGCCTGACAATCATTTTATAATTCAGCTTAAGTTCTGATAGCTCTAAAACTGTTGACGATAAAAATGTTTAGATATTAAAATATTTTGTGGAAACTTGATAGCTTTAAAGTATACGTATCAGTGCTCATCATATGCATTAAACTTCACATTTTGATGCTAACTCTTAACAACATTGATTGGTAATCTTTCATTAATAAAGGTGAAAAATATAGCAAAATTAATTGTAAAAATGTTTTTATTATTAATATCAAATTTATAATTCTGTTATTAAAATGTATGTAAGATTCAGATTCTGACAGTTCCATTGACTTTGTCGTAAACTTCAGGAAATGCGGATTTGCACTTCAATTTTTCTCTTAAATTATCGTAAAGTCGATGATCAAACATTTCTCTGAATTCTTCTCTTGTCATGTAAGTATCAGCATACAGCATTTGAAATCTGAAAAGAAACAATTAAATGATGAAAATAGTCTGCAGCTAGTCCGCTACGGTAGCGAATTATAACTGATAGATTTTGAAGCTTTTTTCCCCCTCAGGGCTCGTCCGCGGCCTTACCGCCCCGATAGCACTGCAACTTTTGGTTGATTGTGCATACCCTTAGTCTTACTCCACCTATTCCAAAATCACTGTGCCTTGAACTAGTCTGCACAGCGATTGGTATGGTGAAGTTTTATATTGCTCTGTCTCCGGTCTAGACTGACCGTAAATCAGTTGTCTTTTGCGGTCCAGAGCTTTACACTCGCACAAGATGTGCTGGGCTGGTTCCTCCCCCTCGCCGCAGAGTCTGCATGCGAGGTCCCCTTCGTACCGCCCCATTTTATGGAGGTGTTTCTTGACGGCCATGTGCCCCGTCAAGAGACCTGTTGTGTTTCTGAGCTGTCCTCTGATAAGATTTAGCAGCTCCACAGCTCTCTTTGAACTGGGTCCGTCAATTATTGACTTCCCATGTCTGAGCCCTGGACAGTCCGCCCAGTACACCTTGTGTTGGTTTCTGACCCAGGACTTAATGGCTCCCCTAGCAGTGCTCTTTGACACGCCCAGAGCCGGTTCTGGTCCGATAAATGGTTCTGCTGACCCTCTCTTCGCGAAACTGTCAGCTTCTTCATTGCCTTTGACCCCCGAGTGACCCGGCACCCAGATGAGGGTCACCTCATTCTGCCCAGCCAGGTCGCTCGTCTTGTCTCGGCACTCACTCACCAGCCAGGAATTTACCCGTGGGCTACTTAGTGCCTTAAGGGCTGCCTGGCTGTCTGTGGCTATGAGGATCCGCTTGTTGGTGTAGCCCCTCCTCTTGTTCTCCCGCACACAGTGCAGTATGGCGTACATCTCGGTCTGAAACACCGTTGCATGGGCTCCGAGGGAAATACTATGACTTACCCTCGGTCCTTCCGAGTAAACACCTGCCCCCGTCCCACGCTCCCCGCCGGATCCGTCCGTGAACCAGACGAGCGCGTCCCGTGGTATGCCCGGCGTCTCCTCCCGCCATGCCTCGCGGTCGGGGATTTCCACTGTAAAGTTGTTTTCCCTGCACATTCGCGAGCTCGCGAAGTCTGACCTCATTGCAAGGATGGACTCCTTCACGATCCCCTGAATTTTGTAGTGGCCCCTGAAGCCTGGGATTTTGAAGCTTTGAGAAACATTATAAAACAGATATAAAGTCCAGTTTTAAATTACAAACTATATTATATCTTTAAACTGCTGCGAAAACATTGCAGAAAGGGTATATTTCAAATGAATTTTCCGAAATTATTATATGTTGAAGAAACCCCACTGCTTTCATATCTTACCCGTCGTTGTTTATATTCAGAAACCTTCTACCTGTACTTGATCCGTTTAGGAGATTCCGATTATATTAGGTTTTTGGTGCCCGTTTATTCATTACTCTCTTTTAAATCGATAATGGAGCAACTTTAGTATATGCACAGTTATTTTACGCCTAAGTACTACGAGGTAATTGGTTTCTTTCATTATTGATGTTTTTTTATGTACTTATATAAGTATTCTTCAAGAATCAAGGACAGAGTTCTCTAACAAATATACCTTTCGCGTAACTTTCGATAGTTTTTAGTTCAGTTCGATTCAAAAATACAGCTAAAGTTCGTTCATTCGTCCTTTCCAGTTCTTTCTAATAGTTACTTCACAGAGTTCATCCAAAATAGAAAAGTTTATTAGAAACAGTTCACTGTAGTGCAAAACAGTATTATTCTATGCTCTAATTTCTCCAGTTCTTTTGTGAGATCGAACGTTACAAAGCATATATCATGTGTTCAATCAAAACATTTCTTTCTTAAGTACCGATTCAAGAAATAATGATGTTTATTTGGTTGTAAATTCCTAGTTTGTATTGATGCTTATTTAGTTAAATATTGCAAAAAAGAAGTTTTTTTTAAAAACTTGTTTTGGCCTCGAGGAAAGCTCTTTTAGCCACGGTCACTCCAGGTCAACAACTAGTGCTTCAGCCCCCTACTATAATACGATGTTTTACATAAAAAAAACAAACAAAAGCGATTCTCTATGCTATCGTTTACTAAGCTCAGCAAACAAACCCTCAAATTTCCTTTACTTCATATAAACCAATAACTTACGAAGAAAGACTATGCCCATCATACTTTACATTTTGTTTTTGTGGGTAAGGTGTATGTGTTTAAATCTTCTTAACTACGATTATAATTAAGGAAAAAAGACATGGGATCACAAACTTCACGCCTAGGGATCCACCAAGGCGACTTTATTTAAGACAAACTAGACTGAACCACGGTAAAGATGGGTTAGACACAGGGACAGATAAAAGGAAACTATAACTAAATGACTGTTAACTATAATGTCAATTGCTTTAACAAAATTACTTTAAAAACAAAACAAAATTTTATCTCTTTTTAAGATGAGCTAAAAGAAGGGTTTAATGCAAATGATATTCCTTGATTGTTTATTTTTCTCTAAAAGTGAAGGCAATAGCTGAAACTTAGAAGTTGGTGACTAGAAAAATAAAACTTATTAATTTGGTACGTCAAAATTCAAATTAATGTCATTATGAAGATCTTCGTATCAATTTTTAGAGTTGTGCTGTCAAAATGACAGCAGCAGTCCAAGTCTGGACGCAGAAAGTGCGTTATGGTAATGAATTCTAAAAAAATTTTTAATAGCAAATGTCTCTTGGTTTTTTAATGAAAGCAGGCATCAAATATGGCTAAATATTTTGTGCACACAATTTTGCTAAAAGAATATATAAAAATCAAATTATATACCTAATCTTAATTAAAATTGGAAATAAAATAATTTGTTTGCAGGAAAAGCCATTACAACATTATTTTCGACGATTTTCCTTTAAAAAATGATCCATTCTCAACAAACGTAACCTTTACTGGTGTCCGATTAGGTCGTTATGTGTTATAATAGTAGGTGAGGCAGTTATAAAATATTTTAAGGGACCTTTGTTTGCTATTCCTGCGGCATTTCCGCCGGTATCTTGGGTATTATTCAACCAGGTAAACGGTAAATAGGGGAATGAGTCAACTTGAGTCACACACATATAATTTCTTTACCCTGACAAATTATCGAATTATACCAGGGCCACTCTTTAAATATACTAAAATAAAAGTAACTTTTAGTGTCGAAAATCTTTAAGCTTGTGTTTGCCAGCTATAATTTAGAAATAATAATATTAAAACGTTATTTCTTTACAATTATGTTTCCTTCAAATATTTTCCAAGAAAATGATTTTGTCTCAGAATAAAAGACACAGCAAGAAGTGAATTTACCATCAGACTTGCAGGGGGTGAAGTGGGCGACCCTGTCGTACATACCACAATGTTCTAGGAGGCTGACTACTATGGCCGTATTACTTTATAGGTGTGTTCTCCGTGTAATTAGAATACCACACTCACGAGCTCTAATTAGAGCGAAACCGGTCTGCGGTTCTAATTATGGTGAGAATACATCTAGCCTTACATACATTGTCCCTATATTAGGGAAGCAATGGGCCAGGGCTGACAATTTACAAAATTGTTAGTTGTTTTTTTTAAATTTGAACAACACACCACGAGGGGTTACAGCCTAAATACTATCGTACCGTGGGTGTCGACAAGGAGGAAAGAGGCAACTTGTTAATTCTGGACTTGGAGGTTTGGAGGTTTGGGGGAGAAGGAAAAACATGTGCCGGCAAAGAATTCCACAACTTGGAAGTCCTCGAGAGAAAAGAGCGAGCGTAAGATGTTCTATGTCTGGTGACCTGGACAGTAAAAGGGTGAATTCGCTCTGTTCCCCTGGCAGATCTGTTGAGGGCAGCAGGTGGAGAAACTATGAAAGAAAACTCTTTTGAGTAGTGCCTGTGCAGATATCTATAGAAGAGAGAGAGAGAGAGAGAGAGAGAGAGAGAGAGAGAGGTCACCAACGGCACGTCGGTGGGCAAGGGATGTCAGCCTTTGGGTGAGGGTAGGGTCACCGATGAGACGTATAGCTCTCTTCTGAATAGAGTCCAGGATAGCGAGTGTAGAAGCGGCAGCAGCACCCCAGATGTGGGAACAGTATTCGAGCTTTGGCCTTATTTGTGAAGTATATAAGGTATAGAGATTAGCTGGTGAAAAGTATGATTATTTATTTGTAATATGTAAGGTCTTTAGAGGCAGATTTTGCACCTATTTTAACAAATGAGAAGTGTAGCATAAATCTAAAACATTCTAATATACATTTTATGCAACATTTACCATTTATAAACCACAATACTTATACTAATTGCCACGTTTCAAATCTCCAATTTGACATTTACAGGAGAAAAACTACAACATTTTCAAAGTAATCTTTCTGGTAGTTCTTGAACTGTTTGCGCCATGAGAAGGTAAACATTGTCTGTAATATTTAATACATTTTGTTTAATCTACACAAAATTTTGGTATTGCGTCTTCTCTGACTTTTAGTGCCACTAAAACTTTGCGTTATTAAGTGCCTATAACTTTTTTTATTTCGACTTGAGACCTAAATTTTGGTGCAGAGTTTTTTACAACATAAACCAGCTTTGATACTTCCAGATATATGAATCCTTTCCAAAAGAAAACATTTTTCGCGGAAAAACTGGTCCGATTTTCCTGGCTAACGAACTTATCCAAGCCAGTCGGTGTGATACATACATACATACATACATACATACATACATACATATATATATATATATATATATATATATATATATATATATATATATATATATATATATATATATATATATATACATATAAAAATGGAAACTGATCCCGAATATGTGTTCTAGGGGGCCTAGTGCGCGCTCATTTGAAGAAATTTTTTCAAAATTCAAAAGTCGAAATCTCCACATTAGTGAATTTTAAAAAGAAAGTTCACGAAGAGTAGTGCGTTTTGGAATGCAAACATCTAATAATGAAGTTTATTGTCATATTTGTCACTGACTTGATTCACTCTAAACTGTTGGACCATCTCTTGGACTTGACTTGGATAATATCGTTGCTAACATCCACAAAGATGTCTTATTGTACACAACGCCGAACAATAAAGTCCCTTCTCTCTGAATCAGAAAGAAAAGCCATTTACGATTTACTTGGAAACACTTCCTTTAGAGATAGATACACTTCCGCTAGATCAAGGATAGGATATAATAATAATAAGAACTTTAGTCACCATCAAAAGCTACAAGTAATGTCAAAAAACAGCAAAAAACAGTCACAAGTGTCCAATTAATACTATCATATATATATATATATATATATATATATATATATATATATATATATATATATATATATATATATATATATATATATATATATATCAATAAAGACATTAAACGTTAACGAGTCAACTAAAGCATATTAAAACTTTTTAAAAACTTTTAAGAGAGTTTATCTTAAGACTAGATGCATTCTCGCAACAATTAGAACCGTAGACCGGTTTCGCTCTAATTAGAGCTCTTCAGTACGGCATACTAATTGTAGCAAAAATGCACCAAAAATAACACGGCTATCGTATAGCCAGTCTTAAAACACTAAGTGAGTGGTGAACTAGGTGGCGACACGTTCACCACTCACTTAGAGTTTATCTTGTTTTTATTATTTGCGTGAAAAACTTCCAATGTTAGGTTAATTAGAATATTTTCTATGGCTCATTTTCACAGTTTACCTACTGAAGGTAAATCAAATTTTATGAAAATTCGCGACTATTATAATGCATTCGATATGTGAAAACTTTTATCGACGGACACACAGGCCAAGTAGATGTACCGAAGTAAGATTATATTAAACAGATCGAACAAAAAGTAGTGAAAGAAAAGTCAGGAACTTCCTGGGTCTCTACAATAATGAATGCGGAAGGAACATTAGGAGCTTTTATCCTAGTAAAATGAAATGTTTTGTTGGTTAACTCATTTATATCCTGCCCTGTCCTATCTTGCGCAATCAACTTGACATATTAGGGAATGCTGCTAAAAAGTTAACGAATAGGTGATGAAACGGAAACGCTTATCTATTATTCACATTAAATTTTTTGCCCTGCCCATTTCCCTGCACCTAACAAATTACCCTAAGCGATAAATTAGATACAAAACGAAATACGCATGCCCATAAATGAATCTTTAATTAATGTGCATTTCTGCTTCCGTAAGAGATATAATCTATGAGTGTGTGTGTGTGTGTGTGTGTGGATAAATAAGGATCACCTTTGAAGCGTTGTCCATTAGTTTCAGACTTTTGAAACTACATTGAAACATTAAAAAACTGCTTTAAAAGCATGTAGAGTTCTATTTCCTTTTCGAAAATAAAATTTGCCAGGCCTTTTAGTGAATTTTCTTTAAAAAATTCGCTAATGAGGAGATCCCCACACAATGAGCGCGAACTAGGCCTCCTAGAACCCATATCCAGGGTCAGTTTCAGTTTTTATATGTTAATATATATATATATATATATATATATATATATATATATATATATATATATATATATATATATATATATATATATATATATATATAATGAAACAAAACAAAACGTCAAAATTGATAATTAAGGTAGGAGTACGAAGATGAGTTAAAAATACGACACAAAATTGCTGACAGCACCCAAATCTATGTATAAGTTGTTATTTTCCTTCACTTCGTTCAAATATGAGCAAAAAATCCATTGTAAATAAAAATTGTTTGGTGTAAATAGAAAATACGTTATACAATTAACATACTACTGGATATACCTGCTAGTCTGCCAAGTCGAGCGTGGTCGAGTCGGCTAAGCCCTGTACATCCGATAGTCAAGTCCTACATGACGCGTTCTAATCCTAGTTGGTGACTTTTTATGAATTTTTTTAGTCCCGTTTAACTTTACCGTTATCTGATCAGATTGTTGTTATTCCGATGAATTTTTTAGCGAGTTTTTGTATAAAAACTAATTTAATAAAGAGGAGATGAAAACTTTTAAGATTTAATTATTTAATTAATAGGAAAACTGGCCCAGGTTTTCGCGGAAAATTTTGTGTTTTTCTTTCGAGAAAAATTTATGTACCCGGAAATAACAAAGTAAGGCCAACCAGATTTGGTACGCTTGTTTGTATTATAAAGGGTGAACCATTGACCAAAATTTAGGACTGTCGGTTTATAGACGAAAAAGTTATAGGCATTTAAAGAAAAAAAACTTTTCCTCAAAACGTCAAAGTCGCGATTTGAAACGTCAAAATTGGCAACATTTAGGCAATGAACCTGAAAGAAATACGGATTATGTAAAGGGTGTTCTGCAAACCCTTAAGATTCAGCTTCAACCATCATTGCTCTTCTAACATATAAAATATTTCCAGAAAATTCATTTCCAATAGACCCTTTATCTTATGCTTTGGCAGTAATTTTAGTGAAGTATATGGTTTAAGGGTCTATAATTTTATATAAAAGCTAATTTTCGTAGAAGAAATTCGTTAATGAGGAGACCGCGACTTTTCAGTTCTAAAAAATTCTTCAAATGAGCGCAAACTAGGCCCCGGGTTTACTTTCTGTTTACATATATACAGGGTGACGCATTTCTACGGTAAAGCCCAATATAATTGTTATTATGCAAGATACGAGAAAAACTTGCATAAGTTACGTATAGGTGTCTTGAGCTGCATCTTATAAAATTATTTTGACAGTCAGAGGGTGGCCCATAAGCCGTTGGTGATACCTACAATTTTTTTTGAACATTCCTTATTGCATTTTTGCATTTTTCATCGAAATATTTTGTATGTTTGTAAAAGAAATCGAGACGCAGTAAGTGCGTTTTGGTAGCGAATTTTCATTAAATGCTTCAAAATTCAATAACTAAATTTGCTATTAACCTAAGATTCGTCGGCTAAGAAACGAGTTTTCTCGGAAATATTTTAAGACTATTTTCGGAAAATTTTTGTAGATTTTAACCTATAAGTTATTTTGATAAAGTATGACACATTGTTTCCACTATAGAGGTTATACCTGTGACCAAATTGATGACTGCTTGCATTAAAGAGGCATATTTGCTATTAAAGCATTGTTATGAAAATTCACTTACATAACGCACTTGCTGCGTCCAGATTTTTTGAAGTGCATTGTAAACTGTGATTAAGCTTTCAGTGTTCAGTGTATACTTTAGCTGTAGTAGAACAAAAACGCTTTCTTCAAGCTCCGACAAATGTACCCAACGTGCTCATCCCATCGCAATTCCTGATCAATCAAGACTCCAAGAAATCTTGTGGATTTAGTGGAACCAACCTCAATGCCATTCGCCGTGAGGCTATTTGGAAAGGGTAAAATAGATAATCAGTCAAAGCGCATCAATACAGTCTTGGAATTGTTTACAAACAACTTATTTGTCCAACACCAATACAACAAGTCAGGGTATGCAATGCGCAACTTCGCTTGCAGAGTCTCAACATCATCATCCACAACCACCAGAGTAATATCATCAGCAACAGTGCTCCAAATTCATATAATATAAAAGATGGTAAGTCATTTACGAATAAAATAAAGATTAAGGGATCAAGGACTAATCCCTGAGGTATCCCATAGTCCATACATTGCTCGTTTGAATCATGGCCAGCAACATATACATACATTCTTGTCCCCCCAAGGTAAGACATCAACCAACCCAACACTCGTCCCCTTAATCCAAGGGCGCTAAGTTTGCTGGCGATAAATTTTAAGCCAAGCCAATCAAAGGCCTTGGACAGGTCAACAAAAAGTACCGCCGCATGCCTACCAGGATCAGCATTGCCAGAAACAAATTCCAGGAAACTAACAGCGACACTCTCCGTCGACCTACCCGAACGAAAACCATGCTGGGAGTCAGTCAGTAGATCATTTTCTATCAGAAAGGACATGACCCTATCATAAACCACCCTCTCAACAATATTCGACAGAACACTGGGAATGGCCAGAGGCCTGTAATTCTGTACGGAAAGAGGATCACCATTTTAAAAAAATAATATAACTTTGCTTATCTGGAAACTGCTTCAGCACTATTGATTTATTTACTAGAAAAGCAAGTGGTTCACTGATAAACTCACAAATCATCTTTATGATCTTAGTCGACAGACAAGCGTGTCCGACCGAGTTAGTTTTTGTAAGTGCCCTAATTATGTAGAAGAAGTGACACTAGCGTTTCGAGGCAAAGAAGGAAAATTTTAGCGAATTTTCGTAGAAATCATTGTTTCTGGTTTGTATTTTATTTTTATTACCTGCTGAGAAGATTGATCCGACCACGCTTCATATATTTTTCGATTTCTTCTCCATTTCTTTACATGCATACTTCTTTTACTTTCCAACATTTTCGTCTGATCATATTTTCAATTCATTTATGTTTAATGCATTTCTCCTCATTTTAACTATTTGTGCATTTGTTACGTTATCGCATTAACTGTTGTATTTCTGGTGTAGTTCAGGGTTTTGTTGGTTATTGTTTTTATTGCCCAAGAACTGACATTATTAAATCAAACTTAATTAAAGTTAGGTACTTGATATCATTTTTAATTTCTGCTTAGAATTGATATTACTTTCTTGCATTTAGGAAGAACAGTTCTTTAAAAAAATTCTCATAAACTGTTAAAACCAGACAATTTTAAAAGGATTCTCTTCTAAACATTTTCATCGAAATAATACCACTACTTACTTATGGGCCAACACTATAATTAGAAAAATGTGTTGCTTAGTTGTGAATGAACCTTTTAATATATTTTACAGTTAAAATAAAAAATGTAAATAAAAACCACAGAAAAAAGAAAAAATAATGACAGGTTAGCGTTAACGAATACAAATGGCCAGTACGGTATTAATTAATGCAATTTCACACAGTAATTAGTTGTGATAGCCATTGAAACATAAAACAAAATGCAATTAGCATTAGTTCACCGTGTTCAACCAGTATTAAACACTTCCCATGAATATTTAATAAATATTGGTACAGTATGCCTAATACACGTCGTTTCATTAATTAGAAACAATATACGTAACGGTAAACATACTTTATTTTCACTGATGATGTAAAATAAATTGGAGTACTCTAATCTATGTTATAAAAGTAATTTTAATTGCAAAAAAATGTTTTCTTACCACATACAAACTTTGTGACTATTTCCCTGGATTCACTATTGGTTTTCTTTTCTGTAAATGAGGAAGGCAGCCAGCGCGTAAGCTAACTGGAGCAAGTGGCTCTTCCAAATTCTAGATGTTCTTCAACGTTTCTGTAACCAGTTTTGTTGCTTGATAGCACCCGCAGACGCAATAAAATTGAATTATACGAAATCATGACAACTACCAATAAAGATGTGTTGCTATGTGATGATGTTTTGATCAAAAAATTATTTAACAATAAAATAAAATAATATTTTTTTGATCAAAACATCATAACATAGCAACAGCTCTTTATTTGTAGTTGTCATGATTTCGTATTAATTCAATTTTCTTCTGACAATCAGCGAAACCGGTTACAGAAACGTTGAAGAACATCTAGAGTTTGCTTGAGGCATTTAGGTAGGTGGTAGTGGACTTTTCCTTTACGTGATAGTAAAGGAGTTTTTTCACGCCCGAGGAGGTACCACCCCTTACATCAAGGGGCCGGTGAAGTCCCAACGGACGTTTCCGGTTCTGGTGTATGACTCGGTTTCCCTTATAAGCAAAAATGATGATGGCCCCTCCTTGTACAAAATATTTCGGAGATAAAATACCCCTCTATTCAGATCTCCGGGAGAGGGATGTGCAGGGGACACCGGCATCAAGATTTAACATATCCTTCTCGAATATATGTAGCCTAATTCTAATCTGAACTCTATCCACCATTTCCTCCAGGCTCATAGGCCCCAACTCCTCTTCCTCACCGAAACGCAAATCAGTGCCAAAGCAGCCACTAATCACCGTAATTTCCCGGGGTATGAGCTCCTTACTTCCTTTATATTGAATTGAGGCGTGTGCGCATACGTCCGTAGCAATCTACCCTGCATCAGACTCCCCAATTTAGAAGCTGGAAGAAAAGACATACTTTGGATTAAGCTTTCTCTCTCTCTCTCTCTCTCTCAGGGCTGCAACTAAATTTATCTGTTGCATTTACCGGTCACCTTCTGACAACAGCTTTGTCCAGCTCTTCGACTAACTTTCTGAAAAAACCGACCATGTGATATCTGAATATCCTTCCTCCGAGGTCACTATTCTTGGCGACTTCAATGTCCATAATAAGGAATGGCTAGGATCTTCAAAAACCACAAGCAAGAGCAGCGGAGGCCTTTGCAATCAGCAATTCTTTAGCCAATATGGTTCAGCAACCTACTTACTTTCCTCGCATCCCAACACACATCTCAAATCCCTTGGATCTCCTTCTTACTACAAAACCTAAATGCTATAAGACATCAGTCACCGCCTCCTTGGTCGCTCAGACCACGGCGTGGTCACTGCTTCCTGCGCAATGCAACCCGAGGTCACACAATCATCACACCCACGTATCGTTTGGCACTACAACTCCGCGAACTGGGAAGAAATGCGGGATTACTTTTCCTCATTTCCATGGGCGTCTGTCTGCTTCTCTCATCCTGACCCCTCTGATATCTCACAAAACGTCACCGAAATTATTCAAGCTGGCATGGAATTATTTATTCCACGTACACAGAAAACCTCTTCAGCCACTCAAAAGCCCTGGTTCTCTAAATCCTGTACAAGGCTAGATTTGAAAAGGTCAAAGCTCACAAAACGCTTCTACACAATCCCAGTCAAGAAAACCGTCAAGTATTTAACGACGCAAGAAACCGCTATGTCCGCATTCTTTCTGAGGCAAAAAACTCGTTTAATAACCACATCAAAAACAAAGTCCTCTCAAGCTCCAGCGGCAGCAAACCATTCTGGACTCTTGCCAAATCTATCTTGTTTCAGGGGATGAAATCGTTTCTACCGCCCTGGGGAAGGCTGAACTATTTGCCTCTTTGTTCGCCGGTAATTCTACTCTCAACCCACCTCCAAATGTTCAACCACCAACAGTCCCCAATGTCCCGCATAAAATGACTGATATCATTTTCAAAACTAAAAAGGTACGAAATATGCTTTCTTCTCTTAATACCAGGAAAGCTTCTGGCCTTGATAAGACTGTCCTCAAAAACTGCGCACCAGAACTTGCTCATCTCCTGACTTGTCTGTTTCAGACATCTTACAATGGAGGCATATTCCCTAGTAACTGGAAAACTGCTTGAGTACAACCCCTCCCCAAGAAAAGATCAAAAGTGCTTCCTAGCAACTACAGGCCAATTTATCTCCTTCAGTCGTCTTTAAAGTGATTGAAAAGTATATAAACACCGAATTGCTAAAGTTTCTTAAAAACAAAGTCTAATCCACGACAGGCAGTATGGATTCCATCAGCGCAGATCAACTGCCGACCTCCTTTCCTTTGTCACCCATTCTTGGAACCAGCCTATGAAACTACACGGTGAATCTCAGATTGTCGCTCTAGACATATCCAAAGTATTAGACCAGGTCTGGCACGCAGCGCTGCTTAATAAACTTCCGGCCTATGGCCTACCACGGTACGATAGTATTTAGGCTGTAAGCCCTCGTGGTGTGTTGTTGAAATATAAAAATATAGGTTAATAGCAAATTGAGCTATTCAAATTTGAAGCACCTAATAAAAAGTCGCTACCATAACGCACTTGCTGTGTCCTGAATTTCCTTTCTTACAAACATTTCTTACAATTTTTTTAAAGAAAATTCACTTAAAGAAAGAAACGTCTGGGCGTAGCAAATGTGTTATGGTAATGAATTTCCTTAGCTTTGATTTTTTACGAAACTCATATATGCGCCAAGAAAAAATATTTTTTTTGTAATATTTAATAGATTTTGTTTACCACAAACAATATTTGGTCTTGTGTATTGCTGTGACCTCCAGTGGAAATCAACTTTTTTTTTGATAAAATGCTTATAACGTTTTTTTTGGTTTTACTTAGAGATATACATTTTTGCACATTATATTCTTTATAACGTAAACGTGCGTACCCAGTTTGGTTGTCATAGCTTTGTTATTTTCGGAGATACATTTTTTTGGAGATACAACAATGTATTAAAAGAAAACTTAACATCTTCCCGGAAAAACTTGCCTAATTTTCTTCGCTAACAAACTTGTCCAAGCGACTTACAAAAGGAAGTTACCCACCAACTTTTATAAAAATTCTTTTTAAGTTATTAGTGAATTTTCGTAGAAGATTCACTAATGGGGAGATCCCAACTTTTGAATTTTGAAAAAAATTTAGCACACCGATAACTCAAAAAATAGTGGGCCGATTTTGATAAAATTTGGCATGTGCTTTCCTTTTGTAAATGGCTTGGATAGGTTCGTTAGTCAGGAAATTTTAATGAGGTTTTTGTTTTCATTTGAAAAAAAATTTTATCTCAAAAAATAAAAAATATGATAACCAAATTTGGTAGTAGGTTTATTATATAAAAAGTAAACTACACACCAAAATTTAGATTTCTGTGTCACAAGAAAAAAAGTTATAATAAAACATTTTGTACCAGATCATTTCTATGAAAATTCACTACCATAACGCACTTGCTGCGTCCAGGCTTTTTTTTAAAGTTATCAGTCCTAAAATTAAACACGGCATTACTTTATACCTATCTAATTGTATAGGAAATGGGTATGTATATTTTCATTATTGAACAATTAACTTTAGAAATTATGGTTCCACTAACGGTACTTTTAATACAATTCCATGAAAATATATACTTATTCTAAAAGTCAGACAATACAGATGTAATATTGAACCTGAAGCTATGAAGACGTGCTTGGAACCATAATATGTACATTGTTTGCGGACATGACTTTTATCTTAAACAGCATTAGAAATTCCAATTTGCAGTCGTCGCTGACAAATACTTAAGTGGCTTTGCTGGGAAAAATCAAGCAGGATTTTTTAAGTAAAAAATTTCATTGAATTTAGCAACTATTCCTATCAGTTTGTTTTGTTGTGTTGAAAAATGAACATTTAATCAAATTAAAGTATGATAAACCAAATATAAGGAAACGATTTATAGATAGATAGATAATTTATTGAGCCACGAGACACTGCAATCTGTATAGGCCAAGCAGAACCAGTTCAAAATATATAGCAATTACAGGTTTCCCTATTTTTAAAGTTTATTATTGGGATTTTGTAAACGATAAGCGATAGAGAGTTGTTTAAATTAGAAAAAAGTTGCCCAATTCAACGACCATTTGGAATATGAGATGGCAGCCTTTGGGTGAGGGTAGGCTCACCGATGAGACGTATGGCTATCTTCTGAATGGACTCCAGGATAGCGAGTGTAGAAGCGGCAGCAGCACCCCAGATGTATGCACAATCAACCAAAGGTTGCAGTGCTATCGGGGCGGCAAGGCCGCGGACGCGCCCTGAGGAAAAAAAAGCACCCCAGAGGTGGGAGCAGTATTCGAGGTTTGGCCTTATTTGTGAAGTATATAAGGTATAGAGATTAGCTGGTGAAAAGTATTTGCGAGCCTGGAAGAGGAAACCTAATTTATTAGCAGCCGCTTCTGCAATTGTTGGTGCCAATTGAGATTTCGATCCACAGAAATGCCAACAAGTGAAAAGGACTTATTACTTTGAATAACTTGGTTGTTCATTGTGATGGGTCTAGGGCTGGTGTATCTCTTATAAGAAAGAAAGCGAGACTGAGTTTTGGTGGGGTTGAATTGTACAATATTTCTACTTCCCCAGTCTAATTTTGGAGATCCACGGAGACAGAACCCTCCAAAAGTCTGCGATCCTCATCTAATTGGGCTAAGAATATTGTATATTTGAGTGGAGGGTGCTGTCGTCCGCGTAACTGTGAACTGGGTTGGATGTGCTAGGGAGGAGGTCATTGATGTGGAGAAGAAACAAAGTAGGGGCTAAAGCTGAACCTTGAGGAACTCCTGCATTAATTGGATATAGTTTAGGGGAATGGCCATCCACGACAACAAAAATGCTCCGGTTGGAGAGGAAATTTGCGGTCCAGGTACAGAATTTTGGTGGTAGGCCATAGGCCGGAAGTTTACTAAGCAGCGCTGCGTGCCAGACCTGGTTAAATGCTTTGGATATGTCTAGAGCGACAATCTGGGATCCACTATATAGTTCCATAGACTTGTTCCAAGAATGGGTGACAAAGGAAAGGAGGTCGGCAGTTGATCTGAGCTGACGGAATCCATATTGCCTGCCTGTCGTGAATTAGACTGCGTTTTTCAAGAGATTTTAGTAATTCGGTGTTTATATACTTTTCCATCACCTTAAAGACGACTGAAAGGAGAGAAATAGGCCTGTAGTTGCTAGGAAGCGCTTTGGATCCTTTCTTGGGGACAGGTTGTACTCGAACAGTTTTCCAGTTACTACGGAATATGCCTCTATTGTAAGATGTCTGAAACAGACGAGTCAGGACAGGAACAAGTTCTGGGTGCGCATTTTTTGAGAACAATTGCTGGGATCTCGTCAAGGCTAAAGGCTTTCCTGGTATTAAGAGAAGAGCAATGGATAATATTACCTACCAGAATCGCCAGAGTGAACGTATTCTCACTCCCACTACAGAAGTCGAAACTTTGATTGTAGTTTCGCCAGTAAAGTTAGATTCATCAACAAATTAATTAAATTTTTATTAAATTTTAGAGAATCGTGTTTAAAATTATTTACCCGTTAACACTTGCAACATATTGTTCTATTCTTCTTGTGGTATTCTTTGGGTCAAAATCCCTCACCTTTGGTACACCATATGTACCAATATCTACGTACATCTCAGCCTGACTATTTTTCTTATTTGATGGTGGATGAACCATGCCTGGATTATAAGGCAATTTGAATGGACAAATCCACATCGGATATACTTTCACAGCATCTTCAAATATGTCTATACTGTTTTTGAGTTTCTCAAGAGGTACAAGCATATCTTGAATTATGTGGTTATTTTCATACAGTTTTTTAATAGGCCCAATGGTTGTCAGTTTTAAAAACGATACTTTGGGAGGCATCAACCAGCCCACGAAAATTCTAAACAGAAGGTTGTTACCAAACGGTACTATATCCTGAAATGACAAAAACAGCAATCAAAGGTTAATAACCTTGACAAAATGTACAAGAAACTTAAAAAAAAAGTTAACCTCAATGGAATTAAAAAATATTTTACACTCAACAAGTAAAATATATGCGGGGTATTGACTTTAAAAGTAACCTTCTTAATATATTAACCCATTAAGGGCCGAGGCAGTAGAAAATATCATAGCATCAATTACCTGTAGCTTTGAACGAAGGTTCAGATTTCATCCAGAGCAATTGAGTTTATATATCTGTATAAAACTTTTAAAACTTTTTTGCAACCTTCGAATGTTAGTAATTGCTAATGATGGGAAAAACGGTTAATTTCTGTTAACAGTTGAAGCCGTTAACGTTATTTAATAATAACCGTTGAAAATAACGACTTCAGTAATTTTAAACTGGATAGTCGATCGATAGTATCCTACATTTCCAAAGCTGTGAGCGAGATCGAGCACACTAGTATAAATGCATTGTATTTTTACCGCGTTATTTCACGTAGTGTATAAATCTCAAATTTTGTCGATATGAAAAGGAAACAAAGGGTTAAGAAATTATAATAAGCGTGTCGTAAATCTTTTGCCACTCTGAAGTGAAACTTTTAGAAATCAGAAAGAAGTCTTATATTAGTATTTACTTAGATGTTATGGGAATTATAAACTTGTCATTTCTCACAAATTTATTTTATGAGGGGTCTTTACGTAAATGTCAATGCCACAGCAAGAATCAATAAATATCATTATTTATCACGTCTTGGGACGTTAGACGTTAGAACTTTTATTGCTACACAGGGAGTGATTCTAAGAACTCCATAACATAACGCAGCTCATAAAATTTCGGTAAAGAAATTTGCCTTTATTCTGTACATATGGTTTGTTATTACATTATGCTTTTATTCTTTCTTAGAAAGATCTCTATCTCTAGTTACATTTTCGGTTCACTGGTCATCTTTATCAGTCCACTTTTAAAAACTGTGCAAACAACAGCCAACAGTATAAAAAATTGAGTTTGAGTTTAAAAAAAATTGGAAGATATGTAGTATTAATTGTTTATTTACTTATTTTAATATTCGTTGTTTTAAAATTAGTTTCAAAAATTTCAAAGGGCTGTAACTTGGAGGAGAAGGGGTTTCAAGAAAAACTTAATAAAAAGACATCCCTTATTTTTCTCCAAAGAACCACCCTGTAAAATTTTTCGCATCAATTTGGAAACACCCTGTATGTATATATATATATATATATATATATATATATATATATATATATATATATATATATATATATATCATTTAATTTTTTATAATTAAATGTATATAGATATTAAAAAATGTTGTATCATTATATTTTTTTATCAATTTGATAACTATTATCAAACAAACGAAAATGACGTGTTAACTGTTTTCTTAGGTAATGTATATAAATTTAAATAAATAAGTACTTTAATTTCACGTGAAATAACCCTATTTTGCGTTGTCTATAGTGAAAGTAATAACACGTTTTTACAGAAATTCATCTTTTCACCCAACATTTTTTATTATTAAATATTTGGCTTTACATACTAGTGGGAAACTCAACTGTTTCAAAAGTAACAGCTTCTAAGTTTAACAGAATAACTCTGTGTAGTAGTGTCCGTATGCCGTATCCCCATCAACAACCGGTTAAAGTTAAAATTAAACCGTTTTATTGTACCGAAGATCATACGTCCTTAAAGCTGTGAGCGAGAGCGAGCATTCCCAATCTCAAGGCTATTCATCCCGTTAAATGGTTAAATAACAGTTGCCGATGAAAACCGATGTTTATTCATCGAACCTAGTTGCAGTAGAACTGAAACAGACACGACTCCGAATTCTAGGTTAGTGTAAAAAGCGTTACTTTTTAAGCCGTTATTTTTATAAATCCATAACTGGTGGTTACCGTTACGGCTCAGTAACCGTTTAAAAATAGCTGACAGTTAAATAACGACCCATCACTAGTAATTGCACTTACAATACAGGCATAATCCTTGTAATTAACAGTTATGATAACAATAATAATAATAAATCTAATACACACAGTACACTAAGAAAACGGTTAACATTTATCAATTATTAAAGGGAATAAATGAAAGTCTTTACTACCAGACAATCTTTTTATTCCTTGAGTAGGCCATTCCTAACTCCCTCCCCAGTACAGTGCCTGGGATAGTGCCTCGAAGCAACTAGGAACTGCTTTGATAATCATGATGCAGATGAATTTCGGACACAGATCTTTTCTCATGCGAGTCGTCAGCAAGCAGATTCTGAGAGACAAGGCGACTGAAGACCTCGACAACTTCCCAGCATCGCCAAGATGCTTTTATTTCTAAACGTCAATATTGACTTCGTTGATTTCAGCTATTCCCTTTAATAATCTCGGCGATGCAGGTCAACGTCACCAAATCTTATGGGAAATTGTCGAGGTCTTCAGTCGCATTGTCTCTCAGAATCTGGTTCGACTTGCAGCAGAAAAGATCTGTGTCGGAAATTTATCTGCAGCATGATTAACAAATCAGCTCCTAGTTGGTTCGAGGCACTGTCGCATAAATTTAAGAAGTTAGTACTGAGGAGGGAGTTAAGAATGGCCTACTCAAGAAAGGAAAAAGATTGTCTGGTAGTAAACCTTTCATCTATAGCAGTTCCTAGTTGCTTCGAGGCACTGTCCCAGAAATTTTAGAAGTCAGTACTGAGGACGGAGTTAAGAATGGCCTACTCAAGGAAGAAAGTATTGACGTTCAGAAATAATATCATCTGGGCGAGGCTGGCCAACGTCACCAAATCTTATGGGAAGTTGTCGAGGTCTTCAGTCGCATTGTCTCTAAGAATCTGGTTCCCGACGACTTGCATCAGAAAAGATCTGTGTCCGAAATTCATCTGCAACCTGAAATAAAGCAGTTCCTAGTTGCTTCGAGGCACTATCCCAGAAATTGAAGAAGTCAGTACTGAGGAGCGAGTTAAGAATGGCCTACTCAAGGAAGAACGTATTGACGTTCAGAAATAATATCATCTCGGCGAGGCTGGCCAACGTCACAAAATCATATGGTAAGTTGTCGAGGTCTTCAGTCGCATTGTCTCTCAGAATATGGTTCTTGACGACTTGCATCAGAAAAGATCTGTGTCCGAAATTCATCTGCAACATGAAATAAAGCAGTTCCTAGTTGCTTCGAGGCACTATCCCAAAAATTTAGGAAGTCAGTACAGAGGAGGGAGTTAAGAATGGCCTACTCAAGGAAGAAAGTAATGACGTTCGGAAATAATATAATCTCGGCGAGGCTGGCCAACGTCACTAAGTCTTATGGTAAGTTGTCGAGGTCTTTAGTCGCATTGTCTCTCAAAATCTGGCTCCCGACGACTTGCATCAGTAAAGATCTGTGTCCGAAATTTATCTGCAACATGATTAACAAAGCAGTTACTAGTTGCTTCGAGGCACTGTCTCAGAAATTTAAGAAGTCAGTACTGGGGAGGGAGTTAAGAATGGCCTAGTCAAGGAAGAAAAATATTGTCTGGTAGTAAAGCCTTTTATTTATTCCCTTTAAGAAGGTTAAACCCAGACGCATTGACGTTCAGTAATAATAACATTTAGCAAGATTACATTTACTTTCAAGCAAAGATCAGGAGGTAATTAATTTTCGAACTATAAGATCTGATAAAAAAATCTCTTTGGTAGCAGAAAGATAGAAGCCTGATCAGTCAGTTAACGACCAGAAATATTTAGGCAAAATGGCAGTTTTTGCTACACATACCGTCTATTGTAAGGTAATATTATTTTGGCAGGAAATACCCTAAATACTTTAATTTAAAATAATTAAGCGCCCTGTATTATAAGAACTATTAACTTCAGATCCATTTTTTCGGGAATTTCGATATTCTTAAAAATACGTACTATTAATTTTCAGTAAAAAAAGCTTAAGCTGCTATTAAAATAAAAAATGAAAATGGTCGAGTAACTTTTTTGGTGTGAATAACTAAAGTTTTTTAAGCAATAAGTATTGTGGTTTAAGTTACCTGTAATTCCCAAAATATGGACCTAGTATGCCTATGATAATAATCCCTTAAAGGTATATATTCAACTATGGGATCATCTTTATTTAGCATTTCTTTAACGTGAGAAAAGAACCACGGCTTGTACCATTTTCCAATACGATTCATCTGAAAAACAAGAATATTTTTTATATATTTAGAACTTAGAAAGCTTAGGAATCATTACTTTTCCGAATTCCACCATATCAGTTTGATTACCAGTCATCAAAACAGCTTCGTCTTTGCTAAAAATCAAGCCTTCAACAAATTCATTTTCTTTAGATTCACTAGCTGTTTGAATTTCTTTGCAAAATTCATCAATATCTTTGAAACCATTATAAGTTAGCTTTACAAATTTATGAGCTGGTATCATTTTGATTTCTACTGCAGTTAAAAATCCTAGAGTTCCATATGACCAAGGAATTGAGTAGAAAAGGTCTGAGTTTTCAGTATGGGTACAAGTTACTACGCTTCCATCGCAAAGAACTAACTCATAGGAAATGCAAACGTGTTGAAAGAGGCCATGTAAGTGGGAGGAAGATTCTATACCAGTCCCCATTACAAGACCTCCGACTGTAAGGTCATCCATTTCTGGAAGGACAGGTATTGTCCACCCTAGAGGGTTCAATGTTGCTGTTAGTAAGCCCATGGTTACTAAAGGTTCCACTCGAACAACCTGCAGAAAAAAATTCAGTATATTTATAACAATAATTGGCTTTAGAGGTTGCATTTAGTGAAACAGAAGCATTAACTCTTTTTGAAAATCAGGGTTATCTTACAATTATATAACTTATTAATTAAAAATAAAAACTTTCATTAGTATGAAGGTATTTTGTAAACGTTAAAATTAAAACGGCCCACTTATTTGTACTCAGACGCAAATGGTGTAAATAAAAGGTTTCTAT
Source organism: Tillus elongatus (assembly GCA_964006375.1). Classification (NCBI taxonomy): domain Eukaryota; kingdom Metazoa; phylum Arthropoda; class Insecta; order Coleoptera; family Cleridae; genus Tillus; species Tillus elongatus. Next base: position 132,034,072 of record OZ023269.1, read on the forward strand.
TTATTACCTGATTAGAATACGATAAGATTTTTTATTAGTGAATTTTCTTAATAAAAAATCACTAATGAGAAGATCTCGACTTTTGAATTTTGAAAAAATTTCTTTAAATGAGCGCGAACTAGGCCCCCTAGAACATATATCCAGGGTCAGTTTCAATTTATATATAAATATATATATATATATATATATATATATATATATATATATATATATATATATATATATATATATATATATGTATATGTATCACACCGACAACTCAAAAAATAAAGGGCCAATTTTGATACAATTTGGTGAGTAAATGCTTTTTGCAAGTGGCTTGGATAAGTTCGTTAGCCAGGAAAATCGGACCAGTTTTCCCGGGAAAATTTTAGGTTTCCTTCTGGAAAGATTCATACCTCCCGAAATAACAAAGAGCAGCAACCAGATTTGGCAAGCTGGTTTAGGTTTTAAAAACCAAACTTTGCACCAAAATTTAGGTCTATGTTGAAAGACAAAAAAGTTATAGGCACTTCATGAAGCAAAATTTTAGTGCCACTAAAAGTCAGAGAAGACGCAATACCAAAATATTATATGTGTTAATAAGTACACTTGGAGAAAACCCAAATCACCACAACACATATTTCAGAGACCTTACGATCGTTTCGTTGACCAAGTCAACATCTTCAGAGGAAGAAGTTTTTGTGAAAAATTATATTTTGGTAGGTGGGTAAATAACTTGGTTGTCCGGGAAAGTCGGACAAGTGTTTTTTAATTTATGTAATTTATTTTATTAGCGAATTTTTTTGTACAAAATTTTCTTAAAATGGCGAATTTTCTTATTAATGATTTTAATGAATTTTCTTTGAAGAAACATTTGAGAATTTTTGTATGAAAAATTATCCAATTGATGGAACATTTTTTAAATGAAATTCGTCGAAAATACGGTTTTAATGGATTTTCGTGCAAACAAATTATTTTACTTTCAATTTTAATTACAGATTAGGTATATAATTTGAATTTTATGTATGCTTTTAGCAGAATTTCGTATAAAAAATAGTTAGCCAAATTTGATTCCTGCTTTCATTAAAAAAAGACATCTGCGATTAAATATTTTTATGAAAATTCACTACCATAACGCACTTGCGGCGTCCAGACTTTTTTACAAATATGTTTACGTAGCTCTTGTAGCAATATTTTTAAACACTTTTAACTAATTTGTATTTTGTCACTTATGGCCTGATTTAACTCAAAATCGCTCTCTAACAGTTTCAGCGGTCTCAGATTACGAATTTTTGGTTTAATTTGAAAGTTCAAAATGACGGCGACAATAGAAGGGACGAAAAGTATAGTCCAGTTAAAATTACAGATGGTGTCCCGGTATCTTTTTTGGGGTTGACAATTTTAGTGCCTTTTAAACAACAAAAAAACGTGTTTTTATCTTTTCAAAACAAATATTTATCGGTTTATTGAGGACGCTATTTAAATGCTAATGATGAAAGAAAAATTTACCGAAGTTATTATTTTTTACATTCCATGCATTGAGAGATACTAATTCATTCTATTTATATACAGGATGATGAAAAAACGGCTTCACTCCATATAAACCCGGATGTGATGGTCGACAGACTTGCTCAACATGACTTTCGCTCGGCGTCTAACATAATTAAAAGGCTCCTTCTTATTATTTATCTTTCTTAGAGGCTATCGTATGTAAGTATTCTGGATGTTTGTTTATATCTAATAATGCCGCGATGGCCATAATTGCGTGTTCTATGGCGATTATCGAGTCACAAATGAATTTAAAATAAGTGAGTAAGAATTTTTGCTTAGACAATATAATAATATGACATGGTTTATGGTTCCAGATTGCGGATAAGTGTGCTTGAAAGGGATATACGGTCAACTTGATTTCTAACTATATAAGAAGGAATCCTAATTGTCTAGGTAAATGACTGATGAGTATGCCTTTCGTGGAATATGGTAATTAAGGATTTAAAAAATGTCGAGATTCCTTTAAAATTCCTCAGAACATGATATATCGTTACTTAAAACATAACTTAATTATTAGAATTAGCTTTTAGCAAATTTTTGTAGAAAAAGTAAGCTTCCAAATCACAACACATAAATTATATATATATATATATATATATATATATATATATATATATATATATATATATATATATAATCTATTTACTTACCAACAAGTTTCGACAAGCACGCATGTACTTGAAAAGACGGACGTACAGAAAAGAAAAGTACAGCCATTTCTAGACAACAAAAATCTCAAACAACACTCATATAATGCCAATCCTACTACAGTAGTTCACAACCTCTCAAATTGTGAGTGCAATCAAAGTTCTATCCAAAGGTCTTAATTTTGCACCAACCCCTAATTTTATCCCAATAGAAAAGATATTTTCTCAATCAGAAGATGCTATAACACACTTACCGATTGGCGAAGCCAAAATTACGAGACAGGACATTGCCAGGATATTACGTTCTGCCAAACCTCCACCTCCCAACCTTTCTTCTCACGAACGACAGTCAATCATAGACCCAAACCGAAACATAGAAATTATAATCCTACCAGGTAAAGGTAAGATGCTTACTGGCAATTAGGCCAATGCTGGCCCTTTTTGCTCATCTAAACTAACCTACCCTCCACCTTAAGCTCGATCTCAAGGACAGAAGTTATTTGAAAAATCTTCCGCTGCCGATGAGTCTCGAACCGTCGTCCCCAGAGTCCGAATCGGGAAGTTTAACTCGACTTTCCAACACGGCCACGGCTAATCCTACCAGCAGACAAAGGCAACGCTACAGTCATACTCGAGAAAACAGACTATATGCAAAAGATGGACAATATACTAAACAGCACAGACTACAAACAAATCCCTAACAACCCTACAACTTATCTTGAAAATAAAACCAAAACTATTATCACCAACTCCCAACTCAGTCCTGACCTCAAAAAAATAACTAATCCCCGCGAAAAATCATCTCGCATCCCTAGAAAATCCATAAGCCTGATGTTCCCCTTCGCCCTATCGTAAGTGCCCACGGTTCACCCACACAAAAACTTGCAAAACATCTAGCCAAAACTTTCCAACCATTAGTAGAAAACGCTACATCCTATGTCAAAAACTCCACCCATTTCATTGACCTTTTCCAAAACAACACCATTTCTCAAAACGACATCCTAGTTAGCTTTGGTATAGTTTTTTATTCACTAATATACCTCTATCTGAAACCCTTGACATTCTCAAAAATAAACACAATATTTCACACGATAACTTAGCTCTTCTAGAACACTGCACATCTAACACGTATTTCCCCTTTCAAAACAAATTTTACAAACACGTTCGAGGTGCTTCAATGGGTTTGCCACTCTCTCTTGCATTGGCTAACATTTTCATGGAAACTTTCGAGACACAAGCCCTCAATTCATCCCAACTTAAACCAACCTGTTGGTTAAGATACTTTGACGATATTTTCGCAGTTTGGCCACACGGTAAAGAATCTCTAGACGAATTCCTTTCTTACCTAAATAATGTCAACCCCCAAATACAGTTCACCATGGGAATAGAAAATACTTTTTCGTTGTCTTTCTTAGATGTACGCCTCACTAAAAACCCAGTCAGATGATTTTCTTACACTGTGTACCGAAAACCAACCCACACTAATCGTTATCTTAACGACCAATCTCACCATCACCCAACGTAACAAAATTCCGTGGTTCGAACACTAACAACACGATCCCTTAGACTAACGGACAACAACAACAAACAGACAGAATTAAACTTCTTAAGACAGACATTGCTATAAAACGGATACGACAACAATCATATACTACGAAGTATTAGAAACGCACAACAACAAACCACTACACCACAGCAAGAACAGACAGAGTCCACACAAGAACACACAGCGCTTTTACTATATATTAAAGCTGTCACCGACAAATTCGGCCGAATTTTTAGAAGCCATAATATCAAAACCATATTCACAACAGAGCAAAAACTGTAAAATCTAATAAAAACTCCCAAGGATACGATTCCGAACGACTCCCATGGAGTTTACGAAATCCTTGTTCTGACTGTTCCCGAACTTATGTAGGACAAACAAATAGACGCATCCACAATAGAATATGTGAACACACCTTCGCAGTTAGCAAATACGGCCCCTCATCGGAGCTGGCCATGCATCATATTCATACAGGATACAAAATAGACTTCGACAATGCCAAAAAAATAGTCCCGGTTTACAACTTCAAAACAAGAATTATCCGCGAAGCAATCGTGATCGAAAAACGTACCTATTGTTTAAGTAAGGGAGATAATGGTCTTCGTCTTCCGATTACTTGGAAACCTTTTATATCTTCATTAAAAACACACAAAAAGACAATAAATTTAATAGAAAATGTGAATTCCCCTGTATATGTCTCAACAAATGCCTGTAATCTTCCTAATCCTCCTAATCCAAACTGGCATTTTTCGACTTCACTCAAATTTATAAAAATGTTTTTTTCATGTTTGTTATTAAATAATTAGTTCAGTAAAACTCACGTTATATCCTTGGGAATGGAATGAATTTTTCCGAAAGCTTGGAATTTAATAAAGAGTTTTATTTTGCAACTGACGGCTTTCCCACAATTTTTTGATATATATATATATATATATATATATATATATATATATATATATATATATATATATATATATATATATATATATATATATATATATATATATATATATATGTAAACATATAAAAATTAAAACTGACCGCGGATACGGGTTTTAAGAGTCTTAGTTCGCGCTCATTTGAAAACAATTTTTCAAAATTCTAAAGTCGGGATCTCCCCATTAGTGAATTTTTTCTACGAAACGTCACTAAAATGATCACCTATCGTGAGTCAAAGCGAACTCTTGGGTTTGGACTTTTTAGCGATACACGATATTTTACCTCTTGAAATATTATATCTATTGAGAATATAAATTGTATTTTAACATATTTTAACTGCGCTAATGGATTACTGCCTTCGTCATACAAACAGACAGACAGCGTCTAATATTTTTAGTCTTAAGTTTAACTATTTGAGGAAAAATTTAATATTCACATGAAAGTGAATATCTCCTTAAAATTGTTATAAGTTTGGGTCTTCTCCTTAATTCTTAATTAAAATATTAGTATGTATACGAAATTTTTAGCAATACCAAAAACTGTAATATAAATTGGAAAATTCTCTAGTAAAATTTTGGAAAAGGAAAGCAATCTAGGTACCTGTCTTTCAACATCTATTTCTAATACATCAACCAAGTCAATTTTGATTTTGTAAAAGGTTTTTTTGTAAAGAGGTGTCCTAAAAGAGACCATTTGCCACCCAGGTCTTGCAGTACACATTTGGTGTTTACTTCCATTTTTTATCCAGTCTAAAATCTGAAAAAAAAACATTTGAAAATGTAACAGGTATAACCAGAGATATAACTCGAATTTCAGAAAACTTATAATTAGAAAGTTTCTCCTAGATTGTTATAGATATAGTGGTAGTACTATACAAACGTACTCAGAACTACTTTCAAAATATCCAAATTCCACATACACTTTAATAACCATTATGATTAAATGGTTGTAAAGTCGAGTTATGATAATTTTATTATCTGAGTGCACCATACGTTATTTAATATAATTTAATTTCTGCAAGTTTGGATCAGTTTAATTGGATCAATTATAAATTAATGCGGATATTCTACAGGGTTCGGTTTAGCACCCACATTTTGTATTCCATATAAACTTTCTTCTGTTAACAACAAACAATCCGATTCACAGCTTCGCGATGATATCACTCTTCAGCGCGTTTTCATCGACTCGCTCAATATTTGCTTCTGGCTTTTTATCAATGATAGTCGAACTAACCAACTAACCAAATGATTATCTGTATAATATTTTTAGCTTGGGCTCTGCACGTCTGGTTATCTTTAATGCCTCAAAAACACAGAATTGCATCTTATCTAGGGAAAGTGATCTACAAAGCTCAGATGTTTAGATACCTGGCAAACAATTGCCCCAAAAATCCACAATCTCTAGATTGTGGCAGAGTACCTTTGCTGACATTCACTTGTTTTCAATATTACATTGACAGCAGCAGAAAAGCCTGGGCTTCCGTGTCTGGTTAAAAGTTTGTTTTAATCACAGCTTTTTTTACGCTGTGTAAAGCACATATGCGTCCAGAGTTTAAATATTGCTTTCATGTCTATGGTGCTGCCACGAAGATAACCTTGTATTTCCTAGATTCTAGTCAGAAACGAGCTCTTTGCCTTATAAGAGATTTATTTATCACAATATTACTTCTGTAGACCACAGGAGAAAAGTTGGAGGTCTCTACTTCTTCTATCGATACAATCATCGATATTGTTTATCATAATTTGTTTCGTTAATACCCCCCTTGCGACTTTTAATCAGCAAACTTGTTCTACTTAAAAAGCACACGCTCTAATAGGTATCAAATTACCCATTTGTCGAACAGTTCATTACGAATCCTCGTTATTTCGTAGAGGGCCTAAGCTTTGAAATGCCCTCCTGGCAGACATATTTCCAAACACATAATCTTCAACCAATCAAGAGGGTGTCAAATCTCTCTATGTGCGTGTGGGTGTGTGTGCGCATGGGTGCACGTGTTTGTTTGTAATTAAACATAACCTCAAAATCAACTGCACAGGCGTAGTAATTGGACATATGTTACACGTCAAGTAATACATAAACGACAAAGTCTTATTTAAACAGTTATACAAACGCCTTGGCAACTTCAGACAGTTCGATATACCTATATATTCAGCTAAATTACAGTAAAATTCATAAGAACACCTCCACATTTATACGTCAATGTTATCTCTACCTTTATGTCATTTATCATAATACTTTTACAATTACTGTCTTGTTATTCGGAACAATAAACAAATAAACATGATACAAACATAAAAGTAATTTTCTCTGTCGGAACACCGAAGTCGTAGCAACAATATTCATAAATAAAGTCAATAAATTTCACCCACACAGTTAGTTACAATCTCATTTCTTAAAGCTCGAACAAGAATTCACGTTGCATTATACCTAAGCCAAGATGTATTTTCAGACCCAATTAAGTTAACTTAATGAAAGCAATATCTGATTTCAGTTAGTTCTTCTATAGTTATTGTGTAAATGTTAATTATTTTACTTATTTAAGGAATGTGAAAAATTGAGAAGTAATTGTATTTTGTACTTCACAATTTATAATGGAGAGAAAAATAGTATGTATGCATAGGTACCTATTTCAAATTGCCGATCGTTTAGTTGTACCTAATTGGACTTATTTGTGAATGTTGTAAACAGTTTGACCAGAAATGCGTAATACGTGACCAAAAAAGAACGTAGATGTCAATTTTAGGTCGGATTGGAATATAAATTACAAAATTGTCTAGCACTACATATATATTTTTAAATTTTGAATAAATTTTTGTAATTCATAACTCCAAAACTAGTACATGACAATTTTAAGTCAAATTGCGTAACAAATAACAAAATTCTCTGCCATATTGAAACTACCACCTTCAATATTAGTTATCACAGCAGTCTGAAATCATATAAATAACGTGTCAGTTGTAACTACAATTCGTTATCAATTTATTACTATTTGGTACTTAAGTAATTATTATTCGTTAAGGGCGTGAAAAATAATAAGCTTTTTTATTAACTGATATTCTCCTCACCGTGATACCGTTCCATACTAAATACAGACGCAGAGACTACTTTTCTGGCTTCACATTTGTCAAGTTTACATCTGCATTTAGTATAGGAATTTTTATAACGCCCGGGTATGAAAATATAAAAAGAACGCAACAAGAAAGATGTTTTTATAAAGAAAGATTGACAATCACAGATGACAAAATAACTTTTTGAGGCCTCAGTGGTCCAGGGGCCAGAACGTGTGCCTCTGAACCGAAGGGTACTGGGTTCGATCTCAGGGTACTCCTTTCACTTTTTCAGTACGTACTGTACCATTAACATCACCCGAGATTGTGGCATTGTATTTGAGCAAGTTAAATGTCTGTACGTTCCGCCATTCGGCGTAAAGACGTTGGTCCCGTGTCCATACGATGTTGGGCTCCTTAACGATCCCTACCCTCCTTACAGAAAGGCAGGCATTCGACAAAATTTCTAGAATAGTGAGGTGAGACTGCTCCCTGACGTCGGTGATTGGCCATAGTGGCGGAAATAAACCGACGTTAAGGAAAGATAAATAAATTTTAGGGATGAACTTAACTCGAGCTTGTGCCCATAAAAATGAAAGTGTCCCCTTTTATAGATCATCGAAAAAAGGTGATGTAAAATTAAAATCTCTTGGAGAGTACACATTTGAAGAACTACTGTTTGAATGCCATCGGTACCGAAAGAGTTTTCGGTGTCTATTGCAATTTTTACACACCGAACTAGTTATTGGCTTATCTATTTTTTAATTCTAAAAATCTAAATTCTCCTTAGATAACATTATGATTTCAACAACACAGAGGACCGCATATTATACACGACAAGTGAAAGTGTTTTTCAATCACGTCATTCCACGTCGGTTGAATAGTTCCAGTCAAATATCCTGCGAAATCTCCTGATCTGAAATTTCTCGATCTCTTTTGTGGGCTTATATTAAAATTAAGTCCATAAAGGGAAACCAATTGATTTAAAGTAATTAAAAACATAATTGGAATGGTTATTAAAGCTACAGGCCCAGATATTTTTAAAACGCCCTATTTGGCTATCGAAGTTGACTACAATGTTGCAAAAGCTTTGGTGTAGTATATTTCGAGCATCTATTGCTAAACAATTACCCTGGTTTTAGACTTCGCCGCATTTCGGTTTGTATTATAATTATTTTCAAGGATTATTTAAGGAGCTATTGACTTAAAGAACTGAAGGAAGCAAGACATACAGTTTTTGAAGTGACATTCATTCCACTATTTTGTCAGCCTTAGTTTAGAACATTATACCTGACTGAAAATATGTTTCTTAGACCACAGGCTATATCTATTTGTAATACACCTTTCATAATTAAAACTTAGAAATACAATAAAATATAACAAACATAAGTAAAATATAGTTTTGCATTTAATAATAAAATATTGTCTCAAATACAAAACTGACTTTTTTTTAGAAATAAATCTAAAATTGGAAAAGTTTGATATTGCTCAATTAAGATTTAAAATTCGTTTGAAATGGAGTGTTACACGATCCTCTTTCGATAAAAAAAACCTTAAAGTGGTATTTACCTTAAAAAGTAGTGAGACTTTTGCAACAAAAGCTGCATCAGAGCAACAAGCTTTTTAAAATCTCTTTCAAAAGTCGCTATTCTGGATTATATCGAATTTAACCGAATTTTTTCGTCAGCATTGAATATAAGACTGGCCAATTAACTATCTAACATTGATTTCTATGGAAATAACTATGGAAGTTTATTTATTTGTAGTGCGATAATAGGGTATTACAACACAACTTCACCACACTCTGTTTGGTTAAGATATATTATCTGCCTAAAAATAATTGGAACATACCTATAACATAATGGAAGTAGATAAATAATTGTACTTACTTGCTTCTGCACCGCTTTTACTTTCTTATCGTGTAGCTTGGGGGCACTGTTAAGCCTAAATACAAGCCTATTTCGAAAATATAACCACACATCATAAACAAAGGATAAAGGCAATACAAACAGACAAACAAACACCCATCGGTATTGTATTATTACATATTCCAGAAAATTATTTAAAATAGCTAACATTTTATTGAAGTTTATTTTCTAAATCATATATCAAGGCTGAACGTACCAAATGAAAGTAATAACACATTTAAAATCATCAGCAGCAGCAAACGATGAGTTTTGGGCGCATGGCTTGAATATATGTATGACATGGCGAATTGAACAGATGATAAAATTTTATTTGTCCACGATAAAACTAATGTATTGTGTATTATCAACAAAAAAATTTAATTTCTTGTTGTTATAATGTTATCTTAAACTATTTTAAAAATAATTGAATCCCTTAGTTCGTTATGTAATTTGATAAGAGGTTATTTAGTGAATATGGATCAATGTGCTGATGTATAAAGTCAAATCAATTAATAAAAGACAGGTTAGACATTGTTTTTTATTATTTCAACAACACACCACGAGGGCTCACAGCCTAAATACTATCGTACCGTGGGTGTCGACAAGGAGGAAAGAGGCAACTTGTTAATTCTAGACTTGAAGGTTTGAAGGTTCGGAAGAGAAGGAACAATATGTGCCGGTAAGGAACTCCACAGATTGCAAGTCCTCGGGACAAAAGAGCGGGCATAACAAGATGTTCTATGTCTGGTGACCTGGACAGTAAAACGGTGCATTCGCTCTGTTTTCCTGGTAGGTCTGTTGGGGGCATTAGGTGAAGGAACTATGGAGAAAGCTCCTCTGAGAAGTGTCCGTGTAGATATCTATAAAAGAGAGAGAGGTCACCAACGGCACGTCGGTGGGCAAATGATAGCAGACTTTGGGTGAGGGTAGGGTCACCGATGAGACGTATAGCTATCTTCTGAATTGAGTCCAGGATAGCGAGTGTAGAAGCGGCAGCGGCACCCCAGATATGGAAGCAGTATTTGAGGTTTGGCCTTATTTGTGACGTATATGAGATTAGCTGGTGAAAAGTATTTGCGAGCCCGGAAGGGGAAACCTAATTTCTTAGCAGCCGTTTCTGCAATTGATGTGACATGTTGGTGCCAATTGAGATTTCGATCCACAGAAATGCCAACAAGTGAAAACGAGTCATTACTTTGAATAACTTGGTTGTTCATTGTGATGTGTCTAGGGCTGGTGTATCTCTTATGAGATAGAAAGCAAGACTGAGATTTGGTGGAGTTGAATTGTACAAGATTTATACTTCCCCAGTCTAATATTTTTTGGAGATCCACAGAGACAGAACCCTCCACGAGTCTGCGATCCTCATCTAATTGGGCTAAAGAGACAGGCTTAGAATATTGTATATTTGAGTGGATGGTGCTGTCATCCGCGTAACTGTCAATTGGGTTGGATGTGCTAGAGAGGAGGTCATTGATGCGGAGAAGAAACAATGTAGGGGCTAAAGCTGAACCTTGAGGGACCCCTGCATTAATTGGATACAGTTTAGATGAATGGCCATCCACGACAACAGAAATGCTCCAGTTAGAGAGAAAATTTGATGTCCAGGTACAAAGTTTTGGTGGTAGGCCATAGGTTTATTAAGCAGCGCTGCGTGCCAGACCTGGTCGAATGCTTTGGATATGTCTAGAGCGACAATCTGGGATTCACCGTGTAGTTCCATAGGCTTGCTCCAAGAATAAGTAACAAAGGAAAGGAGGTCGGCAGTTAATCTGCGCTGACGGGATCCATACTGCCTGTCGTGGATTAGACTGTATTTTTCAAGAAATTTTAGTAATTCGGTGTTTATATACTTTTCCATCACTTTAGAGACGATTGAAAGGAGAAAAATAGGCCTGTAGTTGCTAGGAAGCGCTTTGGATCCTTTCTTGCGGACGGGTTGTACTGTAGCTGGAAACTGAAACAAAAAACAGAATCCCCACAAACACTACAAAAATAATAACAGAGCGTTATGCGCTAGATACGTATTTCGACAAAGAAGTTGTCTTCATCAGTAGCTGTCGCTAAACTAACTGTATGGACAAAATTATCCGATTTATATACCTAAACTATACACTAAAAATGATGTAATCCCGATGATGTAATACCGGAAGATGATGTATACCGGAAGATGATGCAATACCTGATGATGCAATACCGTGTGATGAAATACTGGGTGATGCAACACCATATGATGCAATAACAGATGCCTCAGTACCGCATAATGTAACACCGGATGATATAACACCAGTTGACGTAATTCAAGGACTATTGTTGTGTGTATGGTGGAGAAGCACTGGGGATCAGTCGGTGGCTGTAGACAACCGAGGGATGTCGTGAAGAGGTCGGATATAAACAATATTGTCTAGCTTCTTAATAGGAGTCGGTCTGCGCTTCTCCGTATCATTGGGATGCTACAGGCTAATATAGTCTCAAAAGATACATTACATTGGTAGGTGTTGAGAGGGATCCCATTTACCAGGATTACGGCGAGACTGAAAAAACGTCTTACCACTACCTGTGTGAATGTTCGGTTTTTGAGAGTCTCCGATCAGAATTGTTTGGTCCAAGGACTCTATAGAGGATTAAAGTGAGTTCCGTCCAATGGACGACCGTCATGGCGTTTATTTTGAGGCCATGGAGATATGGTGACGAAACCGAAGAGAAGTAGGGCATAGTTGCTGGATGTCGGGGTTAGCAAAAAGGGCCCGATGTGACCTACTTGCCTGGTGCTAGCTTTTCCACTATTGCAACTACCACTAATTCACCCCTAAATGTTCAACCTACCCTTGAATTTCATAAGAAAATGTCAGGTCGTGTCAGGCCAGATCTATTATTCTTCAATCAACAAGTTCCTACCCTAAAAAAATATGTTTTTAATATTTGAAGGATGCCGTAAGCAGCGCCCTCTATCCGTTAAAGTTAAATTGCGAGTTAATTATGTTTTATCACCATGGAAAACCTCTATGTATGAATTCTCAAGACAATGCGTCACGTACTTGTCTAGATATGAAGGAAAATCTAAATTCAATTTCTAACTCTAACACCCTGTATCTCTTTAAATTTGACTGAAGTAAGTTTGGCTAAATCGTAATATTTTGATGGCAACAATCTAATACTGCTTTCTGTAGCCTTACTTTTGAACTACCTATAGTTGAATATTTTAATTTTGGTTGTCATAGTGTCATTTTATAATATATTGTTTCCTGTGGAGTTGGAACCATACAATCCTCAGTTAATCTGCAAGAAAGAATTCTCCAGTAATTCGGCGGAAACATAAAGATTATTTATTTATAACATTACCATAGTCCTCTGATTGTTAACAGGAAATGTTTGAGTCATTGTTAATTATTCTTTATTTGCCTAATTTTCCAACTTGCTTTTGTCCAATTAATGTTGCCGATGTAAAATAATAATGTCTTATTTTCTCTGTCTGACTATTTACGTTTATTATTATAATTATCACTCTTGAAAAATACCTATCTTGTGTAAAATAACATCACAAAAGCTTGGAATTCCGTTATTTTAACCAATTACACAGAATTATAATTAGTAAATTGCAAATGTAAGTTATAAGGAAACAAACCGGGCAAAAATTAAGCCATTTCACATGCGATATCTCTGGAGGCAGTGATAATTACGTGTGACGCCCGTTGGATGCTAATTAAGAAGTATTTTTAATTATGGACTTATTTCTTGCCAAATATACCAGTGACATAACTTTAAAAATGTTTACACTTGATATAAAAGTCTGGATGCTGCAAGTGCGTTATGGAAGTAAATTTTCAAAAAACTGTTTTAATAGCAAATATGTCTCTTTATTATAAGCAGGCATCAATTTGGTCACCGGTATAACCTATATAGTAGAAACAATGTACCATACTTAATCAAAATAAGTTATTGTTGGAAAATGTACACAATTTTTCCGAAAATAAACTTAAAATCTTTCCTAGCCGACGGACCTTAGGTTAATAACAAATTGACTTATTGAATTTTGAAGCATTTAATGAAAATTCGTTACCAAAACGCACTTACTGCGTCTCGATTTTTTACAAACATGTATCATATTTCAATGAAAAATGCAAAAATGCAATAAGAAATGTTACAAAAAATTGTAGGTGTCACCAACGACTTATAAGCCACCCTAAGGTTGTCTAAATAATTTTATAAGATGCAGCTCAAGACACCCTATAAGTAGCGTATACAATTTTTTTAATATCTTGCATAATAACAATTATATTGAGCTTTACCGTAGAAATGCGTCACACTGTGTATATGTAAACAGAGAGTAAACCCAGATATGGATTCTACGGGGCCTAGTTTGCGCTCATTTGAAGAAATCTCTTTAGAATTGAAAAGTCGCCTCTTTAACGAATTTTTTCTACGAAAATTAGCTAAAAATTATAGACCGTTAAAGCATAAACTTAACAAAAACTACTGCATCAGAGAAAGGGTCTATTTGAAATGAATTTTCTGGAAATATTATAGTAAAATGAAGGACATGGTTGGTTGAAGCTGAAACTTAAAGGTTTGCAGAACACTCTTTACACAATCCGTATTTCTTTCAGGTTCATTGCCTAAATGTTACCAATTTTGACGTTTCAAATCGCGAGTTTGACGTTTTGAGGAAAACCCCATTTTTTTCCTTAAATGCCTCTAACTTTTTTGTCTTTAAACTTACAGAAAATGGCTCACCCTTAATAATACAAACACGCGCACTAAATCTGGTTACTCTTGCTTTATTATTTCGGGAGATATAAATTTTTCCCGAATATATATATATATATATATATATATATATATATATATATATATATATATATATATATATAGTGCGATGAAATCATCACCAAATAATGCGGTCCTAGTGGAAAGCCAGGAACCACCGATATATTTAAGAAGGGCATTTTTGGCCAAAAAACTAGTTATAGAATGGCGACACTATTATCCATTGCGTTTAAAGGTATTATATTGGCTTTTTCTTGAATGCTTGTCTAATACTTATTGGTCAAAAAATAATAATCCACCATTGGTTGATGCATACGGCAATACAATGCACTTTGCTGACGCGATTGTTCCAAAAGACAAAATCCCAATATTTACCCTACTCTATCAAAAAATGCACAAAATAGATATAATATTTCCAAATTACACCACTTTCCCATCTCTAAATCGTTCCATACTTAAAGCAACATTGGAAAAGTTTGACAAATATACACAAATATATACAGATGGTTCAAAATCCTTATCTGGGACAGGCTGTGCTTTTTATTCCCAAGACGGTAGATACCAAAAAATTAAATTAAATGATATAGCATCTATTTACACTGCGGAGGCATATGCCTTGTATGAAGCACTTCAATGGTCAATTTAAAACAAAATTAAACATACGCTAATTTTATCAGATTCCAAATCAGTTCTGCTTTCACTTAAAAATTACACCAGACATGGCAAAAATCCAGTAATATCTGACATTATCAGTCTGTATCAGTCGATAAAGGATGGTGGTAATCGAGTCATATTTATGTGGATAAAAGGGCACACGGGACTAGCAGGCAACGAAATAGCAGACAAACTAGCTAAAGAATCTATTGAAAGTCCAAACAAAATAATAAACTGGATTACTGCTGACGATGTAAATCAAAAAATTAAATTTGAAATAAGGGAAACGTGGGAAAGTGTTTGGCATGAGTTTGTTAACAAAACAACTAACCGATATACACTTCATCCAATGTTGCCTAAAAAAATTCCACACATTGACGAATTTATTATGCCAAGGTACTATACTACTGTAATTACCAGAATGAAGCTGAATCA